>OX155962.1:33551632-34051632 GCA_944548615.1 Micropterix aruncella
ATATATATATATATATATATATATATATATATATATATATATATATATATATATATATATATATATATATATATATATATATATATATATATATATATATATATATATATATATATATATATATATATATATATATATATATATATATATATATATATATATATATATATATATATATATATATATATATATATATATATATATATATATATATATATATATATATATATATATATATATATATCTATATACATACTGAAAACTATATATTTATCTAAATTTACAGACGTTTGGAAATGCCGACAATTTATTATTTGGAGAGTTTAGTGCCCAATGACACTTAGGATGACATAAAGATTCTAACAATACCACACATTTATAAATCGGTTCAAGCGTTTAGAAATTATATAGTGGAATAAAGAAACGGGAAACATGCATATATGAACCCTAATAACACTCCGTTTTTTCGGGTAGTCGTGTAACAACAATTGCAGTGAATTCGTATATCCAATTTATTACTTTACAACAGTTTGATTAATTTTAGTAAATTAAGAATTTTATTATTATTTGTTGAGAAGTCTATAAAATACCTTTTTTTTGAATAAGCTAGCGTTCTTAGTTTCCGAGATATTAAGGTTTAAGTTGGTGAAATATTTTAACGCTCTTAATTGACGAATCGCCTTGTTATCGTTATCGCCGACGCTAGAGCGAGACGGACGGTCTTTGTCGTTTTTCTGTTGTTGTTTTGTTGATTTGGGCAAAGAGTGCAACGCGAGCAAGGCGAACAGGAAGTAGTCGCTCACTCGAGCGAGAGCATTCTTATTTTTATGCCCCATATAATCACCGAGCGGGGTTAGAGGAGGACGGCAATATTTTCAACCCTTTAAAAGTCGCGTCAAATTTGTTGCTTTAATATTGATACTCCTGCTGATTGTTTGAAGAAATAGGACTAAATAAACCAATTGTTGGTGTAGAACAGGGGTCAGCAAGTAATTTCAAGCGGGGTCCGGATACTGTTGAAATTTTTTATCGAGGTCGAGAAAAAAAAAACGATAAAATCATAAAAAAAAATATTTTGACTCGTTTAACCAATCGGAAGCCAGTCATTTCCCCTCCCAAAGCCATCGAAAATTCGTTTGTAGAAGGTGTGTACAAGTATACTAATATATAACGGTGGCGTATTCAATGGAAGGTTTCAATGACAAGCTTTAACCGCAGTGGAGGGAGGAATAGAGCCGATAATTGAATAAATACAAATGTAAAACGGATAACTTGCGGTGTCAACTACAACGGGCGAGCCCATCACCACAGGACGTTTTAACGATTTTCTTGTTCTGTCGCCCTGCAGTGAGCGTAGAAGACTTTGGACAGAACAAATCCAACGTCCAGCTACGTCACAACCCGCAAGAAGCCAACGCCTTACCGCGAGATAGCCAGTAATGTTACCTGGCGGGCCGACCCTCGCGCCCTTGCTTCCAATTGTGACCAGATTTCTCCGGTCTCTCGATTGGTTCCGAGTTCGAGGTCGCTTGCGCGGTCCTCTCCCTTACGAAGCGGTGAAACGGTGTGCACCTAATCTATCGCGGACCAAGGCGTCCTTTGCCCGACTCTGAACCGGGATCGGATGGCCAATGGTCATTTCAAGAGCAGTCGCCGTAAGGTAGACAACCACCCCCGCTCTATAGGAAACAATACAGTTCCCAGACTCCCCCGACTGTTAGTCGGAGAGCACAGTCGATTGGCTTGCGCCGCTCGGTGCGCAGACCGTCCAGGAGCGCCAGAGGTTTGATTCCCAGGGGAGACTGGTTGACCCAGTGTCCTACCCAGGTTCGCACCCCATGCGTGGAGGCCATCGGATGGGTGTTGACCCGTGAGTGTGACCGACCCTGAACACATGAGTCATCGTGGCCACCTCATCATGGGCCCATTAGCTCCCAAGATGTAAAACGGATAATACGAAAAACGCCAATCGGCGTGCGTGGCCCCCAAGAGGTTAAGTACCTAATTTGGTTAGGATCGAAAAAAAAGTCGCATGCGGCCCTGGAATGTCATACTGAAGTTGCGATATTTTAAATAGGAAACAATTTGCAGGGTTTTTATGACATTGATAGGTAATTTATTTAACAAATATTTGGCGGTTCAAGTTTCGAACTTCCGCGGTCCGGACCCGGTCCGAGTGTTGCCGACCGAGGCTGTAGAAGACGAGTTAAACACTGGCTCATCATGCTTATTATAAGGTAGACGACCTCCAAAAAATATTACAATATCTTTATTATACATACTTATTATGAAAAATAATATAATATCTCTATGATGCCACTATATCTACGTATAAACTTATAAATATAGGTAAAAACATAAATAAGAAAGCCCTCGAAATAGATTATTCTTAGGTTCAAACATACGAGATAAATCTCGAAGGAATAATTTGATAATGTTTGAGTAGCCATTATAATTATTGTCGTTTTAAGTATATGATTATGGAGTATTCTATGGCTTCGAAGGGGGAGTGAATGGGTGGTAAGGTGAACGCTCACATGTGGCAAGACAGCTGTCCTAAACCTACCACCGCCAGTCCGGAATCCACCCTTCACCTCCTATAGAAGTGTAAAAAAAAACAAAAAAATATATACGTGTGACACTCGGGGACTGCCACGGTAAAGCTATTGCATAGCATTTTTAACAACTTATGCAATTATATTTATTTATTTATTTTATTTTTTCTGATATCAGATAACTGCGCTCTATCGGAAAACGTTGAAATTATTCCGAATCATTTGCGGCTGCGACAGCAAATGATTCGGAATAATTTAAACGTCTTCCGATAGAGCGCCGCGCACGAATTTTTTATTCGATAAAGCAAAAAAACCGGATTATTCGAAAAAAATCCTAGATAAAAAGATAGATACTTAAATTATCTTTAAAATGGTGCAGGTTTCATAATAATACGTCAGATAGTATTTGCGTAGTAGTCGTTTTTGTGTTCGATTAGACCTAATTTCACAAATTAATTACACTATGTAATATAAACAAAATCTAAAATATTCAAAGCTAAGAATATTAGGAAAATGTTCTTGTTTAACATATATTTTTTTCGAATCGTAAGCAGTACTCGTTTAGGCGTAATTATCAGTTTAAAATCATTAATTTTCGTTAAGAAATTTCTTCATTCGGTCGCCGCGCTGGCCTAGGCCCGCGATAAAAGCTATGCAATAGCTTAAAAAAATATATATGATGGGCCCGATTTTTGGTCGCTGAATTCCATGGCAGCTCCGTTTGTATTTTATATCTTTTATTTTGTCTGAATTTGGTTAATATTAGTATTTTTATGATTGCATTAGTTTGGCTATTCGTTTTTTTCTCTTTTTATTATTTGTTTTTTTTTTAAATATATATTTTTGATTATTTGTGTTTTAAACGTTTATTATTATGAATTTTGGATGAATAAAAGACTATTGACAATTGGTACGATCATACGAGGGTTTGTGCGTGGTATGGTACGATCATACGAGGGTTTGTGCGTGGTATGCTCGCATGCAAGTAAATCGCAGATAAATGAAGTTAATATGTATCGAGTCACGGGCGAACGCATGCGCGCCGACCGTGGATCGATCAGCAGCATCCATTCTGGATCCGCTCGCTTATTCGCGGAGCCGTCCTCGCCTAGTTTGTGTAGGCAAATACAGTCGCTATTATCTCTTCAATTCGACGACGCCGGCTCTCTATTATAATTAGAAAAAAATGTTACAGAGATAACCTTAAAACTGTCGTTTTTTCTCTCTCTCCAGATAAGAGAGTTATCTTTCACTGTCGCTTTCTATTCGTAGTCAGTATTTTTTATATATTGTTTTCCGTAATTGAGGAGTTATCAGTTAAATTATTCTGGAATAACAAAAATAATGGCCTATCGTTGATATGTATGTAGGTGCCTAGGTAACTAACGAATATAATTCTTTTACTTCGCTTCTCTCGAGATGATGGTGCACTTGTCGCTTGACCGTCATTTTTTCTCTTTATCTGGTGCGTCACAGATAAGTTGATTCGTCGAAGGTTCATCCGTTATTTATCCACTTAATCTTGCAATAAAGATCTGAGATTGCGACATTATCACTTTCGATAAAGATAACCATTTCATTTTACTTTCCCTGCCCGCCAACCGGCAAGAAGGGAAAGTATTGTGAACGCGCTAAATTTTCTCTTCGAAACGAAGGCGAAAATGTCCATTTTCAGTCCTCTGAGACGATCGATCGATTGATTTAAAAAATCGTTAAAGAGACATCTACTCAACTCATGAATACCCCCGTCCCCTCCCGTCTCCTTTGCTTGTCCTTATATTCCACTCCTCCCTTCAATATCGAGTTGGCATACGTTACTAATCACTGTTTTATATTTTATCCTATGATGACTATTATGTAAGTGTATTCATTTAGTACTTGTAAATCAATTTGCCCACATAAACCTTTAGTCACAATAACCCTGGCGGTATGGCCGTAAGATATTGCCACTTGGCAATAGGCCCACCACATTGTAATCGTATGTGTGAGCAATAAAGCATTTCAAACAAACAAACAAGCGATTAAAACCATTTCCAGATGGAAGTCTGACTATGTGTCAGGCTATGTGTGTGTCTTTTGTGTATAATAATAATGTCTTTATTGTGAACTGTACGTAGGTCGTACAAAATGGATAGGTACAATTTTATGTGCTATACAATTTACCTACCTAATGGTGTACAATATTTATTTTACTATAATTGAATATATTTCACGTCGCCAGTTGAAGGAAAACAAATCCGAAAAATATTAAGGTTTAGACATATTAACAAAATTAAGAATTATAACCAGAACTATAAAGTAAATCTAGAACTACCTATTACTATATATTAAGTAAAATGTCAGTTTGTGTTTAAATGTCATAGTGGAATTATTAGGTTATCTACGGTTTATCAAATTTAGAGCTATTGAAATATAAATGTTTAAAGTTTAAAATGTCTAAGAATTACAATAACAATATGTTTTAATATTTATTTGTCCTTATCGTTTAAAAAGTCATTCACGCTGTAATATCACTTATTTTTGAGCCAGTGCTTTAATGTCTGTTTGAATCCTGGTTGTTGCATTGATTTGATGTTGTATGGATTTGATGTTTAACACAACAGACCTGAGTAACAGTTTATGAGGTTTCTATTCCTCGTAGCGCTGGAATGTTCATCTCTTCGTAAGGAGTAGATATGGGGATTGTTTTAAATAAAGTCACAACATTCCAGTATAATACAGAGATCGCACAGTCAACATGACATAGACATGCTGGTGAAGAGAAGCCTGCGATTGCGCCCAAACGCTTAATCCGATTGAGCTGAAATTTGGCATGCACGCATTATTCATCATGAATGGTCAATGGCTGTCATTTTAACAATGGCAGCCATTGCTGTGTTGGCGATACATTAATTTATGTTATTTTATCTGCATCCAAACGTTTCTCTGGTTGTAACGGTCTCCGTTCCATCGGGTTCAGAAGAGGGAGGAAGAGAGAGTGCACCCGTGGTCGCGCGCCCACCTGTGCACTATAATATAGCCTGCGCACTTGACTGCTTCCGAACAATGGACTCTGAGAAGACTAAAGAAGTCACTAGAATCTACAATGCGGTCGCTATGGCCGAACACGGCTAGATATATTCGGTCATGGCAAAAGTTGAAAGGTTTTGGTCGAATTCGGTCCACGGGGAGCGCACTAGTCTTATTGTAATATCGAAATATTAGCATTAAAGGCTTGAAGTTTGTTACACTGATATTTTCGCCGGTCAGTATATTTGCGTAAACGATTGAATCGAACATGTTTTTTCTTTTTACAAGCTTTATTTTACCTTGCAGGTTGTCCGTTTCAAAATTTGCAAACCATTTTTCAACCACTTCCTGGTGATTGAGCTGAACTTTGGCATACTTATGTGAGTTCGGTGACAATGCAATAGCATGGGGTACCATAATATTGCAATACTATGGGGTACCACCATACCGATGGTAATCGAGCCGAATTGATGATGGAGCAGGGATGCAGGGATTGGAACTCCCTGATGGTAAATGGTAGGACAGTCGAATTTGGGCTAGTATGTTTAATTATCATGAGTACTTTCCATTACACATAATGACGACGGTCTGAAGATAGAACCGAAAGATTGTTATTGGAACTCCCCGATGGAAAGTAAAGCTTGTTTAAAAATAAATAGTTTTAATTTATTGTTCTTCTATGGCAATCGCCGATAGACGATGCTTTTCTGCCAGGTCGTTTCCGGAGGGCAGTCGTTGTTTGGATATTAATTTATAAAACTGCACAATACTGAAATGATAGAACAAAGAACAATATTTAATTATACAAATATAGGTATGTTGACATATAACGTGAAAAATATGAGGGACGATAGAAATGGGAAAGGAAATTAAATATACGATTACATTATGCAGAAATATTTCAATCGAAATAAATATTTTTTGGGAGACTTGAGGGATAACAAGTATACATAAAGAGGGTTGGATTTTATAGTTGATGGGATGAAATTTTATAGTTGATGGGTTGATAGGTATGGGATGAAACTCGGATAATTATTTCAAATTTTCAAATTATTTATTGAATTCAAATTATGAGTACATTCAATATACAAAAGTACCTATTGACCTAACTAGGCTGCCATCTGTTCCAAGGTAGACAATTTATTTTAATTATCCTAAGACATCTATAATATTATATTCATATAAATAAACAAAATCATACTTAATGTAACAGAAATATCCTAATTACCTAATAAAAATTCGTAAGAAAATGTCATAAAAAATTGTCAATATTATTTTATTTTAAATCATGATAAAAATTTATATATATTTATAATATATGTATTAATAATTATTAATATGTATTAATAATATACAAAATAAATTCACAAAAATTAAAATAAAATTACATTTAGAAATCATCAATTTATATTACTACCTTTAAGAGGTAGGCACTCAAACTATTTTTAAACTTATATGAATCTTTAATGTTTGGTAGTAGGCAATTATAAAATTTGGGGGCATATAGTGAGGAGTTACAAAATAGATGGCCCATTATTACGATGGAGGTGCGAAGGGGTCGAACAGTGTACGATCCTCACGAGGCAGATTATAGACCATTTTTTAATTAGTTTGTTCTCCAAGAGTGTAGTGTTGCTCACTCGCTCACGATTCGTGCTCATCGCTGACTTTCCCTTTCAATCCGATCAATCTCCTTCCTGGATGGGTCATCACGCTCGAAGTTCTTGGCTACTTGCCGAGAAAGTCTTGGGGTGACACAACGGACTTTTTAAAATTTGTTTCCAACTAATCGTCTTTCTCTAGACCTGGACAGCTTCCAGACGGATCGACTTATCAGAACTCGCCATCTCTAGGTTATTATCAATGCCGTGACGCCTTTTTTGTATTTTTTGTCGGAGGCGTTTCTGGGAAGGTCGATACGGTTGTCCTCCAGCCATAATTAATCACTTTTTTTAACTGCAAAGATCCCTACTGACAAAGGAGTCGTTTGAATAATTTAAACGGACCTTGAATCTTAAAAAAGTGATGCCCTTTTTTCGCCTGATTTTAAACATCGTTCTGTCGTTTTTTTCAGTGTCGAAGATGATAGCGGATTTTACATGGATGCCAGTTGCTGGCGTTCTGCTGGTCAGCACGGCGACGCTCCTCTGCTTCTATTATAGGGCTATCAGTCGGCAAAAGAGCGGGCTACTTCGGTTGCCTGGACCGCTCAATTTGCCCTTCGTCGGTACAAAATGGGTCTACTTCTGGCGGTATAAACTCAACAAGCTGCACGAGGCATACGCAGGTCGGTTTTATAAACATAGGACGCCGACTTCTGCTGGGGAATTCTGAAGTGGCCATACGATACGTCAACGCGATACGACATTGAATTCGATATAGTCAACGATGTCAAAAACTTCTTGTTTGCGGTTTTTTTCATGAACCAGAAAAAAGTGAATTATCGCGATCGTCTAGACAGCATCTCACTTGCTGTCGTTGCTCACATCAACCTTACTACGATTTTAAAATCGCAAATATCGTCGAGTGACGATGATCGTATATCGTATCGTCGCTTCAGTATACCCCTGCGGCGCGGTTTTTACCCACGCCTGCCGCGTTTGCGGGCCCGCGATTTCCGTAGAATGCCGAGATGATCTAAAATAGAGTCGTCATTTTCGCGAAGCGATTTTTGCCAGCGGCGAGCGCGGTTAAATCGCGGCGGCCGCAGCGTCTGCGGGCAACTAGTGGAAACGCGCGGACCGCGCTCAGCTTTAGAACTCAAGGAGCGGTTTTCACCCCCGCCCATACATGAAAATCACTTCGTGAGTTCTATGCCTGGCCGCGCAAAAATGAGGTGTCGTGAGTTTTGAAACAAAACAGTTGGCCAGCAACCGCGGAAGGCGCGGGTGAAAACCGCGCCGTAGAATCAAAGATGTCGGCCGCTCGAACAGCTGATTCTATGTTCGTAACATTTTCGCGACGCAGTCCCGAGTTGCTGAGAGCCTATTCTTGAAAAATTGGTATGCTAAATTTGTCTATGACCCACGTAAATCAAGTGGACCATAGACAAATTTAGTCTAAATTTGCCATGCTAAATTTGTCTATGATCTATCCACTTGATTTACGTGTGCCATAAACAAATTTAGCCGGCCAAATTTTTCAAGAATAAGCCCCATGGAGAAAAATGTCAGCTGATCGCTGCGGCGGCCATCTTTGAATCCTTGAAGACGAGTACCAGTACCACTCTAAATATCCCATCATATAAACAAAATCAAACGTTTAAAACACATGTTATTCCGATAGTTAGATAAAGGTCTAAAGATTGATGTGTTTAGTTTTTGTATAATAATCTTCCAAGTATAGCGGTATTATATACGAGCTCTTAGGTAGGACGCCGACGCAGTACAATCGAGATCCTGTTGATCCTTTTGAAAGTCTGTGCCTTATTTATTCCCCAACTAAAAATTACATCGCGTTACATGAAGTATGTAAATAGGGAGTCTTGTTTCGAGCAAAATTTAGAATTTGTAGATCGTGTAGATTGAAGATCGCAAAACTCGTAGACTCGGATCTATAAGTTTTGAAATGATGGGAATTCAAAATAGTGATTTCTGAAAATGTCCGTCTGTCGGTGTTTGTGTGTGTGTGTATTATGTGTAATCATAATCATAATCATAAGTTTTTTGGGACGTTATTGTAGAAGCGTATGCATTGCCCTTTGAATGATTTTGTGGTTTTGGAGAGTCGATTTTTATGGTCAGCAAGTTTATTTTTATTTCTAGTATGGACACCATGCCTATCAGAGTTTTTTAAAAACATTTCTTCATTTTTATGCATATACATTAAGTTTTCATAGATGTAATGAGATGCAAGTGTCAAAATATTGATTCCTTTATATTTTCCGCGTAACGACTGTCTAACACCTAATTTATAAATAGCGCGGATGGCTCGTTTCTGTAGTATAAATATTTTATCAGCGTCAGCAGCATGACCCCACAGCAAGATGCCATACGACATCAAGCTGTGAAAATAGCTGAAGTAAACCAGCCTCGCGGTGTCTATATCTGTTAAATTACGATTTTTTTACAGCATATGCCGCAGAACTTAGCCTGTCGGCCAATTTCTTAATGTGTGGGCCCCATTGTAGCTTTTTATCTAAAGTAATACCAAGGAATACAGTGGAATCGACCAGTTCTAGGCGCTCATTTTTTATGGTAATATTTGGCCAGTTGTAACAACTGGGCGGAAGTGTCTGTGTCCACTGTATCTCAGAAACTACACGACCGGTTAGAACCAATTATTACGCCGCGATTTTAAAAACTATTAGATGTTTTGCTTCATAATTAAAAATAAACATAAATCCGTTAATAACGGTCCTAGAAAAAAATAATTAAAATGACTTAGAATTCATAGAATGAGGATATTGCCTACAACTCCTGCTTACGTCACTTTTCGGCATGTTTAGCGGACTTTGAATTAAAAATATCATGTTCTAAAAATTAAATACTTCATCACTCCGTTATGATAAACAAAAGTGTTCTCCATTATTATGGATACAGTTTCTGCCGTTGTGCACGTTGTAACAACTGGGGGTGTCAACACAACGGTCGTCGAACCCGTAACTCCAGGGAGTTTTATCGACATCAGGTCGATCTATCTTCCATGCAGGGAACGTGAAGACTGAACAAGGACAATCCACTGTATAACTCCAGCGAGTAAACGTGAAAACTTAGGAGACAAAGACAGTCCACTGTGTAGCTTCACCGACAAGACCGCGAGAGTCTAACGAATTATCGCGAGGTATTAGGAAGAGGACCCAGGGCCTCCCAGGACCTCGCTCCTTACTACTCTATTGTATTGTATTGTACTAGATTTGGCCGGATTTCTCCGTCCTCCAGTCTGGTCGCAGGTTCGAAGTTGCTTGCGCGGCCTATACCTGATGTTAGCAGTAATTCATTTCGAATTTCTCGCGGACCGTTGCGCCCTTTGCCCGTCAAATTCACACGTGATCGGGTGGCCAACGTGTCGTTTTAAGAGTAGCTGACATCAGGTCAACAACCAACCACAGCCCAACAGCTTAGGAGGCGTATCACACCGTTTTTAGATCACCCTCTCCCCAGATATTCGCCCGAGTGCAGTCGATTGGCTAACGCCGCACGATGAGCAGTCGCTCCAGCAGAGCCCGAGGTGTTTTTTTCAAAGGATCCGATACAGGCGAGGCAGTCAGATCCTTTCCAGGTTCGTCCCTTTTCGAGGGGGCTACCGGATGGGGGTTGAACCGTGAGTTCAGCCGACCCAAGGTTACCCAACAAACATATCATATGGCCCAAAATCCGTAAAGTCATAGGTACTATGACAGGCCACTGTCCCCTAAATAAACACCTGTTTACCATAGGTGTGACAGACAGCCCTTTATGCAGAGGATGCATGGAGGAAGAAGAAACGCCACAGCATGTGCTCATGTAATGCAGGACCGTGGCAGGGCAACGGGCAAGAATACTACAATCTCCAGCATCTGTCCCGGAGGCCTGTAGCAACCTAAACAGGCTGCTAACCTTCTGGGACAGCCTGGGTTGGCTGGAGTAACATAAATAGAAACATGAGCCACGCACAACGGCCCAATCAAGAGGCCAAGTGCGGGAAATAGCCCAGGAAAACTAACTAACTAACTAACTATGGCCCAAGATGCAGGGAACCGTTAGCTGCACGTTGTAAAGGTGATTTTTTGTTTTTTCATTGACAACAAAATAAATTGTAAAAGAAAACAATAATGCTAATCGGCCCACTCTTCTACCTACGCCGCTACGGCCATCTCTTCCGGTTCATTTCTCTGTTAGCTCATTTCTCGCTGGCTGTGGGACTTTGGGGTGTTTAGCCCATCATTATTTTCTTTTCGCAGACATGCACCGTCGTTACGGAGATGTGTTCGTGGAGGTGGACGGTTGGGGCAGATGCGCAGTGTCCGCTAGGGGGCGGTCCGCCCTGGAGACCGTCCTCAAGGGGCGGGCGACCGGCCGGCGCCCGCTGCGGCCGCCCTCGCCCATCGCCGTCGCCTACCGCAGCGCCAGGCCGGACCGCTACGCCAGCGCAGGCATAGCCAACGAGTCAGTATAATCCTTCAATCTTTCCTCGACAGGGTTGCCAGATGGGTTTGAACAAGTAAATATATTAAAAAGAATTAAAAAACACGACTGCCGTTACAGAAAGTGTATTTAAAATTAATTTTATTACGGGTTTTTTATGAAATATTTATGGTGTATGTATTAATCCATATAGATTAATGTTTATTTCCGGAATGTACTCGGTTGTACCTTTAATTTGACACTAAACACGATATAATTATGTTAATTTATTGTCATTTGGACAGCTACTTACTTTAACTGCCCCAGTTAAGTTACGATTCTAACAATATAACACACTTCTAAATCGGTTTAGGTGTTTAGAAGTTATGGTGGAATAAAAAATGGGAAACATAGATGAAAATGGAGAGTGCTTGGATTCACTGGTGGGTTTGGGGGCAGAGCAAGGTTGACGATGAAGAAAAATTTACATGTATAGTAGGGCGGTGTCGACTACAACGGGTGAACCCGTCACCCCAGGCTGGTATAACGATATGTCATCATTCTTTCATCCGTGGGATTTTTTATTTTTATTTTATTTTATTTGGTACCCAAACAGAATATTGACAACACATACATTGACATATATAAACTACAGTTACATGACTACATCAATATCCTTTTTATATGAGTACACAATTAGCACAATGCATGAGCAATGGTTGAATTTAAAAAAAAATATGTATAAAAAAAAAGGAAAAAAAAGAACAAAAAATACCAGAATTACAGTATTTTAAAGAGGGTCGCTTTGAAGGAGCATAAACTATCATGAAATATATCGATGCGATTTTCAAGATGAAATTTGTTATACAGACGACATATACGTGGGATTATGTTATTAACTCCGGTATAGTTTTTTTGCTAAAGGTGTTTTAAATAGCGTAGAAGACTTGAGACAAGACAAGACTAGCTCGCCAGCAACCCGTTAGAGAACGAGGCCTTACGGCGAGGCGCAGGGAAAGGTACTCAGCGTGCAGCCTCACCGGTTTTGGTTTGATATCTACGTCTGGAATTAACCTTCAGGATAACTCCGTCCTCCCGACTAGCTACGGGTCCGAAGTCGCTTACGCGACCTCTACCTGTTGTATAACAGCGGTAATTCAGTTTCAATTTATCGCGGACCTGGACGTTCTTTGCCCGTAGTGCCAAACGGGATCGAGTGGCCCAAGGTCATTTCAAAAGTGGCATGACAACAGGTCAATATCCACCCCCGTTGCTTAGGAGGCAGTGTATTTCCATAGTCTCCAGACCCCTTCAGCAATTAGTTAG
Source organism: Micropterix aruncella (assembly GCA_944548615.1). NCBI lineage: Eukaryota > Metazoa > Arthropoda > Insecta > Lepidoptera > Micropterigidae > Micropterix > Micropterix aruncella. The sequence goes on from OX155962.1 coordinate 33,564,567, forward strand.
AATGCACAACCGATTGGCTTCGCCGACCGGTGCGCAAACCGTCTATTGGCTACATAAGGCCGAATAACTAAATTTTAATTTTTATTTTATTTTATAAAATTATCCAAAACAATACAATTGATTTTTGCGAAGCAGATAAGATTGCATTTGTGTGGATTTTATCCCCCCACTAGATTGTATATCTGTTCTGGGGTGATAGTATTTAAGACTTCACTTTAATCATAGTGACTTCACTTTCTTTCTTTTTTTTTTTTTTTTTTCTCATTCATTCCGATCGCTCATTCATTCTTATAAATTTTAAGGTTATCATAAATATATAAATGTGTATATAAATAAAGAACTAATATTAAATAAAGAAAAAGAAAATATTTAAGTTTATAGATAAGTAAAATAAATAAATATATAGATTAATATATAACTAAATTGACCAATAAATTAAGTAGCCTAAAAAGGTTTCTTACTGTGCACATATACTTGTGAATTTAATTAATTAATATAATATTATCATATTTTTTTTAAAATTACGACGACAAAAATATAAATTATAAATTTAGTATAAGATTATCTATTTTCATGACTATCACCTTATTACTAGGGTAATTATGGTTATAGACATTGTTCTCTTTTATTAATCAGCAATATTCGTTATACATTATTTCCTAATTATGGATGTTTTCATACCAATTATAAAGTACTTTAATTTAGATTATATAGTCACAACTATCACGATACTTAATTTCCGTTAACATTAGTGAGGATATTAGACGCAATGACGCATCCAAGTATAGGAATGCCTACCTACTGGAATAGAATGAATTTCATTGTATTGGGAAAACTTTGGGCTTCATATCTCTATGCTCGGCCGCGTACTATACTTTTGGTATTTTATTTTTCATCATTGAAGAACAAGAGCTGATAGTAGAATACATTTTTATTGTACGAAATATGGATGAAATCAACAGGAAAAAATACGTGTGGCACTCGGGGACTGCCGCGGTAAAGCTATTGCATAGCATTTTTAACAACTTATGCAATTATAATTATTTATTTATTTTATTTATTTTATTTTTTCTGATATCAGAAAACTGCGCTCTATCGGAAAACGTTGAAATTATTCCGAATCATTTGCGGCTGCGGAAGCAAATGATTCGGAATAATTTAAACGTCGCGCACGAATTTTTTATTCGATAAAGCAAAAAAACGGATTATTCGAAAAAAATCGTAGATAAAAAGATAGCTAATTAAATTATCTTTAAAATGGTGCAGGTTTCATAATAATACGCCAGATAGTATTTGCGTAGTAGTCGTTTTTGTGTTCGGGTAGACCTAATTTCACAAATTAATTACACTATGTAATATAAACAAAATCTAAAATATTCAAGGCTGAGAATATTAGGAAAATGTTCTTGTTTAACATATATTTTTTTCGAATCGTAAGCAGTAGTCGTTTAGACGTAATTATAAGTTTAAAATAATTAATTTTCGTTAAGAAATTTCTTCATTCGGTCGCCGTGCTGGCCTAGGCCCGCGATAAAAGCTATGCAATAGCTTAAAAATAATTCTATGAAAATACCATTTTTCACCATATTTGTGTGCTGCTACATATCAATCATTGACGGACGCAGACTATTTTAAAGCCAAATTGTCGTCTATCCATCGGATAAGCCTCTTTTACAGATAATATCATCCATTGAAGCGTCCGTGCCCAAATTAGGGCAAGTACCCTCAAACGGGGCTACTTTGAGCCACTTTTTCATGTTTTCACTTACATATTCGTTAATAAAAAAAATACGTGTGACACTCGGGGACTGCCGCGGTAAAGCTATTGCATAGCATTTTTAACAACTTGCAATTATAATTATTTAATTTTTTTTCTGATATCAGATAACTACGCTCTATTGGAAAACGTTGAAATTATTCCGAATCATTTGCGGCTGCGGTAGCAAATGATTCAGAATAATTTAAACGTCTTCCGATTATGCGCCGCGCACGAATTTTTTATTCGATAAAGCAAAAAAACCGGATTATTCGAAAAAAATCCTAGATAAAAAGATAGATAATTAAATTATCTTTAAAATGGTGCAGGTTTCATAATAATATGCCAGATAGTATTTGCGTAGTAGTCGTTTTTGTGTTCGGTTGGACCTAATTTCACAAATTAATTACACTATGTAATATAAACAAAATCTAAAATATTCAAAGCTAAGAATATTAGGAAAATATTCTTGTTTAACATATATTTTTTTCGAATCGAAAGCAGTACTCGTTTAGACGTAATTATCAGTTTAAAATCATTAATTTTCGTTAAGAAATTTCTTCATTCGGTCGCCGCGCTGGCCTAGGCCCGCGATAAAAGCTATGCAATGGCTTAAAAATATAATAAATGGAATTCAGCGTCCAAATAGAGTTTAACTAATTACAAAACTGTACGGAAGTAGACTGTACTTGTTTATAAACAACGTTCCCCTTTGTTTATTATTTTTTTCTATTTTTAAATTTTGGAACAAAGTAAAGCCCCTTTTCGGGGCTTCTTTGGACCAATCACTTATTTTAAAGGAAATTGAATACAGTTCACATGTAGGACTATTGCAACCAATGGCCAAGAATCTGCTAATTAAATTACCATGCAAATTAGCAAAAACCACTTTTATTTACATATTAAAACAAAAAAACAAATTTTTAAATTAGAAAAACATGAGAAAAAGTATATTTTTGTTCTTATGACTTTTTAATGCTAAACTTTTCATTTTAACTCATAATCAGCCATCTCACAAACATTGAAGTGTCCTCGTTTCATTAGCTTCGGAGGATTGTTTTTTTCTTGATGTGAGCCCACTCTTTTTTTTTTACAGCCCACACTTTTTAGGTTATGTTTACAAAAACATTCAAATACCTTCTAAAAAAATCAGTATAAGCAATTATCACACATTGGTAACATGTTACTAACGATATTATTTTGACATTTACCTTAATATCTTCTCATAACTTGCGTCATCCACAATGGAAAGTTTGGAGGTAAACAAAAGAGTTACAAAAACTCCAGTGTTGCCAATGGAAAATGTTGAATTTACCCAAAAATATCAGAATACCCTCAAATAAGGTTCAAACTATTTTTTAAGCACAAAAATACTCATATGCCTTGTTTTACTTGTTCAGTGCAAAAAATATTAACTTTTGAACCAAAGTAACCCCCCGAAAGGAGCAAAGAAGCCCCCGGTTGACGGTAATTGTTTCGTACAGTTTACTATCGAAAAAATACTATTTCTCTGTATGTATCTCATTGTATACGCTCAGAGCGTCTGGTGTAAATTTTAAAATAAATCTTTGGATTCATTAGTAAAATTCTCTTTTCTTAGCGATAAGTATATATTAATGCCAAAAAAATATGTTGTATTATTTTAATTATAGCGTTTAGGAACGTTGTCAAGTTCCCATGAATGTCATGGCATCACTGTCTTTATTTGAAAAATCAGAGTTTTATTCAGAGTTCAGAAGAACAAAGAAAACGGGCATAAATATATTGACGATGGGCCCACCTTCCCAATCTCTTTAATAACCATTGTATTACCATTGGAAAGATCTATTTATATAGAATGTGTATTCCACAATAACTCACCATAACTATCGCTTCTTTAATATGGCTAATTACACGATAGCCCCTTGGTATTACGTTGTCAATTATTTATTTAAAATATATCATCCTACTACTATTATAAATGCGAAAGTTTGTAAGAATGTATGTATGGATGTTTGTTACTCTTTCGCGCAAAAACTACTAAATGGATTTTGATGAAGCTTTACAATAATATAGCTTACACATCAGAATAATACATAGGCTATAATTTATAAAGATATATAGTTTTCTATCATCATTATCACAATTTTCCACTACCACGCGGGTGAAACCGCGAGGCGCAACCAGTTTATCCATAAAATTCCATATTATTTTTCCATAAAATATAGTATATTGTGAAGCACAGTCACTTGGCATGCCTTGTTGGACAGCTGAGCTTATCATATTACATACGTCAGTAAACTGAGCGGCAATGAAATCATGAGACACATTACAGAGCTCAAGCAACATATCCCAGTATTTCCCCTCCATATACTGCTGACAAACTCGAGCATTCTTAGGAATATATAGTTTGCACTCACACAGTATACATATGTACTTCGTCGTTTCAGTTGTTTTGTGATCGTTTTTGTTTATATAGTTATCTATACTTCTATACTAATATTATAAAGAGGTAAAGTTTGTGAGGTTGTAGGATGTAATCTCTGGATCTACTAAACCGATTTTGAAAATTTATTTACCAATAGAAAGCCACGTTATTTGTTAGTGTCATAGGCTATATATTAATCCGAAAAATGAAAAGACTTTTTTGTGGTAGTCGGATTTCCAAAGTCGGAAAAAACGGTCGAACGAAAACGTTTCTAACTAAAGCTGCCTTAACGATGAGAGATATATGATTAAGTTCTAAAGAAAAGTTGTAGAGCTTAATAATGCCTACAAAAAAGTCAGCGATAGCGTATGTCTAACTTTTATATTTAAGTCACAAAAAGTAGTTTTTAAAATTAAAAAAAATAATTTAAATCGTTAGGTCATGTTTATTGGTCATATTATCAACAATTATGAATTATTATTAAAATAAGTAAATTTATCGTCTTAAGTGTTTAAAATAAAAGACTTTTCCCTTTTACTGCATATAATTTCACTTTTACTGCATAAATGGTTAAAGAGATAAGACACTCACAAATAAGACGCTCACAAGAAGACATTCACAAATAACGGTAATATAGTCAAATTGGCATGCAAATACATACATACATATGCAGTAAAAATATAAACCTTCTTTTAGCAGTCAGGAAATAAATTATAACACTCAGTACTAACCAAACCACACTCATAATCTCATCACAGGTAAAAAGTTTTACCGCCCAACGAAGTGGGCACGGGTCAGCTAGTAGAAAATAAACCTTAACGTAGTAGGTAAGTAGATGTCTAAATGTCCAAATGTCATCAAATTCACATAACTATATCGTGTTTATACATGTATCTATATGAAATATACATGTACATATCTATATAAATAAATACAAAAACCACATATTTTATAAAAAATCGTAATAAATGTTATTATAGGTAAATTCAACAGCTCACTTTCTGTTACGGCAGTCGTGTTTTTTATTATTATTAATATATTTAGTTGTTTATTTATTTGGAAACCTACAATGATCCTGTAAACGGGACAGTTCGGTATAAAAGCGGGCATCTGGCGACCCTATTCCTCGCTCCAAACGGCGGCGGTTTGTCAACATGTTTCTCCGGCTAGGCAGGGTGAGAAGTGGTACCACCTCCGCAAGGCGCTCACCCCGGAGCTGAGCAGCCCGAAGACGCTGCTGCGCTTCCTGCCCGAGCTGAACGCCATCTGCGACGACTTCCTCGGCCTGCTGGCCAGCAACCGGCGCGACAACGGCGACGTCGTCGGCTTCGACCAGTTCACCAACCGCATGGGACTAGAGAGTGAGCACGTCTCTATCTATGACATCATTTCGCTTCCTTTCGTGCCTTGATTTATTGCATGGGACGAAAACAAAGCGGCGAGTAGATTAAGACCGGCAAAAAGTGACCTTTCGAAGGCGGAAGTCGCGATAAAGCAGAAGCGTCGATTACACATGATACAGATTGCTCGACTCCATACGACGTTTCGGCAACCCTTCTGCACCGGCGACATGCAGGTAGTGCTGAGAGCATTGACAACGAAACAAATAGCAATTTATTTGACTACCTATACATTGATAATGAATGGTTTCTTTATAAAGGATTGATTATAAAAACCCAATAATCTAACCAACGATAACAATAATAACATTCAATTATTAGTGCTATCTATCGCATTTTCTATAAAGGCCATCAAAAAATAATATGACGAGATAGCATGCCATCTTTTAAGTCTACCTATCTAGCTAAAAAGGATTTATAATAACTATTAGTGTACCTATATATTCTTTCTTTATTATGTTCCTTTCTTTACTGAGATTTTATATAGGTTATGCACATATTTATACAAATTTAAATGTCCGCCTTAGAACAGGCTACAGCCTAGTTAGGGGACATTATAATTTGGCATATTGCGTTATCATAAATAAGATAAAAACTATATTACCGCGTGAAGTTTGTAACACCCGACGTTTCGGCGATGTTGTAACCGCCGAAACGTCGGGTGTTACAAACTTCACGCGGTAAATTCGTTTTTATCTTATTCATAATGTCAAACAACCGTGATAGTCTTCGATTTCATATCATGTTATCAGTTTTATACTACTAAATTTTTGTCAATGACATTTTAATAGTCCATTTATCTGTATATTATTGTGAATTAAGAATTTAATTAAACTAAATTAAAATTAATTTGAACATTTGAGTGCGTAATTATTACGTATTGAAACCTGTTTACCAAATTCAAAATTTACATATTTATGTAAATAATATTAAAATTATAATAGGTATGATTCAAAAAATGTTTGTTATATATTTTATTTCAGGATATGATACCGTATGCGCCATACTGTTATATCACGAACGGCACCATAAGAGAATATGACCATAAGATAATTTTAATCAATTTTTGGAACTACACGTTGCGTTTCGTGTAGTAAAATCCTAACTGCCAAATCGTAGTATGGAATTCAGCAATCTAATACGCTATGTAATCAATGGAAGAAGCCAGACGCTGCGCCGCCCTCTGACTATCCTTACGAATGTGTGCCAGTCGTTAATCGTTTATTTTACAGCCACATGTGCGCTGATGCTGGGCGAAAGAATGACCTTCCTGGACAATGTGGTGTCTGGCAAGTCCCGCGTTTTGGCCGCCGCCGTCAAGAGACAGTTCGAGGCCCAGAGGGACTCTTACTTCGGCTGGCCTCTTTGGAAGTATTTCCCGACGGCGCTCTACAATAACTACTGCGAAAGCGAGGAGATCATTTACAGGTTTGTAGGGTCATCGTTTTTATTTCCAGCGCCATCTGCATTCCAGTAGCAGTACTATACATGAGTATTCCTACCGCTCGCTAGATAGCGACGACTCTCATTTAAAATTAAAATATATTAAAAATAATAAAACCACCAGCAGACTCATGCACTAACGGTTCACGGACGCCCTCTGAGATCTGAAGACAACCTGATACTCTCTATCTAGTCACAGCAGTGACTTCTTCTCATTATTTTTGACCGCGCATAGAGCCCGTCTTTGGAATCATGATTTAAAAACATGACGCAGAGAACATTTAAAATCTCCCTAATAAACTTGCTTTCCCTTCCTATTCTCCTCCTTTTAAACTTTATTTTGGTGTGGTCCGTTCTGTGCCCACAAAGTATTTTTTTTAATTTTTTAAACTGTTTATTTCTTAAGAATAAAAAGTTTTATTATTATTATTATTATTATTAAAATTTAGTAACTATCCGCTAACAATATTCGCAATTAATTACAGGTTAGCTCTGGAATATTGCCTGTAGGCAATAAGCTCGCCTTTTATTATAATAAAGCGTTTTATTATTATTATTATATCATTTCAGTATAATTTCCGAGCTAGTCGACAAAGCTGTTAAAAATAACAAAGATACATACTGCGACGGAATGCAAAGTGTGTTCATGGCTATTCTGGAAAACCCCGATTTGGATATTCGCGACAAAAAAGCAGCTATCATTGATTTTATTGCAGCCGGCATCGGAACGGTACCTACCCAACTTCTACTAACTTATTTATGAAAATGTATCAAAATGTGATAATTTTTTTGTACGTTTTTAGTTGGCTAATAGTCTAGTATTTCTGCTGTATCTCCTAGCGAAGAATCCAAACACGCAAGAGGGGATTTACAAGGAACTGCAGCAGATAGCCCCCAACGCAAACCACCTCTCGGCTGAGGACCTGGCCAAAGCGAATTACGCCAAAGCCTGTATGCAGGAGAGCTTCAGATTGCTTCCTACGGCATTCTGTTTAGGGAGGATAGTCGAGGTGCCGGTGGAAATCGGGGGATACGAACTCGATGCTGGGGTAAGTAAAAGTGCAGCCCTGTTACAAAAACTCCGAGAAATAGAAGCCGCTTTTGGCGAGAAACGAAGAGGAAAGCGATTTTGAGATCGTAATAAAATAAAAAAATTTTTGCGCAATACTTCATTACAAAACAATTACATCTCTCTGGGTACAAAACGAACACATCTTTCCAAACTTTGTATTTGGAAAGCAAGCGACACGACATCAAAAAAACTTTATGGACGAATGTCGGGTAATAGGCGGGTTTTCCTACTATAGAAACGTTACACAAATTTCTTCAAACAAATCGCAGCACAAGAGCGAATATGGCATTACTTTAAAGCCCGATAAAATTATACAAATCTCCTTTTGTTGTTACTTTTCTTGTTACTCCTTAAAGTGTTGATTCTATGGTAAAAAGAAATAACACCTTATTTAAAGGAAATCAAAAAAAAAAACAAAATATCTCTCCGACGATATTCAATATCGTTTTCAATACACTGCTGGAAAGCCTGACCCAGTTCGACAAGAAGTGGGGTTACCGTTTTAAAACAGATGGCCAATACACCTCGTCGTGCCTAGCTTTTGCCGACGACCTAACTTTTACCACCCTGGGGTACTCCAGCATAGATTTTACGCAGGGTAGTTGCGTTTCGTCTCACAAAAAATGACTATCTTTGAGGTAGGGTTTAAGAAATAAATAATAGTTTAATAAGCATTATAAACTTTTATTATCTATAGTTTAAGGAGCATTATCTTTAATTTATATAATGTTGGTTTATTAGTAATCCAGTCGCTATACAAATTGATGTTCATAATACGAATTGTTGAATCGCAGCAATTCTTGCCGCGAGAGTCTGGAATTCAACTATTCTCTTCGATAGGGACGAAATATCAAAATGAGCGATTGCTTCGGGAGAGTTTGTAATAGGGCTGCTGGTACAGTCGTGGCACAGATTAGCAATTATATTTTATATGTTACTTTACAGACTTATGTGACATGCCACACACTGCTGACTTGCAGGCAAGAGGAGAACTTCGTGGATGCTTTGGAGTTCAAACCGGAAAGATGGCTCTCCTTCGAAGGAGAAGCGTGTAAATACCCATTTTTAGTGGTTCCCTTCGGAGTGGGCAGTCGAATGTGCCCTGGAAAGAGATTCGTAGAGCAAGAGCTGCAACTAATATTAATGAAAGTACGTATTTCGTTGAAACATTTGAGCTTTCCTAAAAATAAATACCTACTGTCATTTTCTCCCGCTAGAGAGCGCAATGTCACTTGGTTCCTGACAACGGTGTGAAGTGAGCTTTGTAGGAGTATGAAGAATGCTTGCTCGTGCGGTGCATCACTCACTTCAAACCATTCTCGGTATCAAGTCGACGCTGGCGCAACCTACATCCTCATTCCGTCCTGAATTTTCAGGATCAGTCTTGTTTATTTGTATATTACAGACCCTCATGACAGTAACTCATCGCCATCTTGTCTTAGCAGACAATACTAAAATCTTCGGAGATCCGACTCAGAATGACCTCTATAGAATCATGAGTTGGACAAATGATTGGCTACTAAAATTGAATGCCAGCAAGTGTACAGTTCTTTAATAAGGAAATGTAATCCTGAAAATATCTACACACTGAATGGAACCGCACTCAAAAGTGTGTTGAATTTCGAACTGATTCTGACTGATTTAAACTGATTCCACTGATTTACATTATTAATTTTATCAGTTTAGTTCCAGAAGTCACAATGAGACATTTTTAGCAAAAAAATGTGTTTTTTGCACCAAACTGCATATTTTCATGCCAGAATAACGATAATTTCTGAATAATCTCTGAATAACGTCACATTAACTGTATTTCGATGATTAAATATTCATCAAGTGACATGTAATCCCTATGTGTTTTTATCCAGAAATGATTTTTAGAGATGTTTAACCCCTCGAACCTCAGACGGACCGATCGGACTCAAACGTAAAAGCACAGTTGCGCATCATTGGGACCGATCTGATTCTAAAGTTAGTATTTTAAAGTTCTAATATGCAACAATTCTAAAGTGCAACAACGGTTTGGGAGAAATTATTATTTTGGTCGGCCGCCATAATAAATCTAAAATTTCTATAATTATACAGTCTTTCAAAAACATGCGCTCGCGAAATATCGCAGCTCAAGGGGTTAATACAGTATTCGATTTAAATTTGCTAGGTTTAGTTTAGTTTATTGATCCATAAATTCCACATACAACTTACATCCTTATCCTAATAAAAACATTTTTATAAGCTTTATTTTAACTTGCAATGTTCGTATGTACCTAAGTTGTCCATTCAAAATTTGCAAACCATTTTTCAACCACTTGAGCCGGAGATTGAAAATGAGATCAGCTCAATGGTATACAAAGCCGGAGATTTGTACATTTAGACAACTATTTAATTGATATTTGGATAGTTACGGTACCCTATGACACTCGGGATGACATAACGATTCTAACAATACCACATACTTCTAAATCAGTTCGAGCGTTTAGAAGTTATGGTGGAATAAAGAAACGCAAAACATACAAAGATTTTTTGTAAAAATAATGATAGGTAATTCTTTCTTTTTAGCTCATGCAGCAGTTCACAATAGAATACGACGGTGAGTTGGATATTCAAGTAGATTTCCTGCTTGCGCCCAAAAGCAACGTCACACTTAGGTTAAAGGATCGACCCACAAGACTTTAATTATTCTATAAGTTTTATTAAGCGGATTTTGTTTTAAATAAAATAGATAATTTCGAATCGTTTTTACATAATCATATGTGTGTTATGTAGTCATTTGTATTATAATCGTAATTATTGAAATATTAAAAAGTGATTTTATTACATAAACCGATTTTGTTGTTTTTATTTTGAAAATAAATTACCTAAAAGTAAAAAAGGATTTTTTAAAACAGTCTTTACTTTCCACCAGGGAGTTCCAGTGGCAATCTCCCAGCTCCATCTTCAGACCCTCGTCATCATGTGTAATGGAAAGAACTCATGACAATAAAACAAACAAGCCTAAACTCGACTATCATAGCACTTTCCATCAGGGAGAACCGGTGGTAATCTTCCGGCTCCATCTTCAGACCCTTGATATCACGTCTAACGGAAAGTACTCATAACAACAAAACAAATGAGCGCTAACTCGACTATCTTAGCTGTATCTCCATCTTCAGACCCTCGTCATCTTGTGTAATTGAAAGTACTCAAGACAACAAAACAAACAAGCCCAAACTCGACTATCTAAGCACTTTTCATCAGGGAGTTCCAGTGGCAATCTTCCGGCTCCATCTTTAGACCCTCGTCATCATGTGTGATGGAAAGTACTCATGATAAAAAAACATACTAGCCAAAATTCGGCTTTCCTACCATTCGCTATCAGGATGTTCCAGTCCCTACATCCCTGCTCCGTCATCAAATCAGGTCGATGGTACTATAATATTGCATTGTCATAGAACTTATATGAATATGTCAAATTTCAGCTCAATCGGATACCAGTAAGTGGTTAAAAAATGATTTGCAAATGTTGAAATGGACAACTTACATAAGAACATTACAAGCTTGTAAAAAACGATGCCGTTTAAATTCGTATTACCATCTGTTAGGCAGTAGCATCACTATCTTGGATTTGAAAGCAATGCTGTCTGTTAGGCAGAAGCATAAACATTGCGCAAAGCGTACAAAGCGGTTCTAAAAAAATCCGAGAGATGGCACGCCTAATCTAAACATTCAACTGTCAAAAATAATCTTTCTAGTTTTAATTTATTTTTAACTGTGGTTAGAGGCAAAGCACAAGACGATAAGATAAGAGCAGTGTGTTGTTTTTTTATGTTTTATTCTCCGAGATATCTCTGTGGAGAGTGGCAGGAAAAATGAAGTTTTGCTCGAATTTGTCGTTTATGTTCACCGCCGAGGCGGCTTCTATACTTGAAAGGTACGGCCTCGCCAAGCAAGCCGGGTTCAAAACTGTGGAGAGCGGATTTCCTTTTGGGTTTTCCGTGGAACAAGTCGTCGAGGCTAAGAACAGAGCCGGGGTGGATCAAGTCCTCATCAATTTGTATACGGGTAAGTTCCATTTTTGTCCAACTTCAGCCATGTCACCAAATAAATATCATAAACTAGAGGCGAGCGGTAGAACAGCATGTTCACAAAGACGAGTGCGCTACTAGCGGACAGCACAGAATAACCCCAGTAATCCTAGGTTTATCCGGGCTTAGAAGCAAATGCTTAGTACTTGTCATTTGCACTAATACCTTGCTGATTCAGCATGTTAGCGCTTAGTATGTCTTAGTATTAGTTAAACTGCCAGTGCAAGGAAGAGAAGCCGATCCTATCTACTAAGCGACAAGTGACTACCCCCACCACAAATTACCAAGCACTTGTCGCTTGCTGACTCAAGTAAACAGCCGCGGCAAGGATTAGTGACAAATTAAAATAGCAAGTGAACACACAAGTGTTTGTTTAGGTGATATTTGCAAGCTTATTTTGTAATTAAAGCAGTAGAAAGATGGAATTACTAAACCACTGCAAAATTCATCCAGTAATTTCAATCTTATGAATTTCAATCCAATCTACAATTGTTTCTCTTTTACTGCTTCTCTTGTAAGTTCGTCAATCAAAGTTTATGTTTGAACAGTGTTTTAACACACTACTCAAAATAAGATAGCGGTGGTGTTCCATTTCGAACGGATGTCCTGCCACAGATACCCTTCTGCTGATACCAAAGTCAAAACGGTTATTTGACACGATCACTAACCAGGTTAGTGACAAGAACTAAGGCTTATTGTAACCGTGAGTGACAGCAGGGTGCGAGCGAGACGCCACCATACCAAACAAAATAGTGGAAGAAATAGCGTCCTGGAAGAAAAATCCACTAAGCAGCGATTCCAGTAGATCTAGATATTTAAACATCCCGAAGAATGGGAATGTTTTGGGAGTGCATGGTGACTGACAGGAACATCTGCCTACAGGGAGCAGACGAGCGGCATAGACGCTCGTCACAGAAAACAGCGGGGTATTGACGGCCCGCTTGTAATATCAGTAGTATTTATAACCGGGGGCGCAGACGAGCCAGAGCGAGAGAGAAACACGCGGAGGGCGAGACGGGGGCATCTAAAGTGCGCGGCGGCGAAGTCTAGTAAAACGGTTCAGTGGGGGGAGACTGAAAATAATATAAATTAAGTACAATGCCCTCATACGTTATCACATTATGTTAAATTGATTCCATGCATTCACACATGCCACGTTTCTTGTAAATAATGTGAATAAATAAAGAACGAAGTAATCACGATTTAATCACGAATTTTATTTCGATGGACACTCACTGGACACCTCGAAGAAAACAACCACGAAAGACTCTATAAAGAGTCTTCTATATTCATTGATTTATTTGAAAAACGCATAGTTGCAATCACTAAAAGAGCCAACTCTACTCTCTATCTGATAAGGAAGGCTTTCCAACACTGTCAATAGAGGTGTTTATCAAGTTCTACAAGGCATATGTAAGGCCTATTCTTGAGTATGGCTATCAGCTCTGGAACCCGCTATTTATGCAAAGATGTAGATGTCCTAGAAAAAGTGCAGCGAAGTCACAGCAAAAAACTCAACCGTGCAAAATTTAAATCTAATCTTCTTAAGAACGTTCTATAAAATAGAGTGGTGGATATGTGCAATAAACTACCATTTGAAGCGATTAGTGCTTAGTCAGTTCATACGTAAAAACCTGTTAATATTGTTTATGCCTAGCTTTAAATCATCTGATAAAGCTGCCTGTTCAGAATAAATAATAATGATAATAACAATAATGTTTCAGGTGATGTAACCAAAGGTGAGGTCGGCGTAGCGGCAATTCCAGGCAAAGAAGAAGAATTTCGCAGACATCTCGATTTGACGATTGACTATGCAAAAGCGCTCAGTTGTAGAAAAATCCACCTAATGGCGGGTAAAGTGGACGGTCGACCGGAGGACAAGCATTGGCAGGCCTACGAGGCAAACTTGAAATATGCAGCGGAACGACTCTCAACTGAAAATATCGTCGGTCTCATCGAACCCATTTGCACGTACACCATATCCAATTATCTGATGAACAGTTTCGACAGAGGGATCGAGATCGTGAAAAGGGTTAACAGCCCGCATTTGAGACTGCAGCTGGATCTGTTCCATTTGCAGCACATCGCCGGGGATCTCACTCACAACATCGAGAAAGTGATGCCGTACGTTGGTCACATTCAAGTCGCGCAAGTGCCGCTGCGAGACGAACCCGGCAATCCGGGCGAAATCAACTACGATTACATTTTTAAAATCTTAGAGGAGAGCGCCTACAAAGATTTTATCGGACTGGAGTATAAACCATCCGCTGATACGAAAAAAGGACTTCAGTGGCTAGAAAAGATGGGATTCACTTTATAGATTTTAATGATTGCGTAATAAATGTATCAAATTAAAAATTATCAAAGTTGTCGTTTTAGTCACGGCTTTTTCATTTGTTCGGCATGAATTGCTTGATCCAGAAGTGATTCTTGACACTCGACAACGGCAGACGGTCCGAACTATTCTTCTGCAGCAACTGTAATAGGCAATGAGAAAAAATATCTAGCAAATGATTTATTATTTCCATCGATACAGCCTATTAGATTGCTCAACGTCATACTACGATTTGGAAACTAAGATTTTGCTAGGAAACGCAACAATGTAGGCACTCATAGTTCCAACAAATATTAATCTTCTGCATTATATTCAATATGGTGACTTATTAGTAGATGGCGCTCTAAACACGCTTATATAATAGTATAAAATAGTAATATAATAACAAACGATTTTTTAAATCAAGAGGTAATAATTATGCATTCTAAGTTTACATTTACATTCTATCTCTCTGTATTATTTCTGTATGTAAATCAGCCTATATAAAAATGCGATAGATGGCACTAATAATCGAATGTTATTATTGCATTAGTTAAATTATTGGGTTTTATAATCAATCAGTTCATTCATTAAAAAACATTCATTATCAATGTTATCCTACTAATATTATAAACGCGAAAGTTTGTATGTATGTATGGATGTTTGTTACTCTTTCACGCAAAAACTACTGAATGGATTTTGATGAAACTTTACAATAATATAGCTTACACATCAGAATAACACATAGGCTATAATTTATAAAGATATATGGTTTTGTATCATCATTATCACAATTTTCTATCACCACGCGGGTGAAACCGCTGGGCGCAGCTAGTTATATATATTTATTTAATAATTGAGCAATTTGGTTCAGGTAGACCAATAGATGGCATTCCATCTCTCCGTATTATTTTTGCGATGTAATCGGCCTATATATAAATGCGATAGATAGCACTAATAATCGAATTTCATTATTGTTATCGTCGGTTAAATTACTGGGTTTTTATAAACAGTCCTTTATAAGAAACCATCCATGATCGATGTTATTAAATTCGGATGGCCAAATAAATCCAAATAAATAGCCGGCGCTTTGCCAAATCCTATTATGGAGTGGAGCAATCTAACAGTATACGGTACACGATGGACGGTATCGGTACGGCGATGAAAATATGCGAGGATCTTACGTTGCTTATCAGGTCCTTGGCGCCGGGCGTGACCCAGTCGGGGTAGTTGACGGTCAGCTCGAGGATGCGGTGGTAGGTGGTCTCCTTGTCGTCGCTCTCGAAGGGCGGCCGGCCCACCAGGAACTCGTAGCACAGGATGCCGATGCACCAGCGGTCCACCGACACGTCGTAGGTGTGGCCCTGCACCATCTCGGGCGGCAGGTAGTCCAGCGTGCCGCACATGGTCTTGCGCCGCTCCGAGGGCGCGTGCACCGACCACCCGAAGTCCGACAGCTTGAGGCTGCCGTCCAGCGCCACCAGGATGTTCTCCGGCTTGATGTCTCGGTGGATCACCTGATTCGTGTGGCAGTAGTGCACGGCATCTGCGATCTGTCCCCGTTTAATATTCGTTAATCTTCCTCCGAGATGTTATAATATCAGATATAATTTAAACATTTATTTAAACGCCTTTCGGCATACGCTTCCGGACCCCTGTAACCTAGCTAGTCGGAGCCGTTCTGAGGATAGTTCTCGTCCTCTCTGCGGCGATACCTCTCGCGCGGCTAGACGTATTCTAGCAGGCTGCAAGGCAGCACCGTATCAAGAACGGTACGCTCGACGCCGCGACGGAGTCCTCGCCGTTATTCGCTCGGTAATTAGCCTCTCGACGGCTCGCGCCGACGAGGGTCCGCCGGTAACCTCCGAACCCCCGATACGGTTTGTGCGATACGGCTTTAGAGCCATAGAGGCAAAAAACATCCTACTGCAAAACCTTTCTCGATAATCGAGAAACTTCGAGATTGGTTTCTGGAGGTCGATTCGGTCTCTGAGCGCTAATAATTCCCTGAAAGTCTCGGCTGCACGGCCCTCCGTTCAGATATGACAATTTACTCTCTATCGAGATAGGGAGTAAAGAGTTAGGAAAATGGCCTTTACTCCCTACCGAGGAAACTGGCCCTTATTGTAAAATTAAGCATTTCACAGTAATCAAATATCCAACAAAACCATAAGTACAATTTAAATATATACCATGATCTCGCAAATGCCGTCACCCGAAACGACTTCAGTGTCCGTCCACCTTCACGCGGTGGAAGTTGGCGCTCATGGCCTGCCATCCAGATGTCTCCCGAACAGCACAAAATCCATTAAAAAAGTGTCAAAAATAGCTTTAAGCTGATTAAAAGTCATGTAAAGACATACATATTGACTATCAACTATGAAAAGGTGTAATTCAAAGCAATTTGGCTTATATTATCTTTTTGTCAGATAATTTTGTCGTATAAAGGTTTACTCAGCTTTTCTTATATAACGAGCAAGTAAAAGCTTCTCAACATTGCTCTATAAGCGCTTATTCAGCTGTGTTATACATCATTTTAGCTGTATAAGCATTTTAGTCGAATAAGGGTGGTATAATCGCTATAAAG
Organism: Micropterix aruncella; assembly: GCA_944548615.1. Lineage (NCBI taxonomy): Eukaryota > Metazoa > Arthropoda > Insecta > Lepidoptera > Micropterigidae > Micropterix > Micropterix aruncella. The sequence goes on from OX155962.1 coordinate 33,581,604, forward strand.
CATACTAATTTATAACCATTTTATATCTGACAACTGTATAGTAGTCAAATAAATAGCCTTTATAAAACAAACAAAACTAAAGCTACTACATTACCCTTATTCCAACAAAGTCTGAATATTGGTTACAAGACCCACCCTTATACAGCTTATAGTCATATTGAAGTGCAGAAATTGATAGAGTTAAAGCTGTAAAGTTGTCACTAAGCCCTCACTTACGCAGCTTATAGTTTTATAAAGATTATATTAAAATTGCAGAGGCCATATAAGCAAAGCGGCCATTTTTTGCAAATCATCATAACCTAAAATTTTTGTATTATATTTTTAAAGGCATAAGTCATAAAATCCACGTATTATAAGTAAATCCTATTTCAAAGTGTGTGAACAGCAAGTGTTCTTTTTTACTGCGAAATATAAAATTAATTTACAAAAAAACTTTAGCCCATAATTATACATTAAAATTGAGTTAGACATTTATATTTTATAGGCGCATTAAAATTTTGTTATAGACATGTTACTTAATATTGTCGATGAAATAATGTCCGCAAGAGAATTTGGTGTATTAAATTACAATAAAATCATTTTAAAGTCGATAAAATATATTAGTAGCCATTAGGAATTCTATGTTTGCGACGGCAAATGATCATGCAGCTTCCGTTCGTTTCCATTCTATATCATTTCAAGGTATTACCCGAGTAGAAGTTGTAATAAAGTATCAATAGGAGAAACTTTTATGGCCACTGGCTATATAAGGGTGCCACAGCATGCACTATAAGTGCTTTATAAGCGCTTATTCAGCTTTCTTATACTACCGAAGGTAGCTGTTATGACCTCTATTTAGCTAAGCCGTATAAAATGCGCCTAATCCGGTGGTATAGACGTTATATAGACGTTAATATGACTGCTTTATTACTAGTTCTTCTGACTAAAAGCTGTAGCGAAGATGTTGTCATGACCTTTATATAACAAATTTGTGCTACTTGGGCTGTTACATCTCTTGAAAGATCTTGGTCTCTCCAGGAAAACAACCGACTCCTCAAAAAATATCTTAAACTTCAATTTCCGCATCCCAAATCTTATGGCTTCGAAGGGGTAGTGAATAGTCGGAGAGGTGATTGCTAATGTGTGGGAAGACAGCTATCTTAAACCTACCACAGCCGGTCGTTAGTCCGGAGTCCACCGCTCACTCCCCAGAAGTGTAAAAATAGTATTATGATAGCCAGACTCCGGTCGGTGAATCCCGTGGCAGCTCCGTTTGTATTTAATTTTTTTTATTTAGCGTTTGTGGTTTCTCACCTGGTACGTATATTTAGCAGCGGTCTTCTCGGGAAATCTTCCGTTTGGAGAGCGTGTAAGATGCTTGTACAGCTCTCCCCCAGCGGCGTACTCCACGACCAGGTAAATGCGATCCACGTCATGGAACCACGTGTAAAGCCGCAGGATATTCGGATGTCTGCAATAGAAACAAATATTGTAAAAAGACTCTTTTCTCCTAAGCATCTACCCATGCCAACGCCGAGATAATTTCTGTACATTTCTATGAGGCGTATAAACAAAAATCAGTTGCCGCTAAGAACTGTAAATACATTGAGGTCCTAATAAATTCGATAACCAGGGCCCAGGAAAGAGGCGTTGTCCCCACTCAGGGAAGCCATTAAGTTAAATTGGGAGCTAATGGGCCCTGTTGCAGTTAGGCCACTAAGACGCATGTGTTTAGGGTCGGTCAACACCCATCCGGCGGCCTACACGCAGAAGTGCAAGCCCAGGTAGGACTCCGCCAGCGGGCCAGTTTCCCCTAGGAGTCAACCTTCGGGCGCTCCTGGATGGTTTGCGCACAGTGCGGCGTCAACCAATCGATTGTGCATTCTGATCGACAGCCCGGGGGGTCTGAAAACAGTACTGTCTTAGTACATAAGTCTTAGTACTCTATAAGTAGAGCGTGGGTAGTTGATAACCTTATGGCAACTGCTCTTGAAACGACCAATCGGCTACCCAATTCCGGGTGAAGTGCCGGGTAAAGGATGCCGTGGTCCGCGATTGATTCGGTAGACACCGTATCACCACTACGTAAGGGAGAGGACCGCACAAGCGACCTTGGACCTGTAATCGGGGGACCGGAGTAATCTGGTTGCAACCAGATTACCCTGGTTAACACTGGGTGATTACTCTAGTTAACTCGCCAAGGCGTTGGCTTCTTGCGGGCGAGTGGCGTAACTAGACAGTGGACTGTCCTATGTCTTCTATGCTCACCTCACGGGAGATAGAATGATCCAATATCGTTAAAACTTCCTGAGGTGACGGGTTCACCCATTGTAGTTAACAGCTCTAGTTGAGTGAAATAGATGTTTAACCTCGTTTTCTCACTCAAACATATTATCCGTTTGAATTTAAAAAAAACAGTGAATTTTTGGCGAGCAAAGCCGGCAAATTTAGTGCTCAGAAATCAGGTCGGATAGCTATCCATTGTGTAGCTGTGGCGGAAACTTCGGAAAAAATGGGGCTCGGGAGAGCTACACCGTCTTAGCGGTCAGCGGTGCGGTGGCTGTTTAACAGCAAAAGTAACACAGTTTACGAACGTAAGTGATCGCCACAATATACATCCTAAAAAAAACAGATGGTTACTTAACTGATAACGATGCATGGTGCTAATCAAAATACATATTTTATGAACTGTCTCCGAATACTATAACCCAAAAGCCATATTTTTCATTATTCCCTGTTTTAATTTATACGTCAAAATTTTGGATATTTTATTTGTATTGTTCACGAATACATAACAGATGTATTGTTGGCTTACCTATTTGTTTTCCTGTCTGTATTTTTTCTTTCTGTTTCATGCTTTCGGTATTATTCTAGTATATTCTGGTAACTTTTTTACATTGTTGATGTTTTAATGTCACCCGACTATATTCACTACGCTGATTCCGAAACTGAAATAATCTTTTTAGGGCCTCAATAAATAAGCGAGATATAAGCATTCAAAAAAGCGCCAAACCCATACATTTCGGTAGGTTAAGTTTTTTTTTATTTTAAATAATACATAAACACCTATTTGGCATTAGGTTAGATTAGTCTTTTTAAAACAACCTTAAAAACTGAGGTTAAAAAAACTTTTTTTTTTTGTATGTAAATTTGGTCTTGAAATTTTACGCGTCCGAAGCTTTTTTCATTCACATTACAATGATCAAATTTAGTAGTATTTCTTTATGTTTTCGATTTCAGAAAAAGGTTCCTATACTGCAATAATTCTCTTTTTTTAATAAATGAAAAATGTGCCATAAATTCTGTTTCAATCCACAGGAAAGTTGGATGTTGTTGAATTACATAGAATCAACATTGACAGTAATATTACCAAAAATTGGTCACTGGTTTTCTTAAGAGTAGTTTTAAATGTTTCTTTCGACCCATTCATCAAGGAAATAAACTTACACAAGCCTGGATTGAATCTCGATCTCTCTCAAAACCTGTATCTCGACGCTACATCTGGTGATCTCCTGCTTGAACAGAGTCTTCATGGCGACGATCATTCCGGTTTTTTTCTCGCGTGCCGTAAACACTCTGCCGAATTTGCCCTCGCCCAATTTGTTTCCCAGCTCGAAATCGCGAGTCGACCATTGGTAGTCGCGATTTCCAAAAGCTTCATGGTTAATGGTTTGTACGATGGTCTTTCGCAAGTCCTTGCGGTATTTCTCCGGAGCCGACTCTTTAATGTATCTCTCCACTTCTTCGCTCATCTTTCACAAACAATTATAAAACAAACGTTGCGAACACACGAGCACCACACGAGCCAACTGCCGTAGCTGTCAAACAAATTTGAAATTTGAACCTCACGGTCACAACGACTTGAAAGTAGTATTGCCATATTCCAAACATCTTTCTACAATATTAGGTTCCCGTCATAAAGGCCTCCCTAGACGGTGAGTACTGCTTGTAAAGCAAGTGAATATTTCGTGCTTGACAAGCAATTTCGACAATTTAGGACTAAGTTTTATGGTTTGACAAGCAAACTACGTGCTGTGGACAGTGCTTGATGAAAATTTATATTTTTGCAATGCTTGTCAAGCCCTGCTTGATCGTCTAGAGAAATGCTTGTCAAAGAACTCACATCCAGTGGTCTCGAACCTTCTGATTTTCGGTATTTCCACCGATATGGGGTCTGTCCTACCGAAATACCGAACCGTAACGATTTCTCCAAGAGTTATGAGAATAAATGGAAGATTAGATTAAAGAAGTTTAAGTTTAAAAATACTCCTGTTTAAAATTTTAACTCTTCTGGCCTGCCTATTTTTTTAATAATGTGACGTTCCAACTTCCATCTTCATAACGTATAGGGGCCTTTGCGCTGATATGCTCTTCCAGGAAAAGCCTTGAAAGATACCTCCTCCCTATCCTATTCACAAAGTTGTTTCTACCTGCGAACAGATAGCACTAGCAGTGTTTACATTGTTTAGAATATAGCTAAACCTAAAACCCAAATAATATTGTTCGATAACAATTATTTACGGAGAATAATCATCATTCATATCTACCGTTTATCTAAATATCTAATGACTTTAATGCGTATACATGTGAATAAATATCTACTGAATTATAGCTGTTATATAAGAATTTTAAATTACGTCTAAATAATTCGTCTGGGAGCCCTATATATATCCCTATAAATAGGGATATATTGGGTCCTTACCAAAGAGGTATAGAACAGTTTTGAACTTGGAAAACTTGGGTTTGAGTTTGAATTTGAAATTCAAATACAAAAATGTCGCAAGGGCTAAAATCGCTTAATTTTCACGTAATTCTCATTGAAATAGCATCTAGTAGGCACGAGTTGATAATTTTATCCGATGATACCTCTTACGTGCTTAGTAGTGATTCAACATTTTGTACCAATTACACAACTAAAAATACATCTCATAAACGAAGTAATTGTTTTTTATACGCCCTGAAAAGTATACTTGTTGGTACATACGAGGTCAGTGGCCATATATTATAAAGAGACGATACATTCTGTAGTATTTTTTGCCAACGTTCGTGGTGCCAAATGTATTTTTTCCAAATAAGCTGAAGTATTTTTTACTATTATTTAGAAATACAGCATATTAATAAAAAAAAGCATTCATTACCTCGAACTTTGGCTGGAAATAAAACACGTATATGCCGTAAGAGTGAATTAATTTAACCAATTTAAACCTTTATTAATGTGTTCTAGTTGTTACGATGAAAAATCTTCATTATTAATGCGATTTCTTGCTATGCCTAGGTTTTTTTCTAATCCCATCTTCGATAATGACGTGAATATTCCAATATCGTGATGGCAACGCTGATAATTTCAAATGTTAAGTTGCAATGTTGCTTTACTGTTTTTTTACACTTGGTTTGTTGGCGACCCTGTCCAAAAGTTTCGATCTTTGCCGATAGATGGCTGTAAGTTTGAAATGTCAGTCGTGTTTTCGCCGCCGTCGGGGCTGGGCTGCGTTCGTTCGCGTTAATTTTCGTGCCGATTACGCGGGTGAAGTTTTTTTAGTGTAAATAAACAAAAGCGCGGATTGTGAACGAGAATCTCGTCTCGAAAATGCGCTGATAAATCGGTGTTTTCCATTGATTGAATTACTGTTCGGAGTGAATGAAGGTGATTTGGCGAGAGGACTACCTGTTGCGGATGCATGCATATGGGTGCATCCACTCGTTTTGAAATGGCCCGAACAGGTGAGGGATTATTTTTTTGAGCAGGTAAAACGGCCTCACCTGTCGTGGGTGCGTTTCCTGTTTTTTTTCGAGCCGCGAAGTATGTAACATATGACGAATACGAATACACATCTGTTCTCGGAAGATTATGTTTTGCGGTTTTAGCTATTTTTATAAAAGGCGTTTTTTAGGAAAATAATATTAGTGGGCGCTGATTATGCACGGGAGATTGGAACAAGAGCACATCATTGATCGTCTGGAAAAACAGTTTTAAAATATTTTTCCGCATGTCTTTTCAAGTGCATCAATATTTTTGAAATGTAGAAAGTCCTGTCATGTCGGTAACGCTATACGATAAACGCTATATGAAAAACTTTACAGACGCTAATTATTTAGTTAATTTCAATTTACTGCAGTCATGGCAGTTCGTTCGTATATTCTGCATCCCGTTTCGAGGATTAATATTGAAAAGGCCGCCGGGCGAATGGCGGGAACCGGTTGTGCAGCAGCCACCATGGTTTTTCTTGTGGCGCATAAATGGCGGCGCAGCTCTTGAAATATTTCGACGTGTTGTAATCTCACCGTGCGTCGCTATCATTCGGGCCGCAATGTAGGTCACAGATTATAATTAAATGCCAATAATTCTTATTTTAAGCCAGAACGAAAGACGAAAACGGGAAAGGAAGGAACTTCTGCGTTCGTCGTCACAGCTTTTTATTATTATTTTAATTTTATTTTATTGTAAACTTACAGATAGTAAAAATACAGGATACGAGTATTTCAAAACCTAATTAAACAAAACGAATTAACTACCATTTTAACAGTTAACAATGCTTGCATAACAAATTTTCACAGAAATAGCATGAGCACGTTGATAGTGGAAAATGTAATAAGGTTATAATATAATGACAAGAAATTTAATAATAAGGTAAGTTCAAAAAAAGGCTATATAAAGCGAAAATCATTATGGTTTAATACTTTATTCATTTATTTTTTGTACATTTAGCCCCATTGTTATCAATGTTATGGAGTAACTCGGAAAAATTGAACACCGAAATGCAGCTAATGTTCAGTGCCCACCTAACTAGGACTAAACTGTCCCGTATCTAGGCGGGTCTGAGTAAATAATTGAATATTGGATATTATGAATAATTCGATGAATAAATGAAATAGGAATAATTGGATAATATATTAATTTTTATAATAAATAAATATAATATAATGGTATGGTATAATATGTCATATAATAGTCATATATGGTATAAAATAATAGTTTAAAAATAATAATCCGAGTATCTAATCATAGCTGCTTCGAGCAAGTAAATTTTGTAGTTAGTACCATAAAACGATATTAATGAGATATAATTAAAAAAAATACCAATTGCTAATCGACTAATTGCCGCCAATCAACGGATGCGAACAGAAAGCATGATTAAAAATATATACCTACACCATATAAATCTCTAATAAAAGTAATTCTTGGATTTTGAATTTCCTGTTTTCTTTTATATTAGGAGATGTTCAATACGCAAGATTATTCTACACGGAAAATTGAGTTGATAATCTTTACAACTTTTTTTTTATTTAGGCTTTCGTTACCGAGAAAAATAAATATTTATGTTCAGCCGCCGGATTTTCAGTATTTTTTCTCGCTAGCAAAGGTTAAACCAAAAAAAGTTGTACACAATTTTCGACTCATTTTTTCGTGTAGAATTCTTGTAATTAAAAATCTAATAAAAACATATTAAAAAAATGTATTTCTTGATTGTATAAGGATACACAAAACTGTTTTAGGTTTTGTTTTTAAATCCGGGACATCAGGTATAATTTTTTCATAGTTGGGCGAAATCGGACAGATAATTGTAATTAATGATAGAGTTCAATTTCTTGCTGTGGATAAGGTAATTTAGTATAATATTTTATTTGATATTTTAACTCTAAATTGTAATTTATTTGTGGATTGCTGAAATAAATAAAATCCCTGGAAAGCTGTAGAATTTATTTAGGCAATTAAATAGAAAAAAAACTAATAGATTTGATCATTGTAATGCTAAATCTGATAATAAATAACCTCGGACACGCATTATTTCGAGACATACATTTTTCCAATTTATGTACTATACGTGGAAAAATATTTTTTTAGTTCGTTTTTAAGACAGTTTAAAAAACTAACTTAACTTACCGCCATATAGGTGTTTATGTGTTTTGTTTTCTTACCTAATCTACCGAATTGTAGGCGTTTGACGCCTCTTTAAATGTCTCGCTTATTTATCAGGGTTGGCAAAAACCCGGGTTTTATCAAAAAATATCTGCCCGCTGGGTTATTTCGGGGTTTTTAAGGGATTTTCGGGCTTTTTTGGGGAAATTCGGGTTTTTTCGGAGTTAATGAGAATTTTTAATTAATATATTTTAATTCTACATTTAATTTTATTTTATTACCATTTTATTGCATTTCTTTCTCCCAATCCGAATCTATTTACTACTGAATAAAGTTGTAACACTACCATGAAGGGAATTCCTCCGAAAATCGTTATTGTCAGTTGTCGGGGAGATTCCCTTTATTTTCACAACAGGATAAGAGTTAACACTAACAACCGCTAGTGGCGCTGTTTCGGCGCGAAAGTATTGAGTAGTAGTGCTGGCAGCGTTTCGGTGCGAAAGTATTGAGTAGTAGTGCAAACGATTTTAGAATTAAATAGTGTAAATTGAAGTGTGTATTTGAAGGGTCTTTGTCGCTTGAAGAGTATTGTAATAGTTTTGTAATAAATCAAGTTGAGTGTTCTACCGTGTTTTTGCATCTTCTGCTGCCTATCCACGTAACAATATTATCCATAAGTCATCTTATAAATCATGCCAAAAGTAGTCGGCATTACACTTGTCCGGCCAGTTCTGCATCAATTGAAAGACTTCTTAACATTTGGAATGGTCTGGAGTAAATTACGGAACAGAGTGGGTGTGTCACAAATACATCCTTTTTTTTCTTTTTGATAAAATATAATATAAATGCTCTATCCGTTCTTTGATTTAATTATTATCAACAAGTATTTTTTCAAAAACCCACATTCGTCAAAAACCCTCGGGTTTTTTTCAGGTGGGTTTTACCCAATTTAACCCAGTGGGTTTTTTCGGGTTGGGGAAAATCAAGCCAACCCTGTTATTTATTGATGCCGAAAAATGGTTATTGTAGTTGTCGATGATTCTACACTGATTGTAGAATCATCGACAATGTAGAATATGTTCCGTTCATAATAAATACCGAAAAATGTCACCTCTTGCGATGCTGTCAAAAAGACGAGGATTTTTGTGAAAAAATGTGGTAAATGTGCGCATGCGCAATGCTGGAGAAAGCGATTTTTGTCATAACCACGATAAAGAAGATCATTCTTGACTCTGAGTTTTCTTGCGAAGTGGATATTGTTCTGTTGTCCTCTTCATTTTTCCCAGAAGTAAGAGAGACAAACCACGCTCGAAGGTTGAACGGCCTGTGGAAACGCGAAGAATTTCCGGCTCGTTCAGCGAAACGGCGTACAAAACGGTCACGGACTAACTGCCGAAATAATTATTAATGTAAACACATTACATGGGTTTTACATGGGTGATAAATTAGCTACAGTGGATGCTATCTCATTTGCTTATGTAAAAGCTTTGCATTAGTCTCGGCTTATCGCACTTTCTCAATGCCCGACGAATATGCAATCTCACGTTCTGCTCGGTTGCAACAATTTGTGGTGTGTAGAATCAAAACATAATTATTTAGTTTTCATCGAATCTGACCTAACACTCGATCGAATCTGACCTATCACTCGATTGACAGATATATAGATATATCTCTAAGTCTAGTGTATAGGGTAACCGTATGACAGAGCATTGATTATATAGCGCATTAGATTGTTCAAAGTCGTACTAAGAATTGGCAACCAGGATTTTACTACGAAACGCAACGTGTAGATAGTCCAAAAATTCCAAAAATATATTAATCCTTTTATTATGTTCAATACGGTGACTTTCGTGCTATAACAGAATGGCGGCGCACTGCAGATGGCGCTCTAAACTCACCTATAGAACGCGCTAAAAAAAAATCTACATTTTGACACCCCCTGAGACGATTACGACCATTTCCAGACTGAAGTATGAGTCTGTGTGTCTATGTTACGTTACAAAATAATAATAAACAAACGAATTTTCAAATCATACATAGCTATTATTATTTTAAATTATTTACCTAAAGACGTCACTTTTTAATTTAGTATATAGGTTGCAATAAGAAATAATTACGCACTTTAATGTTCAGATAGGCATTATATCTCCTTATTATTTCTGTGATGTAATCAGCTTATATAAAAAAAGCGATAGATAGCACTAATAATTGAATGTTATTATTGTTTTCATTGGTTATATTAATTGGATTTTTATAATAATTATTATTATAATCTGTCCTTTTTAAAAAAACATTCATTATCAATCATATTATAGATATAACGGGGAGTTATAACGACATCGAGTGGACGTAAAAGACTAAGTGGGCAGCGCAATCGACAGTCAAACTATGCCAGCAGCCAGGCACGTATCCAGACTTCAGTTTCGGGGGGGGGGGGGGGGCATTCATTGAAACAACGCCCGCGGCAATAAAACGAAAATATGCCGGATTTCGGGGGGTTATATACCAATTACCCCCCCCCCCCCCCCGGATGGCACATAAGTCGCGGATTCTCCATGTTTTTATTTTTTTCTCGACTTTTACTCAAAAAAATCGGAGGAGGGGGGGATGCGTCCCCAGTGTCACCTTCCTAGATTCAGGCTGCTTGCTGGCAAGGGCCAGCAGCCCGTAAGAGTCCAACGCTTTACCGCGAGATACTGGAAAGACCACACAGCGGGCAAACCTCGAGCCCTTACTACTACATGTGGACGGATTTCTCCATCCTCTAAAAAATACGTTAACAAGTGGCTAAGACATATTGTTTTTTGAAATGAAGACGTAAATATCTATTTTGATCACCCCTGAGACGATTATGACCATTTCCAGATGAAAGTCTGTCCGTGTGTCTTTTGTGTATTCCTCCGCGATAGTGTCTAAACGCTTAATCCGATTGAGCTGTAATTTGGCATGCAGGCAGCATTATTTGGTCATGGCAAGATATGAAAAGGTTTTGTCTCGAAATATTGGACTTATAGACTTGAAATTTGGTACCCAGATACCTTGTTGGGCCGAAATCGGTCCGGTCAGTATATTTGCGAAAACGATTATTGAATCGAACGTGATTAATGCGTTGCATTCTCTCTATCCACACTCGTCGCCGACTATCCCTTTCAATCAGGTCAATCTCCTTCCCGAAGGGACATAGTTAGTTAGTTAGTTTGACTGGGCTTTTTCCCGCACTTGGCCTCTTGATTGGGCCGTTGTGCGTGGCTCATGTTTCCATTTATGTTACTCCAGCCAACCCAGGCTGTCCCAGAAGGTTAGCAGCCTGTTTGGGTTGCTACAGGCCTCCGGGAGAGATGCTGGAGATTGTAGTATTCTTGCCCGTTGCTCTGCCACGCTCCTGCATTCCATGAGCACATGCTGTGGCGTTTCTTCTTCCTCCATGCATCCTCTGCATAGAGGGCTGTCTGTCACACCTATGGTAAACAGGTGCTTGTTCAGGGGACAGTGGCCTGTCATAGTACCTATGACTTTACGGATTTTGTCCCTTTTTAATCTGGTGAGGTTGCGGGCAAGTTTTTTGGATGCTTCCGGAACCGCGTTCTTTGTTTGCCTGCATCCTGCGTTTTTTTTCCATTCTGTAAGGTGGGTTTCTTCGGTGTTCCTGCGTAGCCATGTTTTTATTTGGGCCTGGGGAATGGGCATCAAGGGTTCCGGTCCATATACTATTTCCTTTGATCCCTTCCCGAAGGGACATAACGCTCAAAATCATTCCATTAGTTCTTGGCTACTTGCCGGGAAAGTCTCGGGGTGACACAAACGATTTTATTTATTATTATACTGGTATGCCACTAATGATATCAATAAATAAATTACAACTAAGCTAGAGACATCTTTTTGCAAAGAAAATGTTTTCTCAAGATGCTGACATTAAGGAATATGTCTTGTAACAACTCACAAATTAATCTGTCTTATACATATAGCGTATTCGATTGATCAATGGCGTACTACAATTTAGCAAGGGGTTTTCTACGAAACGCAACGCGTAAATAGCATTCATAGCTCCAAAAAGTTATTAATCTTATGGCGACTTTCGGGGTAAAACAGTATAGCGGAGCACTGTAGAGGGCGCCTATACGGTATAAAATATCAATAAACTAGCTGACCCGTGCGCACTTCGTTGGGCGGTAAAACTTTTTACCTGTGGTGAAATTATGAGTGTGGTTCGGTTAGCACTGAGTGCTATGATTTATTTCCTGACTGCCAAAAGAAGGGTTATATTTTTACTGCATATGTATGTATGTATTTGCCTGCCAATTTGACTATAATACCGTTATTTGTCAGTGTCTTCTTGTGATCGTCTTATTTGTGAGCGTATTATCTCAAACTATTTATGCAGTAAAAGGGAAATTATATGCAGTAAAAGGGAAATTATATGCAGTAAAAGGGAAATTTTATGCAGTAAAAGGGGTAAGGATTTTGTTTTAAACACTGGAGACGATAAATTTACTTATTTTGATAAGAATTCATAATTGTTGATAATATGACCAATAAAGATGACCTAACGATTTAAATTATTTTTTGACGTGACAACGTCTTATACATCGATGGAGCCTGCTGCACGCACGAAAAAACATGACTCATGCGGCGTTACCTCGCTCTGAAGCGTTCCATTTATTATATTTATTATTCAATATAAATGCTGCCATCTACCGGTTGCGACAAGAATTATTTACTAACCTCAGTCTCAAATAGTACGAATGAAAATCACTAGATTGATTTAAATTCTTGACATAATTTTATATGTATTCTTGATATACGGAATGTTATTACTGAACGGACAATTTTCTTGTGGGTATAACGAAGTGCAACGAAGTAAGAAACTTTTATTTAAAAAAAAAAAAAGTATGAAAAGCTATCATTACGATGCGCTATCTAGCGGTTGGTAAAATGTCGCTGATATTGTTTATTTACGACGCATTACCTACCGCTAGATGGCGCAGCGTGCTCAAACGCTTCTCAAACCGTTATTTAACAGTTTGAGATTTCAAACTTTCAAATTAAAAAAAACAATAAACTTTAAACAATAAACAATTATACTGCTATACAATGATACATTTACATGTTGTAGTCAAATCGGTGAGTATAAAAGCATATATTTTTGGGTGTTTGTAATAAACAATATCAGAATCAATGGAACTGCTTCAAATGCAACCATTCCATCAGTATTTTCTTATGACGTTGTCACGTTCAACTATCGTCAGTAAACCGACTTTACAGACAACCGATTTAAAAAAAAATATAAAATACTTCTTTTTGTGACTTAAATATAAAAGTTAGACATATGATGTCGCTGACTTTTTTGTAGGTATTATCAAGCTCTACAACTTTTCTGTGGAACTTAATCATATATCTCTCATCGTTAAGGCAGCTTTAGTTAGAAACGTTTTCGTTCGACCGCTTATTCTCCGACTTACTTTGCAAATCCGACTACCACGTAAAAGTCTTTTCATTTTTCAGATTAATATATAGCCTATGATACTCACAAATGACGTGGGTTTTTATTGGTAAAAGAATTTTCGAAATCGGTTCAGTAGATCTAGAGATTACTTCCTATAACGTCACAAACTTTATATTTTTAAAAATATTAGTATAGATAACAAACGAACCCTTTCAATCAGGTCAAAATCCTTCCCGAAGGGACATCATGCTCGAAATCCTTCCATAAGTCCTTACTACTTGCCGGGAAAGTCTTGTGGTGACACCACCGGTTTTTTTATATTATATCACCGAGGGCCTTCGATGCGGACTCAACAGTTTATTAGCTTCTCACGTAAAAAAGCCCTCTTTGGGAATAGGATCGTGGGAGAAAACATTATTCAATACCGTCGTGGAGTTAATTCCGGTATTAAAAGTGCTGCTTAAAAATAATTACAGGCGCGGCGAAAGCCCTATTAATTAGCTGGATTAAAATAATGATCCATGTATGAAGCGTAATAATCTGTGATTTGTGAATATACACATAAAATAGCTGGGTCTTTTAGATGATGCAGCAATCCGTAAATAGACATCGTCTTATCAAACCACAGAGCAAACCGAAAGCACAGTATAATGCTGTGCCGAAAGAGAGAGACAGAGATACGGCCGCCTACCAATCTTCTGTGAAGTCCTCGTTGTTCCACATCTACTTACGTATTTGATGATAAGACATTGAAGACAACGCCACAGTATACCTACACTGTGACAACGGTGTGTATGTCCAAACACTACAATCGTCTCGTATTTTCTGTGGATACATTCATCATGGATACACTTATTTTATTCGGATACACTCATCAATTTAACAAAGAACCAATAACTAGGGTTGTCGACTACAGCGGGCGAGCCCGTCACCTCAGGAAGTTTTAACGATTAGTCGTTCTATCTCCTTGGAGTGAGCGCAGAAGACTTAGGACAAAAACAGTCCACCGTCTAGCTCCGCCACAAACCCGTAAGAGGCCAACGCTTTAACCGCGAGATAGCCAGGGGCCAGGAGTGTTACCCAGCGGGCTTACACTCACGCCCTTACTTCCAATTGCGACCAGATTACTCCAGTCTCTCGATTGGTTACGAGTTCGAGGTCGCTTGCGCGGTCCTCTCCCTTGCGAAGCGGTGAAACGGTGTATACCGAATCTATCGCGGACCACAGCGTCCTTTGCCCGGCTGTTCACCCAGGATCGGGTAGCCGATGGTCGTTTCAAGAGCAGTCGCCGTAAGGTCCGCAACAACCCATGCTCTATAGAAAACAGTACTGCTTCCAGACTCCCCCGACTGTTATAGTATCCGCAGTACAAACTGGCGACTGGGGCAATTAGAGACAGTTAACATAAGAATGGTACCATGTCGATAAAATATTTATCTATACTAATATTATAGAGAGGTAAAGTTTGTGATGTTGTAGGAAGTAATCTCTGGATCTACTGAACCGATTTTGAAAATTCTTTTACTAATAGAAAGCCACATTATTTGTGAGTGTCATAAGTTATATATTAATCCGAAAAATAAAAAGACTTTTTCGTGGTAGTCGGATTTGTAAAGTAAGTCGGAGAATAAGCGGTCGGACAAAAACGTTTCTAACTAACACTCCCTTAACGATGAGAGATATATGATTAAGTTCTAGATAAAAGTTGTAGAGCTTGATAATGCCTACAAAAAAGTCAGCGACAGCATATGTCTAACTTTTATATTATATTCATTATGAATTCTTATCAAAATAAGTAAATTTATCGTCTCAAGTGTTTAAAACAAAAGACTTTTCCCTTTTACTGCATAAAGAGATATTACGACATAGGTATGGAACCGCGACCGTATCGTAATCTATACTTCTATACTAATATTATAAAGAGGTAAAGTTTGTGACGTTGTAGGAAGTAATCTCTGGATCTACTGAACCGATTTTGAAAAAAAAAATTAACAATAAAAAGCCACATTATTTGTGAGTGTCATAGGCTATATATTATTCCGAAAAAAGAAAAGACTTTTACCTGCTAAAATTAGATAGATAGATAAAATTCCTAGATTTAGCCAAAAGCGGTGAGTAAATACCGTAATAGGTGATAAGTAGCTAACCGATTAGGACTATTAATTGTGGTAACCGTAACAGTTTGATTTCGACATTTTATGACATCTTGACGACACTTTTGCCAAATTAGTTTTCGTCTACTATAATTATTGTGCGTATTATGTAGGTCATTAGGCATTATTTATGACAAAATATTCTGCTATAAAAGGCTTAATGTCAAAGAGCATAACGCATTCGTTATACGAACTCTATTTGTGAATCTACATCATGATGGAAGATTTTTGCAAAACTTATTTGACCAAGTTAAGAAGTGATGTTAACCAGCAAAGCCGGCATGTCATTCTCAACATTTGTAAGTGGTTGCATAAATTGAAAGAAGACCCTGAAAACATAAGAAAAATTGATTTTCAACAACCAAGAAAGTTGGCAGCATTAGTTTGTGGAACGAGCGAACGAACTCTAGATCGAATTCGGAATCGATTCAAAAATCTCCAGAACGAAGACCTGGCCAAAGCACATATAATTGACACCCATTGTCATGTTATTAATCTACAAGACGATCGTGACAGTGAAGACGAATATGAATAGCTTGCTGACTTTCTTTGTTTAGTTTTATTTTATTTTTTTGTATAACAATTATTTTATTGTCAACTATTAGAAATTTGATACTTTTATATTTTTATTTTAATAATTCAATATCAATATTTATATTTTTAACTTATTTAATATTTATCGTAATGAAACAATACTGAAATATAAATAGGATAGAAAATGAAATTCACGCGGTAAATTCGTTTTCTATCCTATTTATAATGTCAAACAACCGCGATAGTCTTCGATTTTATAATACTGAAATAATATGTATTTCCCTCGTTTCATTACTTTATCGACATTCCTTTTGTATGCGTAAAATTACCTACACTACGGTTACAGGTATCGCTCCATAAGGCCGTGCAAGTGCGAAAGAGATAGCACGATTTCGATGATAAATTACCTGACTCGCCACTTTGTAATGCGGATAGTATAGTCAGAGTTGGAAGCAAGGGCGCGAGAGTCGGCCCGCCAGGTAACACTGGCTATCTCGCGGTAAGGCGTTGGCTTCTTGCGGGTTGTGACGTAGCTGGACGTTGGATTTGTTCTGTCCAAAGTCTTCTACGTTCACTGCAGGGCGATAGAACGAGAAAATCGTTAAAACGTCCTGTGGTGACGGGCTCGCCCGTTGTAGTTGACACCGCAAGTTGTTAGTCAGAGTGCGCAATCGATTGGCTTATGCCGCACGGTGCGCAGACCGTCCAGGAGCGCCAGATGGTTGATTCCCAGGGGAAACTAACCACAAGGCCAGAGTCCTACCCAGGCTCGCACTTCATGCGTGGAGGCCGTCGGATAGGTGTTGACCCGTGAGTGTAACCAACCCTGAACAGAATGGGTCTTCGTCGCCAACTCAGCAAGGGCCCATTAACTCCCAACAAAGAACCAATAGTTGGAATTCAGTAATGCTTGGAGTTTGAATTTGCATCTCAAACACATCCCATACAAGAAGAAAACGAAACTAACTACCCCCACTTGATGCAATTTAGGCCATATATAAGTAACCACGACAAGGCTACTGGACTATATGTGATTCTTGAACATTTATCTTTTATTTCGTCTGACTGCTTATTATTACTATTATTTTTAATAATGTTTTATTTCATTCATATTTTGATTATTGTTGTTTTTTTAATTTTTATTGTATTTTATTTTAAACATAACATGCGGAATTCATAAAATGGTCATATCAAGTAATGGTGTTAAGTAAACGACGACCCAAATTCACATGACCATGCGCAGCGCATGCCCAACTAGGCCGAGTATAGCCTGTATCTGGGCAAACGATTTATTTTCAGACTTGGGTGGAGAAGCATAACTGACGTAGGACACATACATTTATACACACACATACACATATACACATATATTATACATATACATACATACCTACACACATACACATATATGTTACATTATGTATCACATTTATGCAGGTATATTATTTTTAAGAGATGATTTGGAGAAGATCATTCTCTGTCCTTAAAGGACCTATATCGTCAAGAAGCCATTTTTTTTATTCAATAAAAAGGTACTTTATTTTTTTTTATGTCGTCATCAAGACGGTTGAATATTTTGGGTGCGATAAAGTTTAATTGTCTTTGGGCAAATGATGAATTAACTCGGGAAACGGCATAATTCAAGCCTGCAGATGCTCTTGTAGTTCTGTGTTGCTGGCTTCGTGGTCGTTTATCTAGGGTTCGATGCAAAAACATGAGTGACTGTTTCACAGACATATCCAATCGTATTTGCAATTTTGGAAGACGATTGCCTATTGACTATACCGTATAGGCACAGGTATAGGCGTGTTCAGACCTCCATCTAAAGTGCGCCGCCATACTGTTATATCACGAACGCCGTCATAGTGACCATAAGAGAATATTAATCGTTTTGTCGAACTGTGAGTGCCATCTGCACGTTGTATTTCGTAGTAAAATCCTAACTGCCAAGTCTTAGTACTGCATTGAGCAATCTAAACCGCGATATAATCAATGGCTAGGTCTTGTAATTTAATATCTTTTGTAAACAGATAATTAGTTGAAATAAGGAATTTGAATTCTCTTCTGATTTACTGTTTTCTTTTGCTCGTTGCTTTACTTAGTTAGATAGAGTATTATCCGGGCGCCTTAACCACTGGAATGCCAATACCGCCGATCGGTGGTTTTTCTGTTGCGAGCATTCATGGGCGGCCGATCTCCGCATCTATGCAATTACGCGATTATATGCGGTAGAATTCGCTTTCATTGAATAAACCACTATTATATATCAGTATGCGTCCACTACCACCAAACGGATTTTCGAGGGTTGAAGACATGTCGTCGTGAGTTTTTCATTCCCAAGGCTTGCATTCTAAGGGTTAAAGCTCTTACCTTGGGTAAACTCACTCACACTCGCCCATCAATTATTTGGGACAACTTTTTATGCGTTATTTTAATTTATTTGTTAGGTTCCGAGGCCCATTGAAGATCCGCTTTCGGCATTCGGCATCTCCGCTGCTTATTTGCCTACTATCTTAAAATACGATCAATCAACGGATTTTCTTTTTTAATTACCACTGTCAACGCTCTCGGAATGCGTTTTCTAAAATATTGTAATTTTCATCGGTAGAACTTTAAAAGGCGTTGCGTTTCCCCAGTTGGCACGTTTCGAGCGCGGCGGATGCATATAATTGGCGCGGAGCTATTGCGGCGGAGTAGGTGGATATAGGTACGGTAGGCAGTCTCTCTCTCTACCCTTGTATCGATCAGATCTGCAGCGATGGTGAAAGGAAAGCCGCCTGGCTGGTTTCCAAGCTGCCCATCCGTCGCCCGTCCGCCTTTCGCGTTGCGCCGCGCACCCGTTGCATTGCATGCCGCTTTCCATTTCGCTTTTGCGACGTTTGCCTTCTTCGCTATTCCGTAACATAGGGCTCGATTGCGTTTCATCGTGAACTAAAATCAGAAATTAGTCCGCGTGAACGAGACAGGGCAATACGCTAGAGCGGAGTGTGAGATGACCGGTTGTCACTTTTTCGCATTAAAACTGCCCGCCAAGGTCAAATCTTACACCGCACGAAATATGCTCGAATTTATTCGGACGAGTATAAGTTCGGCAGGTAGTATTTATCGACGATCGTTCGTTTCATATTCCGCTCTTACGCATTGCTCTGTCTCATTCGCTTGGACTAATTTTAGTTTTAGTTCACAAAGAAACGCAATCGGGCCCATACTCCACTATTTCAGCTTACCCACATATAGTGACGTAGCTACTAAGGTGCGAAGTTGTGCAGTGCAAAGAAACTCATAATGGCAGGAGAGGCCACTGGGCTTTTGGTTGTTGGTCTAACTAAACAATGACAATATTTCACAATATCTTGATTATTCAAATACATATTAATTTCCTCTAAAATGTCACCTAGACGCAACTAGTAGAACTATTTTTAAGAAACCCATCTAACGAAATTTAGTAATTTAGTTGCCGACTAATTGAAACTAATGCAACTGCGGTATAAATATCATAATGTGGTCAAGATGGTCACAAAAGTCGCACCGAAAGTTACCCTATCATAATCTCCAGCAGATAAGCTTAGGGCTTGGCTGGATTTTATTTAAAAGCTGTATTTGAAAAATGGTTAGTAAAAAAAAAAGAAGTACTGCTATAATGCAAGCAATGGCGTTTCGCGAGCTGCTTTGCCGAGCGAGATAGCGCACTGCGCGCGTCGCTTGTCTCCTTCTGGCGCAACACAGGAAGGGCCTGGATTTTGGATATTATATATATCCTTCTAGCCGCGTGTTCGGCCATAGCGACTGCATTGTAGATTCTAGTGACTTCTTTAGTCTTCTCAGAGTCCATTGTTCGGAAGCAGTCAAGTGCGCAGGCTATATTATAGTGCACAGGTGGGCGCGCGACCACGGGTGCACTCTCTCTTCCTCCCTCTTCTGAACCCGATGGAACGGAGACCGTTACGACCAGAGAAAAGTTTGGATGCAGATAAAATAAAAATAAATTAATTAATCGCCAACACAGCAATGGCTGTCATTGTTAAATTTGTACTCAATATTGCAGAGCTATTTTTTTCGGATTTAGTTCGTTTTTCCACACTGTCATTTATGAAATTAGTAGTTATGGCTTGTGGCGATGTTTACGGTTTTTGGAGCTATTGTAGAGATTACCGGTGACTTATTGGTAGTTATTGTAGTAGGCGGTGATGTAGAAGATGCATTATTGGATTTATCCTGGTTTTCTGATGATCTCGTGTTGTTGCTCATGGGGCTGTGTTGAATACAGCATACAGTCTCTTGTTCCGACATTATACAAAATTGTGATAGTTTCCCTTTTGGCAAATCCCCGTTTTTGGACAATTTTCCGGCGGTAGACATTCTCCTAAAACGCCATTTATTTCACATGACTCTTCACGACAGTGTATATGCCAGGTCCATTGGCACTTCCACGAGGGCTCTTTTGGATATTAGTGCGTGCGCAGGCGGTTAGCTATGATCGTTTCGTATGGATGCCTGGGTTATGCGTATTGCGATATTGTTTTAATGAGCACAAAAACAGTTTTATTTTCTTTTCTTGTGTTTGTGGAATGTGTGTGAAACGGAGTCAAGAAAACAAGTTAGGAAAAAATAATGGACTAAAAAAAGTAGTGGCGCTTTTAAGCAAAACAACAACGGAAATAGGAAAGAAATAAACTAAAGTCACCCAAACTGGCAAATTTTTGGTCAAACCGAAATCTCCGGAACTTGTTACTACTTCTACTACTTCTCAATTCCAGCGCGAGTAGTCATTTACAGCTTTGCATATATCAAGGAACGATGAAAATTGAGTAGTAATAGTATGCGGCGATTTTTATTCGGTTGTATTGTGCCCAATTGATTGGTTCAGCCCATTCTATCGACATTTTTTATTTCAATTCAATTAGTTTTGTTTTCATTTGAGAATATGTGAAACGGGGGCCAAATTTCCTCTTCGCGCCAGAGCCTTTGACCCAGGGTTGGCGTGATTTTCCCCAACCCGAAAAAACCCACTGGGTTAATTTGGGTAAAACCTACCTGAAAAAACCCGAGGGTTTTTGACGAATGTGGGTTTTTGAAAAAATACTTGTTTATAATAATTAAATCAATGAACGGATATAGCATTTATATTATATTTTATCAAAAAGAAAAAAAAGGATGTATTTTGACACACCCAGTCTGTTCCGTAATTTACTCCAGACCATTCCAAATGTTGAGAAGTCTTTCAATTGATGCAGAACTGGCCGGACAAGTGTAATGCCGACTACTTTTGGCATGATTTATAAGATAACATGGATAATATTGTTACGTGGATAGGCAGCAGATGCAAAAACACGGTAGAACACTCAACTTGATTTATTACAAAACTATTACAATACTCTTCAAGCCATAAAGACCCTTATACACACTTTAAGATACACTATTTAGTTCTAAAATCGTTTGCACTACTACTCAATACTTTCGCGCCGAAACGCTGCCGGCACTACTTCTCAATACTTTCGCGCCGAAACAGCGCCACTAGCGGTTGTTAGTGTTGACTCTTATCCTGTTGTGAAAATAAAGGGAATCTCCCCCCCCCCCCCGACAACTGACAATAACGATTTTCGGGGAAATTCCCTTCATGGTAGTGTTTCAACTTTGTTCAGTAGTAAATAAATTTGGATTGGGAGAAAAAATGCAATAAAATGGTAATAAAATATAATAAAATGTAAAATTAAAATATATTCATTTAAAATTCTCATTAACTCCGAAAAAACCAAAATTCCCAAAAAAAAAGCCCGAAAATCCCCGAAAAAACCCGAAATAACCCAGTGGGCAGATATTTTTTGATAAAACCCGGGTTTTTGCCAACCCTGCTTTGACCACCAGCTACGCCACTGCTATACACACTTAGTTTAGTTCTTTTAGTGTCTCATTTTATTGTGATATCAGGGCAGTAAGAAAGGCGGATTAGTTTGTGAGCACAATCAGCCAATATTAGCGTTTACTTTTTCTTTAAGATCCTAGGAATCCCATGAAGTGTTTTCTTCAAAATGTCTCTCTGCGTGTCTGTACCCAATTATCGCAGAAACTACACAACCAATTAATCACTCCATGGAGTTATGACGGCATCAGGTATTTCTGTCTGCCATGGAGTGAACGTGACAGACTTAGCGGATAAAAACAATCCACTGCCTACCTATACCGACAAGCACTCGAGAGTCCAACGCCTTACCGGGAGACACTGGACAGAGGACCCAGGGCCTTCCAGGACCTCGCTTCTTACTACTAGATTTGGTCGGATTTCTTCGTCATCCAGTCTGGTCCCAGATTCGAAGGCGTCAATATCACACGGGATCGGGTTGCCAACGGATCGTTTCAAAGGTGGATGACATCATAGGAAACGTACGTTTTCAGACTCCCCCGACTATTCGCCGGAATGCACAATCGATTGGCCAAAGCCGGACGATGCGCAAACCCAGTACCGCCCGAGGTGTTCCTCCAGATTGGAACCTCTGATCTCACCTGTGCACGACGGATTGCAGCCGCAAGCAGGGTTCACAGATTCCTTTTCATGTAAGCCCTTTTTAGAGGAGGCTACCGGATGGGAGCTGAGCCGTTAATTGAACCGACCTAAGACAAAAAATAGGTCATCAGGCCCACGCTGCACGGATCCGTTAGGTACCTAATATTTTTTTACTAATTAGGACCAAATTACCTACAAAAATAATAGTTCATCCTAATGCCAAGCCTTTAAAACCTGATGAGTAGTATCCGCCAAATTGATTTCAACAATAAAAAAAATAAAAAAAGGGACAGAATTACAGAATAGTGCCCACGTCATCGGCGGATTTTGAATTTAAAATGTAATTCTGAAAATTAAATACTTCATAACTCCGTCATTATTAATGCTAGAATGGAAACACAAGATTTTCTTAGTTCGGAGAATAACGCCTCTAACTTAGTTGTAAGCCATTTATTAATATCTTTAGTGGTTTTCGAGTGACCCGACGGGTTGAAAATAAAGAATTTGAAAATCTAACCTGAAAACCGCGGTTATAAAACAAAACAGTTTGAAAATCTAATGCAAATAAATTACCGCGCTAATAGGTAAAACAGTGACGCGTTGTATGTCGCATTATCAAGACAAAATTCATGAAGTATATGTTAATTAAATTTCAAGTAATTCCGGAGAGAATAAAAAATATTTGCACAATTACATTGTTGTTTATGGGGACATTGTTTTTATGCGCAACAATAAAAATATCAAATTTAAATTTATTGGCAGAGTTCACAGTTACGTTATTAAAATAATATGGACAAAATCTAATTTGCATATTTAAAAATTCCCTATGCAAAACCAAACAGGTCTGTCGATATAAAGGCTACAAACAGTCCCAGGTTAGTGACCTGATTTTCCCACGTGGTAAGTTTTTTAGATATGCTTAGCTGCATTGAAATTGATCTATTCGCCTAAATATTTGGGTCTTCTGGTGCCTTTTCTTAAAATCAGTACCCCGGGCTAATCCAATAAATTTAGCATGTTAAACTTTTCAAGAATAGGTGTCGGAACGTCGCATATTTGATCACGATCATACTCGAGATGCCTTTGCGCGCGTGTATTGACGTAAGGGTGTAAGGGTTTAATACAATTCAATTTTAGTTTTTTCGCAAATTCTGTACAGGTAGTAGAATTTAATTTTCAATACACAGATTGTTAAATTTAAAAGTTGTGTAACAGTTACAATACATAAATATGTCTAACTGTATAACAATCTATATATGTAACTGTATAACTAGTACTAAATAGTAGCAGTTAGTACAGTATGTTACCGCAGACAAGAATAGTCAATCAACTTAAAATAATCAAACTAAATAGATAATCTAAAACGGTTCGATACATCCATAGAAGTAGTAATGTATATACCGACAATAGAACTCAGGCATCCGCGAGTCACGTATGTTAGGGGTGAAGTAAGAACGTAAGAGAGGAGCCATTAGCGTTCGGCGCTAATTTCGGCCAAATTTGAAAATGTCGATAATGGTGGTTCCATATTATTGTAGTATTGATTTTTAAAACTCAAATTCAAATTATTGTACATGGTTATTTTCAAATTTACAATACTTAGAATTCGCAATAGTCAAAACCTAACGAGGCTGCCGCCTGTTTTGAGATAGACGATTTATTCAATTCATTATCATCTTGACAATTCAAATGTATTAAAAATTATCGTTTTTAATTGTAAAAAATAACCTTAATTACCTACATAAAATTTTAAAAAATGACAAAAAATATCAATTATTGCAAGTAATTTCAAATATGATATATATATATATATATATATATATATATATATATATATATATATATATATATATATATATATATATATATATATATATATATATATATATATATATATATATATATATATATATATATATATATATATATATATATATATATATATATATATATATATATATAGTAGTAGTAGATGGAGTGGGGGGCTTGTTTCCAGCCCTTGATGTCACCTAGATCTGTAAGGTCTTTTGTAACTACCCACTGTGTGGTTAGGTCAATTGTCAGCTAGTAGCCCGGTACTTCTTACCAGACTAAGTAGGTCACTGACCTTCAAGTTGGGCAGATCGCTGGGTTCGAGAAAGGCTCGTCCCAGTAAACTGTGTCTTTTGGCGGCGAGCCCTGGACAGCGGCCAACAATGTGTATGCTGTCTTCAGGTTCCTCGCCACATATTCGGCAATCCTTGCTCTCGGTCAAGCCAAGGTTGAATAGATGAGCTCTATTCAACCATATATATATATATATATATATATATATATATATATATATATATATATATATATATATATATATATATATATATATATATATATATATATATATATATATATATATATATATATATATATATATATATATATATATATATATATATATATATATATATATATATATATCTTATATATAAAATTCTCGTGTCACAATGTTCGTTCCCGTACTCCTCCGAAACGGCTTGACCGATTCTCATGAAATTTTGTGAGCATATTGAGTAGGTCTGAGAATCGGCCAACATCTATTTTTCATACCCCTTAGTGATAAGGGTTGTCCACCCTAAACATTTTTCTTTAATTTTTAGACATTTTTTTAATTTCTTTATTTTTTTTATTATGTCGCATTAAAAAATACATACAACCCTAAATTTTTACCCTTTTATCACCAACCCTTATTTTTTAATAGCCATTTTAGTAATTTAATCATTTTTCATCCCCGGTCGATAACTGATCAATCGTCATTTAATTAGTTATCCCCGCCAGTTGTCTACAGGTGTCACTTCTCACCCAGTAAACAGCACGGAGTAGGGATGAGAACGAAGCCGGTCTCCTGTTTCTCTCACACAATAAGACTTCTCTCACTCCCTACACAGTTGTCGGCCATAATTATTGTTTATGCATCAAGTGTAGTAGTAACGTTGACAATTATTATTTTGCTATCTCAGTGTAACTCTCATATTAACTATTAATCATTCCTATTTTATTAATAATAATAAAATTATCAATTTAGAGTGTATTTTGCACGATTAGTTAATCAAGTGATTTTCATAACCTCAAAAGTACTCAACACGTGGCACGAGCTTCCACCAACAACGGCTTTTGTGTTGTAAGTATATTTTTTTAAAATTAAATCGAAAATGTTGTTGGATACGGTCAAAAAAGATTCGGTGGAATTTAATTTTTATTAAAATTGGGCAAACTTTTTTTGTATTCATTTTTTTTTACCATTTCTGACCATATATTTTCGATATGATTATGAAAAATAAAAATTTTCGCTTTTGTAAAACAGTCTAATGTTTACATGAATATGTAAATGAATGTGTGTACAACCAAATATTAAATACATTATAACTAGGGCCAAGGTTTTTGCCGTGATTTCATTTTAACATTTTACAATTAATGCTCTTAAGGTGACGCTATTGGCTAAATCAAATTCAACTTTCTTTTGAGACAGGCGAGGGGTGAGATGAAGCGGGGTACGATTACGGTAGGGGTATTTTTTAGCGCCCTCTATGAGTACACGGTTATAACTACTTGATTGCGCGCGACCACCGCGTAAAATTAGCGCTGTCGTCGCTCACGGCGCCATAGCGACATGTGACGTCGCCATTGGGACATGCGCTCGCAACCTAAGGTCGCGGTCGGCGCCGCTGTGGAAGCAGTTTTAATCTATACTAATATTATAAAGAGGTAAAGTTTGTGACGTTGTAGGAAGTAATCTCTGGATTTACTGAACCGATTTTGAAAATTCTTTTACCAATAGAAAGCCACGTTATTTGTGAGTGTCATAGGCTATATATTAATCCGAAAAATGTAAAGACTTTTTAGTGGTAGTAGGATTTCCAAAGTAAGTCGGAAAAAACGGTCGAACGAAAACGTTTCTAACTAACGCTGCCTTAACGATGAGAGATATATGATTAAGTTCTAGAAAAAAAGGTGTAGAGCTTGATAATGCCTACAAAAAAGTCAGCGACAGCATATATGTAACTTTTATATTTAAGTCACAAAAAGTAGTTTTTCAAATTAAAAAAAATAATTTTAATCGTTAGGTCATGTTTATTGGTCATATTATCAACAATTATGAATTATCGTATTAAGTGTTTAAAACAAAACACTTTTTCCTTTTACTGCATAAATAGTTAAAGAGATAATACGACATAGGTATGGAACCGCCACCGTGTCGTCTATCTATACTAATATTATAAAGAGGTAAAGATTGTGAGGTTGTAGGAAGAAATCTCTGGATCTACTGAACCGATTTTGAAAATTCTTTTACGAATAGAAAGCCACGTTATTTGTGAGTGTCATAGCCTATATATTAATCCAAAAATGTAAAGACTTTTTCGTGGTAGTCGGATTTCCAAAGTAAGTCGGAAAAAACGGTCGAAGGAAAATGTTTCTAACTAACGCTGCCTTAACGATGAGAGATATATGATAAAGTTCTAGAAAAAAGTTGTAGAGCTTAATAATGCCTACAAAAAAGTCAGCGACAGCATATGTCAAACTTTTATATTTAAGTCACAAAAAGTAGTTTTTCACATTAAAAAAATAATTTAAATCGTTAGGTCATGTTTATTGGTCATATTATCAACAATTATGAATTATTATCAAAATAAGTAAATTTAACGTCTCAAGTATTTAAAACAAAATACTTTTCCCTTTTACTGCATATAATTTTACTTTTACTGCATAAATGGTTAAAGAGATAAGATACTCACAAATAAGACACTCACAAGAAGACACTCACAAATAACGGTAATATAGTCAAATTGGCATGCAAATACATACATACATATGCAGTAAAAATATAACCCGTCTTTTGGCAGTCAGGAAATAAATCATAGCACTCAGTACTAACCAAACCACACTCATAATTTCATAACAAGTAGGTAAAATGTTTTACCGCCCAACGAAGTGGGCACGGGTCAGCTAGTATATATATATATATATATATATATATATATATTTTAAAAATCATTAATAATAGTCAAAATAGCTACAATAACAAAATGTATATTTCAAAAAGTCGTCAAGGATAATCCAGAATATAAGCAAGGTAATGAATGATAATAACCTAATAGTAATGAAGAAAGAAAATGCTAAATATAAAATACACACGGCATTACAAAATATACACTATAGGCTCAGATCACTAATCGATCGATCAGAATAAATCTAATCGATCGATCAGAAAAAATAGACACAATAACGATCGTATCTTCGACGATTTATAGGTAAGTAGGCTCTTCTACAGAAAAACAGCCATAGCAATTGGATATCTTAATACATAAAACTAAAAAAATAAATAATTCACAATTCATATACAGGTGCCGCAGCGAAAGCTGGCACGTTCACAGTACTCACACTAATGCAATGTCGTGACGCGCGACGTGACTTTCACTTGATGCGCATCATAAAAAGTCTTTCCGTCTCTCTCGCTCGCGGTCCTGTATAGTGACATTGCATTAGTGTGAGTACTGTGAACGTGCCAGCTCTTATCGCGTGACCTGTAGGACGGATGCTTAAGTTGAAATACACAATCGTAGTCTAATAAAACGATTTATTGTAAGAAAAAGAGAGCTTATTGCTTACAAGCAATATTCTAGAGCTAACCTGTAACTGATTTGCGAACATTATTTACAGATAATGAGTTTGAAAATATGAAAAAATATATTTAACTCTTTGTGGATGTGCCACACCAAATTAAACTAAAGCCTATAATGACGCAAATGTTTAAAAAGGAGGAGAATGGGAAGGGAAAAGGAATTTGTGTGGAAGATTTTAAATGTTTTCTGAGTTTATTTTTAAAACATGCTGTGCTAGGCGCGGTTCTCATATTTCTTGGCAAAGCATTCCAAAGACGGGCTCCATGTACGGTGAAAGATAATGAGAAGAAGTCACTGCTGTGACCAGGGATCTCTATCCCTGTGACCAGGGATCTCTATCCTCTCTATCTAGTAGCAGGTTATTTTCAGATATCAGAGGGCGTCCATTAGTCGATAGTGATAGACGCCTTCCAAGATCCTGAAAAGCATACAGATAACTATCATGTCTCTTTTCTTCCGGGTCGACAGCCAGTGAAGCTTCTCTCTGAACTACGTGAAGTGGTTAAATTTTCTGTGTCCATTTATATATCTAACGAATAATAGGACGTATAATAGGAATGCTTGACACAACGATTAATATATTAAAAACAACTTAAATTCATTAAATTAATGTAATAAATGGCTCGAAGGACCAACAATAATTTGACTTGCTTATAAAAAATATTTTATGGCGTCGATGACGTCACTTCCGCATTAATTTCCCCTTGGTTCATCCACTATCGGCCCCTCCAAATGCATGGAACGGAATGTCGACGGATTACGCAGTTATCCACCGCATCCTTCCAACACTTACCGAAGGGGGAGCTATTGGTGTTTCGTGCTCGTTCCTAATTCGCCACTAAACCACACAGGGCTTGATGCATAAGTTCGCCTGTTAGAATAAAATAAAAACAACATGGAAAGTTCAAGGCCAAACCAAGAAATCACCCCAGACCAAATTGATCCCAACATCATAATGCCACGTTTAAAAAAATGTCGACCTTAAAATAGTGTCAATAGCAAATTCCGCATCATAATTTGTTAAAAAATCGTCGTCCACTCAAGTGTTTCTTTAGATCCGGAAAGACACAAATTAAGACACATTTTATAATTATGCAGATGTGTAAATACGAGCATTATCCTGATGGAACAACACTGTTTTTGTAATCATATTTTACCCTTTATTTCTTTCCGCAAACGGCGTAGGAAACCAACGTAATATTTAGCATTTTTTATTAGACTTTTTTCCTAGGTACGTCTATCATTTAGTCTATCAGTTAGTCTATCATGATTACCCCCCTTTGAATACCAATACCCGGACGCAGTCGCCTCATTGTTTAGACTGTTTTTGATCCCAGGTTTGATCTATAGTAAAAAATCTGTTCAAAAACACTGTGGTATCCGTTTCAATAGGGCTAAACACTCTTGAAAGCGAGTTAGTATCGAATCGAACAGTAGTTCGATTCGGAAGCCATCTCGCAGACACCTTAGAAATCGGCGATAATATGCTGTACTCGCTCATATGAAACATGCAACATATCTACTATCTCCTGAATCTTCAATCTTCAATCGGCCATTATCAGATCACAGAATTTTCAATGTTTTTCTTTGTTGTAGACGTTGAAAGCCTCCTACTGCGCGAGTCATTTTCATCGCTTTGCCGATTATGTTGAAATAGAGCTGCTTGCTTTTTGACAGTCGTATACTATGAGCACGATCTTCCTGAAATCTTGCATACCGCCATTTATTTATTTATTTAGGAAGTAATTTTCTATTAAACATTGATTTTGGCTACGTAAATAACCGTAACCAAATGGCAAAACCTTTTAACCATGCTTATTCGATTCTGCCACTTCACTGGGACCATCCCGTTCTAAAGTGGACAGGGCTCTATATTAAAATAAGTTATTTAAAAATTGCAGGAAAAAATACTCGAAAAACTATATTAGGTACCTTAAAAAAGGACCACCTAAAAAACGCAATTCTTTTATAAAATCGGCATTGAAATTGAACATAAACTCCATTAAATGACTGATCTCTGACTCCATGATCCGACTTAAAACTAAAGAAAGTTAAGAGAATGAAAACAAAAGAGAAAGAAAAAAAAGAAAGGGAAAAGAAAAAAATCATGATAAAAATACCAAAAAGTCTTTTTGTAAATATATGGTAAGAAATATCAAATTTTATATAATAATACCTAGTTAAAATAACTAGAATGCATTGTCAAAAAACAATAAATACCAATAATATTTAAGAATGTGTAGTGTTAGAAGTTAACTGTTAAAATATAAGAATGTTTTCCCCCAAGTTTTACTAAATTAATTTGTAACATTTAATGTATGGATCTGCTTCGGCGTTAACCCCATTTTTACAAGCTTTTTTTTTTAACTTGCATTGTTCATATGTAAGTTTTCCGTTTCAAAATTTGCAAACCATTTTTCAACGACTTGCTGGTATCTGATCGAGATGAAATTTAGCATACTTATATACATAAGTTTGGTGACAATGCAATATTATGGTTCAGTCGAGCTGATTTGATGATGGAACCAGGATGTAGGAACTGAAACTCCCTGATGGAAAATGATAAGATAGTCGAGTTTGAGCTCGCTTGTTTTATTGTCTTAAGCACTTTCCATGACACATGATGACAAGGATCTGAAGATGGAGCCGGGAGTTTGTCACTGGAACTCCCCGATAAGAAGTAAAACTTTTTTGGAAAACGAAATAATAATTTATTATGAAGGAACTTGCTGAGACAGCTCTTTCTTCAATTTTGTCCATTTTGCAAAATCACACTGACATGCAGATGAAAAGTCCAGTAAAAGGAAACAAATGACCGCAGATGATTGACAGTTGGTACATATGTGATTTTACATACAATTAATTACTATGAAACATTGATTAGCTTATAAAAATAACAGGAACCGAATGGCAAACCCTTAACCTTTTGCTTATTTGTTTCTGTCACCCAACTGGGACTAGCCCGTTCTAGGGTGGCAATAATATGGCAGTGTTGCCTGACAGATAAAAATGGGAACGTCACCTGAACGAGCGGAATAAACTTTTCAATGCTCCTACTATAGGTACATATTCATACTCACATATCTCTAATAGAGGGCAATATAAAAAAAAACAAAAAATAAGTAGCAACCCAACCCACTAGTACCAAAATTTAATGTGAATATGCGTTGGTGGTACTTAGTGGGCGGTACCACTCTTTAATTCTTAAATGCCCATTGTCCATTGTGCATTAATATCAAAATTAAATGATACTTAGGTACTTCATTAAATTAGCAAATTTAATGGCAACTAATTAATTAATTTGAAATAATCTCATCGTCCATGTTCAATTATGGTTTCAAGTATAATGAGTTTGTGCAGAGAACACGTCCATGATACCATTTATTATGTAGGGTTTCAGATTGTTCAATGCCGTAGTAAGTTTTAGCAACTCATCTGCGGTGGCGACATGCAGGAGGCGCTGATACCATTGTCCGGCGATACTAATACCAATTTATTTAGCCATGTATAACATTGATAATGAATGTTTTTATAAAGGACTGATTGATTTTAAAAAGGCATTATTTAACCAATTGTAACAATCATTGCGTTCAATTATAATAACCATCTATCGCAGTTTTATATAGGCTGACAACATCACATAAATAATACCGAGAGCCAGAATGCCATCTATTAGTTTATCTGAACGTTAAAGTGCGTAATTATTACGTATTAAAACCTGTACACCAAATTAAAAATTGACATCTTTATGTAAATAATATAAAAATAATAAGAGCTATGGTTTCAAAATTGATATTGTTACTTTATTTTGAGATAGGATACCGTATAGGCGTGTTTAGAGCGCCATCTATAGTGCGCCGCCATACCATTAACGCCGCCATATTGAACATAAGAGAAGATTAATCAATATTTATAACTATGAGAGCCATCTACACATCTGCACAAAATCCTAGCTGCCAAATCGCAGTACGGCATTGAGCCATCTGATACCCTATATTTTCGGCCCTTTAAGTTTGTCAATATGTGCTATTATGTATACATAACTGAATGGAAAGTTCGTTCTCGAGTTCCCTTTCATGCGATATTGAGCACAACAAGTCCAAACTACTCGCTCGACTCGTTGCCAGAAAGACTTTCCACTCGACTTATCTCCGATCCTCAAGATTAGCCAGTTCTTAATTGGAGCCGTGAACTGCGACCGCCTCGGGGTCATTAAAAATGATATTAAAAGAGAGATGCTATCTAATAAACCGCCTTGCGGTACGCCAGTTATTAAGTAAGGCGATGAATTACGGGGACATTATGTGACATGATTGCGGTACCACGAAATGGTATAAATTTACGGTTTAGTTAGATGGTAATCTCGTGAGTTCTGCTACGCTACATTTACACAAAGCTGTGTATGTTATTAATAAAGTGAGTGAAGTGTGTAATCACCCTCCTTGTGGTGTTAAAAAATAACGGGAACCAAGTCGTTCGCGCCGCCATGGAAAACCGAACTTTTACGATTTCTCTGTAATTTATACTGAGAAAAAACAAAGGCGTGAGCTCCTGAAATATAAATCTTTTTGACAAAAATAATAGCCAAAAAATCAGGAATCATGCCTCTATTTTCATCTTCGTCGAGCGTACATAATATCTATCAACATATTATGTACGCTCGTAGACACCTAAAGTACGGGCCAAAGGAACGTTCCGATGAGGTAATAAACCGAGCTGTCAATGCGGCTAAGCAATATCGACGATATTGCTTATCGATGAATTACACTTGCTCGATGAAACAGTATTATACATCTGCATTTATTATAGTACCGATTGCTATATTTATTAATATTTTCGGTTTAAGTATTATTTTAGAATTAGAGTAATTAAATAATGACCTAATTTATGTCATGTGAGTTATTAAATGAGTACTTAATAGATAACTGATTATCATAGCATGGCATATCATAGGTCATTATTAATTTCTAAACAGTCATTAGTAAAATGTTATTGTGGCATTTTGTAATAATGAGTCCCACATATGTATATTATAAAATGCTGCGCGGATAAAACATCATTGCTTGCCTATCAGTTGAACAATGGAGACCATATTTTCTAACCTGGAGCTATTGAAGTTGAAGGGTGATATTAACATGCAGACTCGGGGCTTTAGACATAACATTTTGACAAAAGTTTCGCTGCTCAATCTCAATAATATAATAATCTGATAGATAATCTGCGAAGGCTACGACACGCATCCCTGCAGGCAGGTAGTAAAAGGGGCGGGCCGGCCTAATGATTTATTGCCTCACCGAAACGTTCCTTTGGCCCGTACTATAGTAAAAGGAGTCAATCCAATCCTCACATAAAGCGGCAGCGACTTAGCAAACTGTGAGATAATTTTATTCACCAAAATTTCAAAGATTTCAGAGCAAATCAAATCCTTGTAGATGATGTTAAAGGGGGGGGGGGGCTTAGAAGGTCAAAAAACATGTTTTTCATGTTTTTTTAACTCAAAGTTAAAATCTATTCATGATTCTTTTACCTCTGGAATAGCTGATAGTCTCAGACTGCTGTAAGTGTAAAAAAATTACTACTTTTGTTTAAATACAACTTTAAACGCGTTTTTCTTAAGCCATATTTTCGAGTTTTGCGCCGGTTATTAAAAAAATCTACTTGACGGATCGAATTGTTCCAAAAAAAAAAAAAAGATTATTTTAATCTCTTTTATATGAACTAAAAAGAATCCGAAAGAAATGTCTTTTTTTTGTATTTTTTTTTAAAACAACAAGCATTTAAAGCGCGTCGACTTTAGATTTCCGCTTGCAATGTTTGTGAGTTTGTTTGGGTCAAATCTTGCACGCTGAATTAGAACCACCAGATCTTATCATATGGAGTTGAAATTTTACATGTTGGTTCAGTTCCGATGACAATGTATTTTTATGGTTAGCATGACCTGATTCTACACCCAGGATCGGCTTTCGTAGAGGTTACTCTTCCACGGCCAACACCACAGAAACACAATTTTGTATACGCATTCAATTATGATAGCCCGTTCAAAATTTTACCATGTCATGGCTGCTGCACCCAGGGTTGGCTCCCAACGCGGGGACTCCTCAACAGTCAACAGCACAGAAACGAAAATTTGTATACACATTCAATTATGAGAGCTCGTTCTAAGTTTCGCCGCGATAGGACTGCTGCACCCAGGGTTAACTTCCAACGAGGAGACTCCTCAACCGTCAACAGCACAATCACGCAATTCTGTATATAGCATTCTATTTTGATAGCCCGTTTATAGTTCCACTATGACATTGCTGCTGCACCCAGAGTTGGCTCGGGACAGAGCATTTTAATATAAGCTTGTTTTTGAAGATGTGTTTTTGTAAAGCCTTTATTAGTACCTAGTCTACTAGGATCCCGCCGTGCGATGTATTCGTTTAAACTATAATTGAATCTCAAATCTTCAGCTGTCCTTGTTTATGCACGTGGTGTAGTGCAAAGACTCGCTCAGTGGAGAGGGCATCATTAAAATTCCGACAATCACCAAAGCAGTGTCATGTTATTTTTTGTTAGTTCTTAAGTGTTTTTCTACTAAGGGTTTGAATTTAAAATTTATATAATTTTACTGTTTCAGAAAACTTACAGCGTTTTATACTTAACAGTTTGCATAACACGTATTATGCAAAACAAAAGCATATTAAAAGTTTTCACAATTAAACTAGACCTATTGCTACAGAGCAAGAAGAAAATGTGAAGAAAATACAGTTTTTAGCTAAGTAAATAAATTTCGAGGAAAGGGATAGGAAAGTCACATTATAAATTTAATATGCCATATTTGCATAACTAAGTAGGTACGTTTTCTTCTTAGTTTTATTGTATTGAACTTTACTTGACTTTTCACCAACTTAAATCGCAAGCTGCTATATTGTATGTACGTAACTTCCATCCCCTCGTGGAAGTGCGTAGAAAGTGGAGGTGAGGGCGGCGTTCTCTCCCTTTCCACTTCCGCGCAGTCGCACCAGCGATGTTGTCGTTCTGAGCTCAGTGTTTCCATCGTCCGAGTTTTTCCCATACATGAGCAAAATTCCTCTCTAATTAATAATCATTGAAGGATTCTGAATAACGCTAGCGGATACGATACTATCGATTCGCGATTCACGAGGGATTCCTAAATTTCAGCATGAGATATTTAATTTCGAAATTGCAAGGACTATATGAGTCGTGATATTATATATAATAAATATTATTATCCAATTACTCAAACTTCTATTTTACTCTATCCAAATAACACTATTAACAACTTATTTAATAATTTCTTTTCTTATCCTTATATTATTATTAGCTTTATTATATTTTTTCTACTATCAACGTGTTCATGCTATTTCTATGTTAATGTATAATGCAAGCATTGCAAACTATTCATAGGATAGTAAATTTGTTTCGTTTAAATATGTTTTTAAGATACCAGTATCATATATTTACTATCAGTAAGTTTGCTATAAAATAAAATAAAATAAAAAAAAAATAATCTGCTATAAATTGTTTATGAATATGAATGAACCTAGCCTAAGGACGAACGTACGGTGCAAACAAACAGTTATAAGCAATATGTTCTATGTAGCCAAATCCATGGACGAAATTCGGTAGAAATGCTCAAAAAGGAATTTCCTTTCAAGAATCCCTAAAATGAAGATCTTTCATTAATCTCAAAGCCATAGATAGAGTTGTAAAATGCTCTAAACAAATTGAAATTATTTGATTTTACTAGATTTTTATTAGTATTTAGTTGTTATTTTTCTGATTTTGTTTAATTAAAAACATTGCTGAATTAAAAAAAAACGAATGAATGTTTATAGATTTCCAAACCCATTTATAGAGCAAGTTAAAGGGGTTATTGTTATTGAACGATTTAGTGATGCTATATATAAAAGCTAGTGTTCTCTCGCTCTTAGTTATTGCATTATTAATATCTTTAAAAATCAGGTTCTCGCCAAGAAGATTCCTAGATATCTTACTCTTTTTGTCGATTTTAGCGTTGAGTGGCAATAGAATAAGCACATGTGTTTAACTTGCTTATTTCTACTGAAACAAATAACTTGGCCTTTCAATATTCAATTCTATTCTATTACCTTCACACTATTTTTCCAATTCGCAAAGGTCTCTCTTTACTACCCAAAAAGTAAAGATATACACACCCACACACACACAACTTCTTCTTTCTTTAGTAAGTAGCCAACTGGAGTTTGGTTTGATTATTGGGAACCCGTTATTATTATTGGGAAACCATTATGGGATTCGGGGCAAAGCCAATAACATGATGAAATCCTACTTAACAGGCAGGTCACAGGTAGTAGAAATAGATGGATTTAGATCTACACCTCAACCGATAACCTGCGGAGTTCCCCAGGGATCGATTCTTGGTCCATTATTATTTTTATTTTTCATTAATGATATAGGCAATTGCTTGCCCGCCTACACCAAAACCTTGCTCTATGCGGATGATACAAGTTTCCTGTTTCACGATAACAATCTTAACGACCTAATGACCAATGCCAATCATGCGTTAAACCTAGCAAGTTCATGGTTCACAGAGAATAATCTCTTGCTTAATGCAAAAAAAACCGTAACTATGCACTTCTCCTCAAAATATAAATCGTCTGCTATACCATTCAATATAACTCTAAACAACAGTACTCTAGAATTAAGCAAATCGACAAAGTTCCTAGGTATCATGATCGATCATCATCTTAGCTGGAACATCCATATTAATGAACTATGTAGTGCGCTTTCTTCGGCAATATATGCAATAATAAAGATTAAATTCTTAGCTGGTGAAATCGCTGCAATAACTGCGTATCATGCCTGTTTCCATTCTAAAATGACTTATGGTATACTGATATGGGGGGGAATGCCACAGACAGTTCTAGGGTTTTCATTTTACAGAAAAGTGCATTGAGAGCAATTGCAGGAGTATCCCGTGACACGCACTGCGAACCATATTTTCTTAAGTACAAAATACTGACTTTTACGTCTGAATATATTTTACAATGTCTACTATATGCTAAATCAAATATTAACGAACAAGAGGTAAACGGGAATATGCACTCCCACAATACACGCAGACGTGATGACGTTATCCTGCCTAAAGTACGCCTTACGCAGACACAAAAGTCCTTTGGATATTTGAGCTATAAGCTCTTTAACCAGCTACCACTCTCCACAAGGAAGATGGAAACAAAGGCGTTTAAAAGATTTATAAAACAAAAGCTGCAATCCACACATGCTTTCTATAAGCTGGGTGATTTTTTTGAGCATGCCAATTCTTTGAAATGGGAATAACATTAATATGTAACTTTCAGGTACCTCATTTTAGTTTTTATTATTTAATTATAATATTATGAATTTAATATTTAATATGTAGATTACAATGTGTAATGTAACATACCTGATCATATACATACGTTGTTTTTTTCCAATTTTGTTTCGATACTTCCAATTGTGTGATTATTTTTTGTATAAAGTGCTTGATGACTATTAATATTCTTATAATAATAATCTATTTTATATGTATACTCATGTACATGGATCCAGCTCTATTATTTTAAAAAAAAAAAAATATTTGTCTGTCGTGTAAAGCCGACTTTAGTCAATGCTATTGTTGAATTAATATTTATGCTTAAATAGTTTTATATCTACATATAAACTGACGAATTCTAATATGCGATAATTAGCTTTAATTCCTAATTCATGCTGTTATTGTATATTCTGAATAAATAAACTGAATACTGAATACTGAATACTGAATTATTGCGAACGCACTTCTTAATGGCGGGATAGACTCACTAGATTTATTTGGAGTGTTAATTTTCAACTTACTATCCAGATGACTGAGGCAGCACTTGACATTTCACATTACTATTTGGCAGACAAATCAATTTTCATTCCGCAGATCCGCAACGGTAAGGGCACTCAAAGTAAGATAATTCCAGGATATGGGGGTAGGTGAATAATAGTGGCAACCCCGTAGGTAGGGACGCTTCTCTGTGTTGTGCCGTCGTCGGCAGTGGGCACGGCAGTCGCCCCATCTCCGTCTGGCGGTGGGGTCCCGCTCTGTCCGTTGCTCTCTCGCGAGGGAATCGATAAGGAAGTAGAGAGAGAACGAGGAAATGTCCTGTTCCGATGGGCAATAATAGGGCGGCGAGTCCCGCCGCCACGCGCCAGCGGCGAAACCACTTCCAAATCCGCGAGTGAGTCCAGTGAGAGTGAGTGATTGCGATTTTCTTTAATTTTTCGCGTTGGAAAAGGATATCGCTTATTTATGATGGTATGCCATGCTTTCATTTCTCGCAAGCGGATGGTTTATCTCTTATTTCTCTTGCAAAACAACCGTCGTTGCGAATCAACTATCAAATATATCAAACGCAGGTTTTCGGTGACGTAGCTACTTTTTTAGTTTATCTAACTACATGCCTAACCTATTTAATTTCCTTATCGATTGGCCATTCTGTTGAGTGTTGTATCTAGCTCCAGCGGTTCGACGACCTATAGATAACGTTTACGCACAATCTACTCCAAACCCACCTGGTCAAAACTATATTATTTCAAAAAATACTACCCAAAATAGTACCCAGAAGGTCAACGTCGTGTGGAAAACACCATTATATTACCTTGCTCCGATATTCGCTTCAATATTTCAGGACTGACACAGGTGGTTCGTAAAAATGCCTCATTCAGTGGTTAATTAGTAAAGAAAAAACTGGAAACTGAATATATCCTCATGACGTTTCAAAAAAAGCAACGCATTTATAAAATACACATACAATTTCCATCCCCTCACATCTCAATATCATTTATACACATTTATACACACGCATTTACACACCCTCACATCTCTGACAATATAAATTACCTATACATATACACGAGTGAATTCAGATTTGTATTCCTTTTACGTAATATTTTGTGTTTAGTATAACCATTCTAATACATGCATTATTTATTGATAATTTAGATTTTCGTGATTATTTTGTTTTTTTTTTAATTTTACTATAACCATTAGAGAAACCAATAGATTAAAAAACATTTTTTTTTAAATTACATGTAATATTGCTATCATGTAAAATGGGTAGCTTCTTTTTTTATTTATTTATTTTATTGGAATTATCAAATAAGTATAATATTAAAACAAATGGCAAAAACTTTCCTCTTTCATTCACTGGCTGGTGCTGCCCAAGGGCAAGCAATTTATATTTTTACATTTAAAACGAGGGTCGATGAACCAACCAAACACAATAATAATAATTAATATATATATATATATATATATATATATATATATATATATATATATATATATATATATATATATATATATATATATATATATATATATATATATATATATATATATATATATATATATATATATATATATATATATATATATAAAGTAAATAATTATAAAAGCCACTTACATCGTGACGAAGGATTCCCTTGATCGGATTCGGGAATGCTTCCCGCATATAGGTAGTAGTAGGAAAGCATTCCCGAATCCGATCAAGGGAATCCTTCGTCACGATGTAAGTGGCTTTTATAATTATTTACTTTATAATCATCTTATTGATCAATTCTAAAAAGAATATATACACAAAACTATCAAATATTTCTATATATATATATATATATATATATATATATATATATATATATATATATATATATATATATATATATATATATATATATATATATATATATATATATATATATATATATATATATATATATATATATATATATATATATATATATATATATATATATATATATATATATATATATATATATATATATATATATATATATATAATATATATATATAATAATAAAAAAATACAAAATTATATAGGAAATAGAAAAACTAAATACATTAGAATACTTTGGTACAGGCGTTGCTTAGTGACGCAGAATCGTTGTGCTTTAAATAATTCTTGTATATTTTCTTGAATCAATAAATGTACTACGCATCAATTCAATGAACTAATTCAGAGTAATCGTGCGTTGTAATGAGATAGGTAAAGAAAATATGTAGGTATCACTGACGATATGTGACATAAAAAAAACACGTCTTTTCGATTATGAGGTCAGATTAATTAAACTTGGGTTGTCGACTACAACGGGCGAGCCCGTCACCTCAGGAAGTTTTAACGATTAGTTGTTCTATCTCCCTGGAGTGAACGTAGAAGACTTGGGACAAAAACAGTCCACCATCTAGCTACGTCACAAGCCCGTAAAAGGCCAACGCCTTAACCGCGAGATAGCCAGGGATGTTACCTGGCGGGCCGACACTCGCGCCCTTACTTCCAATTATGACCAGATTACTCCCAGGCCCAGGAGAGGAGGCCCATTGCCTCCAGCAGCCAGACTACTACCTATAGTATTAAATATTGTGACACGTCCGAGAGCGGTAAATTCGCCAATTGGATACGAACGTAATGTAATGTCCTGGTTAAAAACTAGTTCGATTGACTAATCCCAAGTTTTTCAATATTCGCTGATGATTTGCACGCACGGTTCATTGCACGCTTTCTCCAGTATTTTGCATTAGATTCCTGCGATCCAGGGATCCGGCCGTTGCCTGCAGCAGACAGACTTGACGTGGCGCCGTTTCTCGGCAATTCGGCACCAATTTCGCTCTTTCCCTATATTAAGGTGTAGTCGAGTGTTGTGGCGGCTTTTGTGAGGCGCTAATGATGCCGTAACACGCGAATCACGACTCCAATACATCTCGCGTGCTCCTCCACTCGACCGATGCTCTTTGTCAGACGCGGAGCCGACCGTGGTATATTCTACGTCCACGTGCGCACTAATCAAATTAATAGTGGATGAAATAAGGCATTTTACTATTTATACTGTGAGAGAAATACAAGCGGGTCATATCATGAATATTGCATTTTTTTGTTTACTTACATTTTTTCAACATTATCTCTTTACACTCCTTTAAACCTTTAAGGACCATGTGACATATTTGTCCCATAATTTCAAAATAATTTTATAAATTATCGAATAAGAATGATTTATACATTATATTTTGGACCACACTTATGTCCCCTCAATTTATACAAAATGTATTAAACCAATTTTCACAAAACAAAGCTTGTGGCCCTCAAATGGTTACTAAAAGTCACCTTGCTCGACTCCAAGTGTCTAAGACACTTTATAATAATAATACGCATTATTTGTTGGAACAAATCGGCGAGCTTATTGCGTTGACGCAGCATCTTATAGCTAACCTTAACCTAATGGAAAAACATGTTTTGTGCTAAAAATAAGATGAAAATAACATTAAAATCATTTAAAAAGGCAGCTCATCAAAATATATGTACCTAACATTTAATCTAATCCAGCAGAAAATCAAACATCATAAATCAAAAAAATCAGAAGCTATCAACCTATAATGACGCAAGGAAGGGGGGAAGGGAAGGGACGTAAGATATTTATGGGGCGTGTTGAAGTGTTCTTTAGGCCTGGTTTTAAAGCAATGCGAACTCGGTGCTGTCCTTACATGTGTGGGTAAAGCATTCCAGAGACGGGCTCCATGTACGGAGAAGGAGTGCGAGTAGAAATCACTGATGTGACCAGGGATCAAGAGCAGTAGGTTGTATTCAGATCTCAGAGAGCGCCCGTGAGCTGATAGTGCATTGTACCTGCTTATAAGATCGGGGACTATCGTATCTCTCCTCTCTCGAGTCGTCATCCAGTGAAGTCTCCTTCTGTGCTCTGTAATATGGTCGTACGCTCTTAGGTCATAAAGAAAGCTAATGCAAACTTTATCATTATATCCATGATTCTATCTTTGTTCATTTGCCGATTGGATCTGGTAATAATGGCATAAGAAAAAGGTCTTCTACGCATGGGTTATTTCAACTTTGGGAATAAGTCCAAGTCTCGTGGACTTATGTCCGCACTGTAGAGACATCAGGAGGATTAGCATGTT
Organism: Micropterix aruncella; assembly: GCA_944548615.1. NCBI lineage: Eukaryota > Metazoa > Arthropoda > Insecta > Lepidoptera > Micropterigidae > Micropterix > Micropterix aruncella. The sequence continues at coordinate 33,623,708 of OX155962.1, forward strand.
ATTGCCTTCTAATTAAGATAATAACGAATTTACCGCGTGACGTTTGTAGAACTCGACGCTTCTGCGATCAGTACCCTGGACAACGGCGGTTGCAACATTGCCTAGACGTCGGGGCCACAAACTTCACGCGGTAAATCTGTTTTTGTCTTATTTACATGGCGATATAATGCTAATCTTCTCGAAAGATTTGCTGTGAATGCAAATAACAATGCAACCCTTTGATTAGGAGGGAAAACCACGGATTATGGGGAAAACATGAAAGTGAAGTTGTTGCTTATCGCTCATATGCATCTGTCCTGGCTTACTATATGTTAATATCTGTTATTATCTAAAAACTCTGTTTTCCATAATAACTAAATTAGTCTAGATTAGGAAGATTTGTTTTGTTGATTGTGTGAAAAAAGGGTATTGCGTGTCTTATTTCGAAATAATGATTTTGTGACTTGGATTATTCTTTCCTTGTGGTCTTCAAATAGCGTAGCCTTTCATCCTCTGTGCCGTTTCATTCGAGCACCAGGTCGAGTCTTGGGTGAATTCGTTGACTTTTTAACTCGGACTGGTTTTTGTGCCCTCTGAGGTTTCACGCCTTTCGGCTTCCGGCCTATGCCTCTCTCGATACCGCGCCGCCCTTCAATTTCATTCTTTAATTTAGTTCACTTTACGTTTCCATTGATTGCTAACATTATACCGCACGTCAAGAAAGTTTAAAGCGAGAATCAGTCGGGCTGAAAAGTTGAGCTCGGAAGATTACTGCATTCATTGAAAAACAAGGAAAATTATTGCGGCTTGCAAAAATACATATATTTTGTGTTAAATAAAATTAAATATTTTGCTTAGGTCAATTATTGACTAACAACGCTCAATCTTGGCGACGCTACGAGAGATTTTTATTATGAATTGGGATGTTTATTTAAGGTGGTTCATAACGTTTTTTCATTCCCCATACGCTACTATATTTCAACCATTACACAACACCTAATAGGCGAAGAAACAACATAATAAGCCCGAAGGCTTTAAATTGTATTTTTAATTTCTTCGAAGCAAGTATTTGAATATAATTAAAATATATCCAAACATTAAAAATTTAGGTTAAACTATCTAGGCGATCTATAAAAGTATATATTTTTTACCATAATTGGTAGATGAAATAAATCGTGTGCCCTGGTCTTGTTATTCGGGATTCGGTAAGATTATGCCAACAGAATAAGGACTATCTATTTTATTATTGATAATATTATACAGAAAACGTATATCATGTTAGAGGCTCCTATCCTCGAGTGAGTCCATCTGAGTAACTGCTGGAGGTACGGTTTACACACTCGATGGATGAATCCTAACATTTTATGAGTTTTTCCGGTAGCATAGTCTGTATATAGAACATTTCGGTAACACAAACTGGCGTTTATCAAACACCAGTTTATTGTCCAATATTAAACCCAGATCGCGCACCTCATCTGTATGCTTGAAGAGATATGGTTAAGTATAAACTTATATCAGTAAAATTAATTTATTATTATTGCATTTATACAATGTACGAAAAATTGACTTTCCGGGAAATTTATTTCATGAACATGCGATGTTTTTAAGTGTTTAATTTTCAAAGCCAAAAATAGTAATACATAAAAAAACACGAGAAAGGAAAATGGACATAAATGACGCTAGGCCCACCTCTCCCATAAGAATAACGTATTTACCATTAAAAATATCTATTTATCTAAAATATTTATGACTACAACAACTTACCTAATCTTCTTAAATATGGCTAATTACACGAAAACCCCATTTAAGACATTATAATTGGATGTGCGGTCACTGGGCAAAACATGTTGAACAGCTGACCCTAGAATATTACAAACGTCAGAAACAGAGCGGCAATGAAATCATGAGACGTATTACAGTATTTCCCCTCCATATACTACTGACTAAGTCGATCATTCTTAGGAATATATAGTTTGTACTCTCACAGCGTATGCACTCTATCGTTTCGGGTATTCTGAGACGGTTTTCGTTTAAATAGTTATTAAAAATACAATGACTAGATGTGTTAGGTGCTCTAGAGAATATAGGTAATTAGCCATATTTAATAGGATATAACTCAGAAACGTCTCATATTTGGGATCAGTCGTGGGAGCCATAAATGTTCTACATTCAGAGATATTTCCATTGATATATGATTTACAGCTATTGGAGAAGTGGGCTAAAATGCCAATTCTCTTCCAGTTTAAAAACTAAAAATGAACTACTTTCACTCGTTTTAAAACCATAAAATTTGGTAAATGTTGTCTAACGAAAGGTGACTTTATTAATATAAACAGTCACCTTTCACTTGTTTAGGGTATCTTGTCCTTTTGTAGTTAGTTTGAATTTACTTGCACACGTGACGCGTGACGCTAACACAAACTGAGAAATCGCTATATGTAATAGTAAAGGCCTCTTCATTATTTGCAACTCTTCCCCTAATAAAGAGCTGAAATTCTAAGATTTTTCACTCAAGAAAATCTTGAAATGCGAATGTTATGAACGTAAATAGGCGCTTTACGTATATAATATAAGCTTGGTGATTTTTTTGAGCATTCCACTCCTTCAAATGGGAATAACATTAATATGTAACTTTCAGGTACCTCATTTTAGTTCTTATTGTTTAATAATAATATTATGAATTTAATATTTCATATGTAGACTACAATGTGTAATGTAACATACCTGATCATATACATACGTTGTTTTTTCCAATTTTGTTTCGATACTTCCTATTGTGTGATTATTTTTTGTATAAAGTGCTTGATGACTATTAATATTCTTATAATAATTATTTATTTTATATGTATACTCATGTACATGGATTCAGCTCTATTTTTTTTAAAATTTTATTTGTCTGCCGTGTAAAGCCGACTTTAGTCAAAGCTGTTGTCGAATTAATATTTATGCTTTAATCGTTTTATATCTACATTTAAACTGACGAATTCTAATATGCGATAATTAGCTTTAATTCATAATTCATGCTTTTATTGTATATTCTGAATAAATAAATTGAATACTGAATACTGAATACTGAATAACAAAATGATGTTTCCTTTCTCTCCTGGAAGTTTAAAAAACAACTTTATCGATTGAAGCCAACAAACACTGCATACGACCAACGTATTTTGATAACACGCCTCATTCATTTCGCTTTTCGTCACAAAACACGATCGGAAACCATTCCAGTTTGCAAAATATACGCTTCACACCGCCAGCGGTATGCTGTTGTTATAGATAGGTCGGTTTAATATAATAAGCGCTTGGGTTGGTTCACTTTCCGCGAAGGGTCCAGTCTGCATCCGCACCTGCTGCACTTTCGCCCCGAGCGAGTCGACTCTTGCGAAAGAACATCCGGCAGATCGACGTCTAGCAATGCGTTCGCCGAAACGTTTATTCTGGCGAGAGGTAAAATGGGCGATGAGCTGCAAAGAGTCATGGCTCGGGTGTGTCCTACCATTGATTATATAGGCTATTAGATTGCTCAATGCCATAACTAGAGTTGTCGACTACAGCGGGTGAGCCCGTCACCTCAGGAAGTTTTAACGATTAGTCGTTCTATATCCCTGGAGTGAGCGCAGAAGACTTAGGGTAAAAACAGTCCACCGTCTAGCTCCGCCACAAACCCGTAAGAGGCCAACGCCTTAACCGCGAGATAGCCAGGAGTGTTACCCAGCGGGCTTACACTCACGCCCTTACTTCCAATTGCGACCAGTCTCTCGATTGGTTACGAGTTCGAGGTCGCTTGTGCGGTCCTCTCCCTTACGAAGCGGTGAAACGGTGTACACCGAATCTATCGCGGACCACGGCATCCTTTGCCCGGCTGTTCACCCAGGATCGGGTAGCCGATGGTCGTTTCAAGAGCAGTCGCCGTAAGGTCCGCGACCACCCCCGCTCTATAGGAAACAGTACTGCTTTCAGACTCCCCCGGCTGTTAGTCAGAGTGCGCAATCGATTGGCTCATGCCGCGCGGTGCGCAGACCGTCCAGGTTGGTTGATTCCCAGGGGAAGCTGACCATAGGGCCAGAGTCCTACCCAGGCTCGCACTTGATGCGTGGAGGCCGTCGGATAGGTGTTGACCCGTGAGTGTGACCAACCCTGAACAGAATGGGTCTTCGTGGCCAACTCATTAACCCCCGCTCAATGCCATAGTACGTTTTGGCTCAGCTCGGATTGAAATCCATTTATAAAAGTCGAACTAGTATAAATTAACGCCCACTGCTCTGAGGCAGTCGTCCTCCTTTGATTTCCTCACGATCGACACTTTCCCATTGAAATCCCGCATTTCCCTGTAGCTCGAGAGTAAAGCTACTGGTTGATATACTGTGATATATCTAAGCGTTAATGTTCACGATCACCAAATATAACGCATAAATAAATAATAAATTAACTCTCAGTCATCAAGCTTTTTTTTAATAATCCACTAAGTAGTTTCGTTGTTGGTACCATTGATTATATAGGTATTAGATTACTCAGTGCCATTTCTGCAATTATATATGGTATTAGAATGCGTAACTCTATAGTACGATTAGGCAACCCTTCTGCTCAGGCGAAATGAAGGCGCTGATAGCATTGACGGCGAAACTAATAGCTATTTACTTGGCCATCTATAATAACATTGCCAATGAATGTTTTTTTAATGGTTAGTAATTTAACCAATGATAACAATAATAACATTTAATTATAAGTACCATCTATCGCATGTTTTATGTAGGCTGATTGATTACATCACATACATAATACAGAGAGATAGGATGCAATCTATTAATCTATGTGAACTTTAAAGGGCGTTATTATTCTTATATTAAAACCTGTATACCAAATTAGAAATTGACATCTTTATTAAAATAATATTAAAATTATCATGAGTTTGTTATTATATTTTTTTTTCGAGATAGGATACAGTATAGGCGCGTTTAGATCGTGCCATCTAAAGTGCTCCGCCATACGGTCATATCACGAACATGTTTCGAACTATAAGTGCCGTAAAAACTAAAAAATATTGTGGTTCGTAAAATTAAAAAAAATTAACCCCACTCTACCCGGTCGATATGTCGAAACAAGTAATGTAAACTTGGTAATTAATCTCATAGTTCTCAGTCCCGTATAAACTACATCTTGAAATCTAGAAAATTCGAGATGAGGCTTTACAGTATACAGTAACAATGAACGTTTTTGAAACGTAGATAATATTTTTTTTTATAATTGCAAGAAATTATAAATAGGATAGAAAACGAATTTACCGCGTGAAATTTGTAGGACCCGACGTTTCGGTGACGTTGCAGCCGCCGTTGTCTAGGGTAGACTAAAGAGCTGTCAGTCCGTTGTTTTGCGGGTAGGCCGCAAACCGCTGCCGCCACTGCGTAGGTTATAACGGTGGTGGGGGGCCGGGCTCTAAAAACGTTCAGCGAGAAAAATCGGCGATCTTCGAACATATATTGGATAGCGGAAGTAACCACTGGATGCAGTTTCAAAATCCCATTGTTCTATCCAAGGAACAATTCTACTTTCCTCGCATGATCCGGGAAGCCATTGAAATAAGAAGAACTCCGAACTTCAATAGAGATGACGGCTACAAACTCTCTTCTACGTGGAACCCTCTTCTTAAAATGTTCCCGCCGCCGAACGCCGAACGCAAAGACGTAAAACAGGATACAGTGAGTGTTGTGTGCAAGACGGATTTAAAAAATTCCCGCGCTCCGAGCCCGGCCCCCCACCACCGTTATAACCTACGCAGTGGCGGCAGCGGTTTGCGGCCTACCCGCAAAACAACGGACTGACAGCTCTTCAGTCTACCCTAGACAACGGCGGCTGCAACGTCACCGAAACGTCGGGTCCTACAAATTTCACGCGGTAAATTCGTTTTCTATCCTATTTATAATGTCAAACAACCACGATAGTCTTCGATTTTATATAAACTGCAAGAAACATTAGACAGTAAAATTGTAAATTTTCAGTTAGTTTACCGTTCCTATTATATACTCGTTCCTATTATATACCGTTCCTAGAATCCAGTACGTATATTACAATACAATCAACTACTCCAGTAGATAGGCATTCCTACACTTGGATGCGTCACAAAATTAAATGCAAAAAATTTAATTATTAAAAACATAACTATCGTGATAGTCGTCACGGCTGTAATAATATATTCAATATTACCTACATACAAATAATCAAAATATACTAATGTGATTTAAGAGTCAGGGAGAATAATAATCGGATTAACCCCTCTTATCGCAGGGATAAGAAATGCAAATTCTATATAGAATAATCAAAAAATATATATTTTATTGTTAATCCAGCAATATGCCTTCGTATTTAAAAAAAATGAATAGATGTATAATAAATTATATGAAAATTAGAATGTCAGCTATCATAATACCATTATGTTTAAAACTTTACACATTTCATTAATCATCAACATGGAAAATAAACTCAGAATTTTCAAACTCCCTTATACCATAAATTGGGTTTCTTACCAAATTATGTATAATTATCTTTTTAAGATTATTATATACCGTTCCTATTATATACCGTTTTATATATTATACTCGTTCTATTATATACTAGTTCCTATTCTATTATATACTCGTAAGTCGACGTAAGTTGTCAAGTCGTGTAGTCGTGGAGAAACTCGTTACCGTTCGCTGTACTATCCTCTGGTCCATTTGGTAGATGAGTGCGCCGTGTATTGTGGTTTTCATAAAACACTCGTGCTTCAATGAATGCTTTTTCGTGAAGATTCTATACTTTTTGCGTTCACTTATAGATGTATCTAATCTCAACGAATGACGTTATACACACTGACTTGGGATGAAATGGATATTATTGCCTATTTCATTCATTTATTGTAAGACCAAGCTGAGTTATATGTAATTCAGGAATTTACAGGGTGTTCTGGACCTAAAATCCTTTTTTTATTAACTAAATGGTTCTGTGCATCTATCTGAACTTTAAAAACCGTTTTTTTAGAAGTTTAAAAACATTTTTAGAATAAGAACTTATCCTACACGTAAAAAACTAGTTTGAAAATATATATTTTTTGATTTAGTTTATGGCTACCGAGGAAAAAGCATTTTTATTTCCACTGTTAAGATATTACACTGTTACATATTTATGTTGTAAGTACTGAATCAAGAAAAGTTAAATACATTATTTTCAACTCAGTTTTTCATATAGAATAATCTGCGGTACACAAACGTCTCCCAGCCTTTTAAAACAAACCTTTTTATATTTCTAAAAACCTATTTTTTGTTTTTATCTTTATATAGATTGATTTAAAGAATCAGCCCTTCAAAAAAAGAGTATTTTAGTTCCCGAACAATCCGTATATAGTGAAGATTTTATGGCTACGAAATATGAACAATTAGATTTCGCTTATGTAATATGATTTGATTACTTTTTATATCTCTTATTAGTATTATTAGAGCTGAGATTAGGTTTTATCACTCATTAATAGATAAATAAAATAAGTCACGTAATATCTACTATATGTAGGTTAGAGTTTTTTGATGACGTGAATGAATTTAATAAATATTCCCAGGGGGAGACAACGACTCGCGGCAGAAGAGCTCGTCATTACGTTGTGATCATTATTATTTTTAATAATAATACTTATTATAAATAGGATAGAAAACGAATTTACCGCGTGAAATTTGTAGGACCCGACGTTTCGGTGACGTTGCAGCCGCCGTTGTCTAGGGTAGACTGGAGAGCTGTCAGTCCGTTGTTTTGCGGGTAGGCCGCAAACCGCTGCCGCCACTGCGTAGGTTATAACGGTGGTGGGGGGCCGGGCTCGGAGCGCGGGAATTTTTAAAATCCGTCTTGCACACAACACTCACTGTATCCTGTTTTACGTCTTTGCGTTCGGCGTTCGGCGGCGGGAACATTTTAAGAAGAGGGTTCCACGTAGAAGAGAGTTTGTAGCCGTCATCTCTATTGAAGTTCGGAGTTCTTCTTATTTCAATGGCTTCCCGGATCATGCGAGGAAAGTAGAATTGTTCCTTGGATAGAACAATGGGATTTTGAAACTGCATCCAGTGGTTACTTCCGCTATCCAATATATGTTCGCAGATCGCCGATTTTTCTCGCTGAACGTTTTTAACAGCTTTGATGTGTTCTGTCAGTCGCGTGGCTATGGGCCGTTTCGTTTGTCCAACGTAGGCTAGACCGCAGCTGCATTCGACTTTATACACACCCGGGGTTTGCAGTGGTATTACATCCTTTACAGGCCTCAAAAATCGAGCTATATTTTGGGTCGGTTTGAAGATCGTTTTTATATCGAATCTGTTTAGCATCTTACTTATTCGATCAGTCACGCCCTTGACGTATGGTAAGAATGCTCTTGATCTGCTCGGTTTTTGAGTTTCGTCCGTATTAGATCGTGTGCGTGTCTCGTGATATTTTCCGTATCCATTTTTCCTAAGGACATCATTGACATGTTCCATCTCCTTCGGAAAATGCTCAGTGTCGCATAGATCGCGTGCTCGATTCACGAGCGACGTTTGCACTGAACGTAGATGGTAGGGATGATGGTGTGAGCTTGCATGCAAATATCTGTCCGTATGTGTGGGCTTCCGATATACCGTATGTCCGAGAGTATTGTCACTTCTCCTCGTCACTTTGACATCCAAAAATGGTAAGGAGCCGTCCTTCTCTACTTCATAGGTGAAACTGATTTTTGGGTGTATGGAGTTTAGATGACCCAGGAATTCTTTCACCGTTTGAATGTTGCCTTTCAGGATGCAGAAGGTATCATCCACGTAGCGAAGCCAGAGAATGGGTTTAATTTTGGAGGTTTTTATGGCTAATTCCTCAAAATATTCCATATATAGGTCACTAACTATCGGCGATACGGGGCATCCCATTGCTACTCCGTCGATTTGTTTGTAATAATCGCCGTTCCATAGAAAGTAGCAGGATGTCAGGCAATGTTGAAGCATGTCGGCGTAGCTTATCTCACTAAACCACGTAACGTACAGCCACCGAAATTATATGGCTTACCTAAAATCCATAAGGATAATGCACCATTGAGACCGATTGTGAGCCAAATCGACAGCCCCACATATCCTCTGTCAAAACACTTGGCTGGTGTCCTCCAACCGCTTACGGGCAAAACGACGTCTTACGTGAAAGACTCGCGACATTTCGTAAGCATTATTAGAAGCTTAAAACTGGCCGAAGACGAAATAATGGTGAGCTTTGACGTCGAATCTTTATTTACGAATTTGCCCATTTCGGAGTGTCTTACGGTGGTGAGAGATAAACTAAGGTCTGAGGACCTCCCTATTAGCTACGCCGACATGCTTCAACATTGCCTGACATCCTGCTACTTTCTATGGAACGGCGATTATTACAAACAAATCGACGGAGTAGCAATGGGATGCCCCGTATCGCCGATAGTTAGTGACCTATATATGGAATATTTTGAGGAATTAGCCATAAAAACCTCCAAAATTAAACCCATTCTCTGGCTTCGCTACGTGGATGATACCTTCTGCATCCTGAAAGGCAACATTCAAACGGTGAAAGAATTCCTGGGTCATCTAAACTCCATACACCCAAAAATCAGTTTCACCTATGAAGTAGAGAAGGACGGCTCCTTACCATTTTTGGATGTCAAAGTGACGAGGAGAAGTGACAATACTCTCGGACATACGGTATATCGGAAGCCCACACATACGGACAGATATTTGCATGCAAGCTCACACCATCATCCCTACCATCTACGTTCAGTGCAAACGTCGCTCGTGAATCGAGCACGCGATCTATGCGACACTGAGCATTTTCCGAAGGAGATGGAACATGTCAATGATGTCCTTAGGAAAAATGGATACGGAAAATATCACGAGACACGCACACGATCTAATACGGACGAAACTCAAAAACCGAGCAGATCAAGAGCATTCTTACCATACGTCAAGGGCGTGACTGATCGAATAAGTAAGATGCTAAACAGATTCGATATAAAAACGATCTTCAAACCGACCCAAAATATAGCTCGATTTTTGAGGCCTGTAAAGGATGTAATACCACTGCAAACCCCGGGTGTGTATAAAGTCGAATGCAGCTGCGGTCTAGCCTACGTTGGACAAACGAAACGGCCCATAGCCACGCGACTGACAGAACACATCAAAGCTGTTAAAAACGTTCAGCGAGAAAAATCGGCGATCTGCGAACATATATTGGATAGCGGAAGTAACCACTGGATGCAGTTTCAAAATCCCATTGTTCTATCCAAGGAACAATTCTACTTTCCTCGCATGATCCGGGAAGCCATTGAAATAAGAAGAACTCCGAACTTCAATAGAGATGACGGCTACAAACTCTCTTCTACGTGGAACCCTCTTCTTAAAATGTTCCCGCCGCCGAACGCCGAACGCAAAGACGTAAAACAGGATACAGTGAGTGTTGTGTGCAAGACGGATTTTAAAAATTCCCGCGCTCCGAGCCCGGCCCCCCACCACCGTTATAACCTACGCAGTGGCGGCAGCGGTTTGCGGCCTACCCGCAAAACAACGGACTGACAGCTCTCCAGTCTACCCTAGACAACGGCGGCTGCAACGTCACCGAAACGTCGGGTCCTACAAATTTCACGCGGTAAATTCGTTTTCTATCCTATTTATAATGTCAAACAACCGCGATAGTCTTCGATTTTATAATACTCATTATTCTTTTTATTTTTATTTATTTATTTATTTTATTTTATTAGGCAGTACTTTACTTCTTACTACTACTTTTATATATACAGAATGTTTGGCAGATAAAGTAAATTTTTTTGGAGATTTTGGGGTCATTTGCTAGGTTTTTTTTACAAATATACCCTATGTCCTAAAAGACTAATCTTTTTTTATTACCCGAATTTTTGCGTTTAAGTCGTCATAACTTTTTGTATGAGGTAGTTATAGCACAACAAAACATTTATTCTATCAAGAAGCGTTGACTGCATTTTTAAAAAATCGATTTCATTATTTGAGTGGGTAAATTAGCTCTGACAAAGTATTATCTTTTTATTTTGACCCGATACTGAATGTTTTTAAGCTATTGCCATTGATTTTATAATTACACTATAAAATCAATGCTATTGCGTAGCTTTTATCGCGGGCCTAGAGGCCAGCGCGGCGACCGAATGAAGAAATTTCTTAACGAAAATTAATGATTTTAAACTGATAATTACGTCTAAACGAGTACTGCTTACGATTCGAGAGAAATATATGTAACAAGAATATTTTCCTAATATTCCTAGCTTTGAATATTTTAGATTTTGTTTATATTACATAGTGTAATTAATTTGTGAAATTAGGTCTAACCGAACACAAAAACGACTACTACGCAAATACTATCTTAAAGATAATATAATTAGGTATCTATCTTTTTATCTACGAGTTTTTTCGAATAATCCTTTTTTTTTGCTTTATCGAATAAAAATTCATGCGCGGCGCTCTATCGGAAGACTCTAGGCGCGGCGCTCTATTCGTGCTTTCGCAGCCGCAAATGATTCGGAATAATTTCAACGTTTTCCGATAGAGCGCAGTTATCTGATATCAGAAAAAATAAAATAAATAAAATAAATAAATAATTATAACTGCATAAGTTGTTAAAAATGCTATGCAATAGCTTTACCGCGGCAGTCCCCGAGTGCCACACGTATTTTTTTTATTACATGTAGCCTATCATTAGAACAGCTATAAACTACAGAACTTTTAGTTTACCTTTTAGTTTTTTTTTAACAATGAATAAAGAACTTAATAATTTTCATACATCTACACATTTTTAAGATTTTGGAAGCTCAAAACATAAGTCATTTTCATGAAACTATTTGCATCAAATAATATTTTTTTTGGAATAACAATACATTGCAGAGTACAACACAAGCTACTTCGTGCTATTACTACCGAAGCAAAAAAGTTATGATGACTTAACCCCAAAATTTCGGGTAATAAAAAAAAATGTTTAAAAAAAACGGTGACAATTTTGACGTATGGTCTATGGGTAATGCAAATCACCTCCCCAATCTCTCAAATAATTGTGTCTGTTTTTCTGCCAAACGTGCTGTAAAATTCGGTGGGATAATCGGGTGCGATGCCCTTTAAAATCCTGAAGTGCAGGCAGCAATCCCGGAATCGGCCAAAGAGTTTGACACGCATCTCTCTACATAATATGGGCCGGGAAAACAGAGAGATATCTAGGTTTTGAAATTCGGAACTGAAAGGAATTGATCTGAGTAACTGAAAGGAGTAACTTTGCCATCGAGGATAATCGCCTGCGTTTTGGAAGGATTGAAAAGCAGTCCATGGGTTCTGGAATCCTCGTACATCATCTATATTCCTGTGTTAGTATCTTTTGGGCGAGAAAGACGACTAGGGATACGACACTGAAAGAAAAAAATGCAATAACAGAGATACGACGAAATTTATTGCATATTTCCAGTATGCGGGCATGCAACATAATATTTCGAGGTGATGCAAAGTGAAGGCGCACCTTTTTCTTGTTGTTATCCGGCGTGGATCGTTGCATGGAGGCTGTGTTGCGAGCGTTTTAATGCCTTCTTATAAATAAAGAGGCATTCTTCATATCTGCGGTGACGCGGTGAGGTGCAAGCAATGCGGTGAGCGGCGCGGTACTGCGGGTTGCGACATACTCTACCTGCATCGCGCTGCGCCGGCTGGAATGCAGCCTCAACATCAATTTGTGGTCACGGAGTACCAACTGACGAGGGATCCGCTATGAAGAACCGGACTCCAGCTCGAATCCGCCTCACTACCACCGTCTCCTCTCCTCATCCAGAGAATTCGCCAAAGGCACCCAAAATGGTGTTTTCATATGTTTTACTCGACTCTTTTTGTTAGAAGCATTGTTTCTAAAGGGCAGTGTTTAAATAAAGCCCTTACGCGATCCCCCTTAGTTCTCTCGACGTATTAAAATAATAAGAGCTATGATTAAAAATTCGTTTGTTATTATATTATTCATCTATTTTGAGATCGGATATTGTATGTGGTATAGAGGCGTGTTTAGGACGTTATCTTTCGGGCTACTGAACATACGAGAAAATTAATCAATGTTTGAATCTTATAAGAGTCATCTACACGTTGCGTCTCGTAGTAAAAACCTAGCTGCCGAAACGTAGTACGGCATTGCGCAATCAAATAGCCTATATAATCAATGGTATTATAGTGTTGGTCACTGGCCATAGAACGGTTACGATAGGTAGTACACTGTCCAATCGCGTTAGGCAGTTAGTGAGGGTAATTGGAGTTTAATGGAGCAATACGAAAACGGAAATGCAATAGAGTCGGTGCGGTGTCTCTCGTTGAGGTCGACAGGTATGCTAACTAGTGTAATTTGAGCATTCCGTTTTTATGGCTCAAGCTATACTTAAGTATGTACTGTCTAAACAGTGGGGGAGCAGTACAGACCAAGAGGCAGCGACAAAAAAGTGCAAGAGTTTTGTAAAAGCTGATACTTTCAGATCAGGCAGTATTTTGGCCATAGAATACTGGGGTAGAGTCAGCCGGCCCGACTTCGGGACACCTGGCGCTGGCGTACTGGGAATAGCGTAATTAGTACCCCCAAAGTGTTTTGGAAAAGCTGAAAAGTGATCAGTAGACAGTGGATGCAATACAGAACTCGAAACAAATTCTAAGACTGAAAGACTCTCCACAAGAAAGATGGAAACAAAGGCGTTTAAAAGATTTATTAAACAAAAGCTGCAATCCACACATGCTTTCTATAAGCTGGGTGATTTTTTTGAGCATGCCAATTCTTTCAAATGGGAATAATATTAATATGTTACTTTCAGGTACCTCATTTTAGTTCTTATTGTTTAATAATAATATTATGAATTTAATATTTAATATGTAGATTATAATGTGTAATGTAACATACCTGATCATACACATACGTTGTTTTTTCCAATTTTGTTTTGATAATTCCTATTGTGTGATTATTTTTTGTATAAAGTGCTTGATGACTTTTAATATTCTTATAATAATTACCTATTTTATATGTATACTCATGTACATGGATTCAGTTGTATTTTAAAAAAAAAAATATTTGTCTGCCGTATATGTCTGAATTAATATTTATGCTTTAATAGTTTTATATCTACATATAAACTGACCAATTCTAATATGCGATAATTAGATTTAATTCATAATTCATGCTTTTATTGTATATTCTGAATGAATAAATTGAATACTGAATACTGTTTAACAATAAAATGCGTGGCTTCAGCATTACTCCATACATGTCACCAAAATGAAGTCCATTATATTGCGCTGTACATTAGACCGATGCGTTATAGTTATCGACAAATACGAGTACGTATTAATACGGCAATACGGCGTATTTGCAGGGAATTCATTATTGTGACCTGTATGGAGTATAGACAATGCTGACGCCACGCATTAAATTGTGTTAAGCAGTCTGGCCATTTGTTTCGAGTTCTTTGTTGCACTCTTTGTCTACTGATGAATTTTCAATAATTAGGTCATTACCTATGAAGTTGCCTTAAGAAGTTCTATTTCAGTAAATGGCCACCAGTCACTTGCATCGTCGAAGCCAGTATTAAGGCGCTGATATACGACTTTAATGATTTTTAACTAATAATTACGTCTAAACGAGTACTGCTTACGATTCGAAAAAAATATATGTTAAACAAGAATATATACCTAATATTCTAATCTGTGAATATTTTAGATTTTGTTTATATTACATAGTGTAATTAATTTGGGAAATGAGGTCTAACCGAACACAAGAACGAGAATTACGCAACTACTATCTAGTGTATTATTATGTAACCTGCACCATTTTAAAGATAATTTAATTATCTATCTTTTTATCTGTGATTTTTTTCGAAAAGTCAAAGAATAATATCCGATTTTGCTTATTCGAACAAAATTGGTGCGCAAGTTATAAAGCGGGCCTCGCCGGCGACGAGACTCAGTACGGCTGCGACCACTGTCACGGGTGGATGCTGACGCTGCGCTCCGAACGAAAAAATTACGTCAATTAAAAATAAAATGGCCAAAAACTCAAAAATTTTAAAACTTAATCGCAGTATATTAGAGAAAAATAGATTATTAAGGTAAGTAACGTGTATTAGTGTATTATTACGTGTATATTATTACAATTTGTCTACTCTGATGCTCTTTGCCTGACGTCAAATCGGGGTGACCACACGAATAGGATTCGTGCAACAATTTAACTAATCAACACATAAAATAAATTACTTCTTTTATTTTATAAACTGACGTGATTACTGTTTTTATTTTAGGCGAATACGAAACAACACTAATTCTGAGGATGTAAATTCACAGACGAGGTGATTAAACAGTGTAGGTAAACAAAACTACATCAAAAGGTAGTATAATGCTCACAGGTAAATGCATACCTAATTTAATATTTTGATATTAGTGTAATTCGAACAATAATTATGTTTTATCAGAACTTTAAAGTTTTATCAGAACTGTCGGAATCAGAATATTATTTTGAAATCAAATATCAAACTTGAATTTTGAATTTGAAAATCGATTTAGGGCCGATTTATATATGAAACCTGCAAGTAAAAGTACAAATATAAGTTGAACCATCGGTTTACTAAATTTATTCATAAAGCGACAAAATTTAATTCGGGTTTTCGTAGTATGACGTAAATTATACTTTGGTTGGAGGGGGTTGTTTTTGTTGCAAAAAGATAATTGTGGTTTTTAGCCAAAAATTTTGTAGTAATAATAATAAACCTATTTATAACATAGTTAAGCGCATCCCTGACTCACTGACTGACTTTGTAACGCTGTAGGTAAAGACAGTATTTTTTTAAATTTGTCAGTTTTTAAACTTGAAATGCTACTTCGAATTTCGAATTTGAGATTGTACTTCGAATTTCAAACTTGAAATTGTGCTTTGAATTTCGAACTTGACATTCTACTCGAATTTCAAACTTGAAATTCTACTTCGAATTTCGAACTTGACATTCTACCACGAACTTCGAACTTGAAATTCTACTTCGAATTTCGAACTTGACATTCTACTTCGAATTACGAATTTAACATTCAAGTTCGAATTTCGCACTTGACATTTGAAATTCGGAATTTCGGTTAAATTTCGATAATTTCGGACAATGAAAATATTGCAAAAAAACAGTTGTCAAAACAAGAGAATGTGAAAATAGACCCGAGTGGACTTTTTCTTGATGAGGAAGTACCATTTCTTGGTGCGTCACCAGACGGTATCATTGATGAAAATACAATTGTTGAAATAAAATGCCCAATCACAGCTTACAAACTAGGATTAGAAAAAGCTATTCATGAAAAAAAGATATCGTTCTACAAAAAAATACAGAACGGTAATTATATAATAAACAAAGAACATAGTTGGTGGTATCAAATACAGAGGCAATTGCATGTAACAAGAAGATCTAAGTGTATGCTTGGTATTTGGTCTGGGGATAAGTTTCCTGTAAAAATATAATTAATTTACAAGGATTGCACCTTTTGGGAAACTAAAATGAAAAATAAGTTGATTAAGTTTTACACAGATTGCATGCTTCCTGAACTGGTAGATCCTAGACATACGAGGAATATGATAATTAGAGACCCATCTTATATAGTTAGTGCTATAGAGGGGCGCAAAAGGAAAAAGGAAGAGGAAAAAGAAAAGAAAAAAACACAGACAAAAAACGAAGAATGACGATTTTGAATGAAGTCAATAAAGACGACGACACACTTCATGATCAAAGTCCTAGTATAGCTGCTGAAAAAGTACTGATTTTTGATGAGTTTTTAATTCAGTTACCAATCGAAAAACCCACACGAACACCGCACACACACACACACACACACACACACACACACACACACACACACACACACACACACACACACACACACACAAACACATGCACAAACACACACACACACACACACACACACACCAACACATGCACAAACACACACACGTAAACACACCACACACGTGTGTCGAAGCTCATCATTTGCTTCAATAGCTGACAAATACACCCATTGCACCACTGCTTATTACGGTTCAATCGTGGCAGTAGTTTTCGATGGATACCCAACAGATCCTACATAAAAAGGCACGAAGAGCTCTGAAATCTCCGGAAATAATATTTGATAAAAATACTAAGGCTCAGGTTTCACAAGAGAATTTCTTATCAAACGACAAAGTAAAATTCGTTTCACCGACCTGCTGAAAACGAGAATGGAAAAGCATAACATTCGGGTACTGCATGCTAAGGAAGATGCTGACAGGCTCATAATCACTACAGCTGTCACTTTTGTCTCTTCCTATGATATAGTGTTAGACGCTGGCGTGGACATCGGACTTGTTTATAATCCTCACTGGGATCTCACGCCATCGTGACGTTTTATTTCAAGAAACGTGTAATACACAATGCTGCAGATGTGATCTATTCCAGAATCACCTCTTCAACGTAACATCAAAACCGGAGATTTTTCTTTTCATCCACACCTTCAGTGGGTGTGACTCGGCATCTTGCTTCTTCGGACAAGGGAAGATGAAAATGTTTTTCATACTCCAAAAACACTCGGACCTCGGAAAGAAAGCTGCTATTTCTCTTGACACCACCTGATGAGATAGCAGCAGCAGGGGACCGGATTTGGTAGTTTCTCTGTACAGTGGCAACCCCGAATACGACATCCAGAGCCTTGATGAGCTGCGGTATCATCTATTCGAGAGGGCTGCAGCCAAAACGAGCTTCAATCTCGCCAGGTTGAGTACAAGAGAGGCTACCCGTCAATTGTACCGCACCTACCAGCTATCAGGTACCAAATTAAATCGTTCTTATACAGCTCGTATACAGGCTCTACTCTATATTTCTAAACATATAAATTGTCTTTCGTCATTTTCTCTTCAACTGTCAATTCTGTTCCAGGTGCAGAAATGGCTGGGAGCCGGACTGGACCCTCTCGACTGGGGATGAATATCCACCTCACAAGGCCTCAGTCCCAAAATGATGACCAGAGACGCAGCGCCACAACACCTTTTGCCGATTCAGCAACTATACCAGGACTTTGATTACGAAGCGTGTCTTCGTCTTTATTGACTTCATTCAAAATCGTCATTTTTCGTTTCTTGTTTTGTTTTTCCTCATCCCTTTTCTATTTGCGCCCCTGTATAGCACTAACTATATAAGAGGGGTCTCTAATGATCATATTCCTCGTATGCCTAGGATCGACTAGTTCATTATCCTATGTTTTTTATTACCTTTATGCTATGTTTTTTTGATAATTGCGGGCGTTTTTGTTTACGTAATTACGTAATTCTTGTTTACCAAATTTTCTAACAATAATAAAATGATTACAATACAAATCCGATTATTATTTCACAATACGTACTTTTATTTATTTAATACCTTTGAATCTTGAAGGTACACTATTTTCGTACGTATGGTCACTCTACAAGCCGCTCTCGGCGCGCGCGGCATTTCCAGTTCTCTTATCAAGCGTTGGCTCCGCCCAATCGCCCAAAGCCGTTGACAATAGTCGTCGCCTTAATATGATTATTTCTGATGACAACCTTTTTACGCTCGAACCGATTTAGAAGTGTGTAGTATTATTAGAATCGCTATGTCATCCCGAGTGTCTTAGGATATCTTAACTGTCGAAATATTAAGTATGTACATAGTTGTCTAAATGTCATAATGTCAATAAATTAACATAAATATATTGTGTTTAGTGTCAAATGAAAGGTCTGATTGAGTAAATTTCCAAAATAAATATATATATCTATATGGATAAATACATAAACCACAAATATTTCATTAAAGAAAACGTAATAAAAATAATTACAAGTAAAGTACTACAAATGATTCCAGAAGCTAACGGAAAATCGGGTAGATACCTCAATGAAATATATATTTTTGAATAGCTTAGACCTTCAGGATAACGGTTGATTGTGGGCAAAAATCGCTCAATACATGGGAAGGGGGTCAAATCGCTCTCATCAATTTTGTTTACCCTAATAAACACTAAATTACATCAAGCGACCAGAAATGGTATTAATGTAAAAAGATAGTTCGAAAGAGTACATACAAATGAGTATAGAGGGCGTTAAATTTTATATAATTATTTGAGGTGTCAATCAAATGTCATTAAGATAATGAAAAATGCATTGCATCATTGTATCAAATATAAAGAAGATATTTAATAAAATCAGTCTTATTTTGTTGTTATGTTCAATACTTTACTCGTCCTCTCTACCTTGTTATAAATACAATAGTTCACTTTCTGTAACGGCAGCCATGTTTATTATGTTTACTTTTTAAATATTTTATTTTAGAATGCCTGTGTTTTGTGTAATTGGAACTTTAAGAAAAAAATAACAAAAACCCTAATTAGACCCTAGAAACTGTCCCCATAGTCACTACACCATGAGTCAGGTGAATATGTGTGCATATTTATACGTACTTGAGTGAAACGTGCATTGCGGGTTTGACACGTTAAAAACGCGAGAACAATAGCGCCGATGTCGACACGACGACGTGCCCGAAGGCGAACGATCGTTCGGCAGTATAGAGCATAGAGTGAGTAGTGTACTAAGTCACTATGTACTCCCAAACAAAGGACTAAGTAATCGCGATGCGACGGAAAAACATGACACGAACGTATATTTACATTAACAAAGCAACACACAGATTTGCCTACACGAGCGGCGACACTCGGGGAAATCGTTTTGGAGGCGTGGCGAGGTGATCAGCTTGTGGCTGAGATACTGGCGACCGATGGAAGCGTCAAACTTGAAATAAGTATCAACGCCAGATTTAGGAAAGTTATATTAGTAAAGCCAATTGTTTTTTATTTGCAGAATAACTAAGGAGAAGTCGGGGTATTCTTAGACACGGGGTATTGTTGGACAGCGCGATATTATTTTCCCTAGTAATGCTTGACAACACGCTGTGACATGACTGACTGGTCATGTGACTTGGGAGCTAACGGGCCCATGATGAGGTGGCCACGATGACCCATGTGTTCAGGGTCGGTCACACTCACGGGTCAACACCCATCCGATGGCCTCCACGCATGGGGTGCGAATCCTGGGTAGGACACTGGGTCAACCAGTCTCACCTGGGAATCAAACCTCTGGCGCTCCTGGACGGTCTGCGCACCGAGCGGCGCAAGCCAATCGATTGTGCTCTCCGACTAACAGTCGGGGGAGTCTAGGAACTGTATTGTTTCCTATAGAGCGGGGGTGGTTGTCTACCTTACGGCGACTGCTCTTGAAATGACCATTGGCCATCCGATCCCGGTTCAGAGTCGGGCAAAGGACGCCTTGGTCCGCGATAGATTCGGTGCACACCGTTTCACCGCTTCGTAAGGGAGAGGACCGCGAAAGCGACCTCGAACTCGGAACCAATCGAGAGACCGGAGAAATCTGGTCACAATTGGAAGCAAGGGCGCGAGTGTCGGCCCGCCAGGTAACATACTGGCTATCTTGCGGTAAAGGCGTTGGTCTCTTGCGGGTTGTGGCGTAGCTAGACGTCGGATTTGTTATGTCCAAAGTCTTCTACGCTCACTGCACGGTCGATAGAACGATGAATCGTTAAAACGTCCTGCGGTGACGGGTTCGCCCGTTGTGGTTGACATCTCAATATGGTCATGTGACTTGTCACATGACATGTGACAAGTCAAGAGATGTAACAACACGCTTGACAACATGCTTGACAATGCGCTTTCCAACAATACCCAGTGTCCAAGAATACCCCGACTTCCCCTACAATAAACTTATAATTATAGAAATTGAAATGCAAGGCCATTACATTACAAAATTAATATAAGGGATTATCCTGCGCTACGTTACTTGGGCCAAACTCCTGTACACAAAGGGCTTGAAACGCCCTACGATTACTGAATTTTCAAGATTCCAGCTTACACCTTTCGGGCGCACGCCTTTCGTCAAATCGTATATTCAGATTTCTATGGACTTATCGGCCACCTTTTATTAATCTTTCTTTAAACAATTTTACACGAAATTCTAGATTTTTTCCTTGATCGCGTGTCTGCCTTTTATTACTTTAAATAGTTATTTTATTTATGTAGGCCCTCTTTATATTTTTGTATAATTAAACTATTGTATTTATAATTATTTTAATTGCGGTTTTTTAATGAAATATTTGTGGTTTATGTATTTATCCATATAGATAGATGTATATTTCCGGAATGTACTCAAGCAGACCTTTTATTTGACACTAAAGACGATATATTTATGTTAATTTATTGACGTTTGGACATTTAAACAACTACCTAATTGATATTTAGGCAGTTAATACACCCTTTGACACTCGGGATGCCAGCGTTTCTAACAATACCACACATTTCTAAATCGGTTCAAGCGTTTAGAAGTTATGGTTGAATAAAGAAACGGAAAACATACATACATGAACCCTGAACTCATTATACTCCTGTTTGTTGGGCAGTCGTGTAATAATAATTGTTTTGTCACTCTGTTTGAACTGTTTTGAACTCTACTTTTCAATATGTCTTGCGGATAGGGAAAAAAATCAGAATTCATAAGCATAGAGTGTTCTGTGGTAATAAGCATGTACCTACTTAAAATTGTATACTTTGTGCGAAAACTATATCGAACTATTTTGCACCAAAAAATCTGTACTTCTGACATACAGTTATATAATAAAGATCTATCTATCTTGATATTTAGATAATTTCTTATATAAATAAATACAAACGGAGCTGCCATGGAATTCACCGACCGGAGTCGGGCCCATCATAATACTATTTTTTTTACACTTCTGGGGGGTGAGCAGTGGATTCCGGACTTACGAACCGGCTGTGGTAGGTTTAGGACAGCTGTCTTGCCACATGTGAGCGTACACCTTACCACCCATTCACTCCCCCTTCGAAGCCATAGAATTTGAGATGCGCAAATCGCAGTTTTAGATAATTTTTCTAAGAAAGAGTTGATTATTTTTCTGGAAAGGCCAAGATCTTTAAAGAGGTGAAATAGAGATTTAGCTGGCAGGCCACGAGCGCCAACTTCCACCGCGTGAAGGTGAACAGTGAAGCCGTTCCGGGTTACGGCATTTGCAAGATCATGGTAATAAATACCATTTGTACTCGTGGTCTTTTTGTACTCGTGTCTTTTGGGATATTTGATTCCCATGGAACAGTTAATTCTACAATAAGAGCCACCTTCCGAGATAGAGAGTAAAGAGTTATATCTGGACGGAGGGCTGTGCATCCGAGACTTTCAGGGAATTTATACTGCTTAGAGACCGAATCAACCTCCAGAATCCAATCTGTAGCTTTCTCGATTATTGAGAAAGGTTTTGTAGTTAAATGTTTTTTGCCTTTAGAGCCATCCCGCACAAACTGTATATGAAAAGTATTCAAAAATGTAATTAAAATGCTGATTTTACTCGATATCTCATAGAAGGCTTACTTCTGTAATATTTGATAAGTTATTTTTAATGTCTACTAAGGTTATACATTCATTCGGCAGATGTGTCGAATGGAACATAACAAACTGACCAGATGCACGATTAATTACCGCAAAAGAGAACAATGTATGTACCTAAATAACTAACTACTTGAATGTGATTCAAACTCGATTACGAATTCAATACGGTAAACGCGAAAGGAATTCGTGAAAAGCCACGGAACGGTTGGCAGTCGCAGACGCATAAAAATGCCAAAGACGGCGACGAAACGCCTCCAAAACGTCACGTTCGGAATGTTTGGACGCTTCGGAACGCGCCGCTTATTTTCATTTCAAACGTCCAAACAACCAAACGACTCAACTGAACTGTGAAGAGACCGCCTTTGCTCGAAAGCTGTCACTTTGTCACTTACACTCGCATAACACACACACCTGTCCTGCCACTGGCGCGCATTGTTTGGATTTGTTATTATCATCGCTATGCGACTGTTGATCTCCGACCGGAGTACATACATTTATCGCTTAATAAATACAACAGTAATAAGCCGACGATGATTCCGGTCGTCGAAATGTCTGGAAAAGAAAGCAGTCCTCATTACTTAACGTGTTTGAAATATTTTTATAGTTTTTCGTATCGGAGGTCGGTCATCATCAGGACACGTTTAATCTTGTAGGAAATAGCTCTGAATAGCGTGAGCTTTTTTTTTTGCGTGAGCTACATTTTTTTTCACCCTTTTCGTCCCAAAGCCATCGTTATATATAAGGGCCTAGATAGGCCTTTCGCGCGCGAAAATGACCACTTTAAAACCAATACGGATAGCCGCCAGTAGTAGTTCCGCTAGTACTTCCCGGTGTGAGCGATCTCGCGACGAATATTGCCGTGCTATTCTCTCGCATACTGTTCATTCTATTGCTCTCTCTCTCTATCTCTCTCTCTCTCTCTCTCTCTCTCTCTCTCTCTCTCTCTGTCACATGCTTTTACGCGCAACGGATATCAAACCAAGCTTAACCTTTTGCAAAATAAAAACTAATAGAGCCGAATGTATTCCTATCGCGGCATTAAGCGATTTAATGAATGTGATTTTTACATTGTTTTTCGATTTAATTCGACTCTATTTTCGCAAGAACCGGTTTAAAAGTATCATACTGCAATGGGTGCACTGTAGGATTGCGACTTTAAAGGACGTTGGTTATATTTTAACAGTTAACTTTTAATACTACAAATTCTTAAATATTATTCGTATTTATTGTTTTAAAAAAGCATTCTAGTTATTTTAACTAGGTATTAGCACTTTCAATCAGGGAGTTCCTGTGGCAATCTTCCAGCTCCATCTTCAGACCCTCGTTGTCATGTCAATTCGACTGTCCTACCATTTGCCATCACGGAGTTCCAGTCCCTACATACCAGCTACATCAAATTAGCTCGATGGTACCATAATATTGCATTGTCACCGGACTTAATGTATGCCAATTGTAGTCATTAGTAATCAAATGTAGTCATAAGTATGCCAAATTTCAGTTCAATCCAGATACCAGAGAGTGGTTAAAAATATTTTGCAAATTTTGAAGCGGATGACTTACATACGAACATTGCAAAATAAAGCTTGTAAAAAAGTTTCAATAAAATAGATGTCTTTCGCTTTTAGGCCGAGTACTTTTCTAAGAAATAAGAAATAAGAAAAAAATATTTTCATAAACCCTATCTGGGTATAGAAATTACATTACAAAAAATTATTATATATATAATAACATTACGAAATTACAAAAAATAGTATTTCTACAAATGAAATTACATTTCAAATTATAAAAAAAGTGTATAAAAAGTTCTGCGATCTAAGCTAACAGTGTATAAAAAAGGTGTATAAAAGTTCTGCGATCTAAGCAAAGCATTCGACTGTATAAACATCAATACTATAGACAAGCTGTATAAACATCAATACTATAGACAAGCTAAACCATTATGGAATTAGAGGAGTGGCCAATTCACTCATTCAATCGTACCCACAAAACAGGCAGCAAGTGGTGGAGATTAAAATAATTGATGGAATTAAGGAAAAGGCTGAGCAATCGAGTTGTGAAATAGTAAACATCGGTGTGCCTCAGGGCTCAACATTAGGACCTCTCCTCTTCAAACTCTATTGTAACGATTTAGCAACTAACATAACTTGTGCCAAGACTGTCCAACTTGCAGATGACACCACGTGCATTCTTGAAAGTGACTATAGAACAAAAATGGAGGATCCAACAAGCGAAACACTTTTTGAAGTCAATGACTAGTTTAGAGTGAACCCGATGTCGCCAATTTAAGCAAAGCAGTGTTGATAAACTTCTCAAATAAAAAAGAAAAACAGTTAAATTACTCTATCGAGATTGCCAAGTCCACTAAATTTCCAGGAACTTGCACCGACGAAAACATGTCACGGAAAACCCACATAGACCAGCCCAAACCAAGATTGTGTTAAGCCCGCTATGCGGTATCCTCTACTTCCCTTAATATCGCGATTTTTTTTATTATCGTTATAAATGCTCAATTCTGCATATCAATGAGCCACGCGGAGGGGGACTAAAATTAGAAGAGTGCTTCAGTCACTTTCCGGTGACCTTTTAATATCCTGTCAGCTTAGTTGTCATTTCGCCGGCGTATAATTCTTACGAGCCATTTAAAAATGAAAGGATTGCCTCACCATAATGATACATAATAAGTAGTGGGCGGTGAGGTAATTGAGTCGAGTGCACGCTTACTGATCGGATACTGTCAATTGTTGCGACCGGATGCGATTTTTTGGAGGTGAACGCTGTCCAAAATAGGGCTGGCGACCTTGGCTGCCATTCCGAGACACAACAGCCTTGCGCATCGATTCTGCCCAGGAATTCTGCGGTGGCGATACGATACATCAACACGATACGACATTGAATTCGATATCGTCCATTATCCGACGACTTTACTGATTTGCGATTTTGGAAGCGATTCGATCGTTCTTGACTCGTCAGAAGTAATGTTAGGACAGAGATGCCGTCTGGCCGATTACGATAAGTCGTTCATCGTCGAGTGACGGCAACCGTATATCGTCGCTTTAGAATTCCTTCACCGGTCTCAAGCTTGGAGTGCCATGTCATCCAAGAACATTGCTTATCGTAAGCGTAACCTTCACGCGTAACGTATGTATGTATGTATGTATGTAACTTTTCAATTATGTACTCGTAATAAATGGTTCCAGGAAACTCGGGGGGAAATGAAGCCCCAAGCGCGGGCGTCTAGACGATTGTCGAATAACGGATGACAACGGATTGAATATTAAAATGGCAGCGACGCGACGGTCGTCGTCGCGGTCGTTGCCTTGCCGTCAGTCGTCCGATAAATAACCCATCAAATGGATCGATCCTCTGCTGAATGTCGCGCGAAAGTGGTCGTTGCATCCACGCGAAAACAGCCTGTTGCTCTCGCGGCTCACCGGATGGATATACACACGCATACGTAATCTAACCTCTCGATTAACCGGATCTTTCCTTATTACGACAGTGGATTAAATAACACGGTTAATGTTTCCTAATTATCAGTATTATGCATAACATCCGCGATTTTTTTAGTCCTCGAAATCTCGATGTTTTATTGAGATATATGTAAAATAAACATACGGAGATATGTTTCTGTAGGAAACTTTTTCCTCAATATTGTTTTTAAAAAAATTAATTTTTAATAAACCAGTTGCTAGAAGTTAAAAAAATAACAAAAAATACTTTTAGAATAATTATCTATGTACCTACATTATAAGGTATTTTAAAATGAAATGTTGAACATTCTAGTGCAAATTTTCTAGGTTGTAATTTATATTCAGTTTATTACAAAAATATTACAAGTTACAATTAAGAAACATCAAATAAAATATATAACTAAAACACAGCAAGAAATTAGACTCAATTATTAAATGATGCCCTTTGTCCAATGTCGCCCAACTAAGCAAAGCTTGGGTTTGGGCGGAGATTCCATAAACATAGAGTAGTTGAATACGTAGAAAAAAATTTATATATAAATACGTAAACAACTAAATAAAAAAATAAAATAAAAAGATGTAGGTATGAAAAAATCTAAATGGCTACTTGCTATTTTTATCGTGATAGTGAAATAAAAAATAAGAGTACAGACGTGAAAAAGTCAAAATCACAAATAAAAAGCTTTTATAATTGCTAAAAACAGGAATACGTGAAATGGCCATAGTTTTAAAAATAGTCGTAAAATAATCACAATGTCAGAAATTCATATAGGTACGTTAAATGTTATAAATTAGGTATAGAAAAAATAAACGACGACATAATAGTAACAAAAATAATTATAAATAATCAAATCCTTTATTTCTCAAAAATCGTACTAACAGATAGAAATGTATCAAACCTAACGTAACTGGATCGCTCGTGGCTCAGATACTTATAATTGAATACTGCCTAATGATAAATAAAATAATACATTGAAGAATGTCGTGAATCCAATTAGAAATATTCGCAAAACCTAGTCACGCAAATAGCTAAACTAATACAAGTTAATTAATATTATGAATGACAATAAAAATATTTATGGAAAATCAAATTTCAAACAAAATAAAATTTCATTAAAAAATAAATATTCAATAATAATTAAAATATCAAATTATACTAAAAAGGTATAAGCGATAATACTAATATAGCAATCAATAAGCATGCCAATAATCAATATATGTTAGGTAAATAATAAATTTAATATTAGTTCCAATGTCAGGAATGGTGTGTTAGGTAGGAATAAAACAAATTCTTCCCTTCTTCAAGCCTCTTTTCTTCCCTGGGTGACCAAGAATAAAAAACACGACTGTCGTTACAGAAAGTGAACTATGGTATTTATATTGATATATTTATGTTAATTTATTGGGATTTGGGCATTTGGACATTTAGGCAACTACTTACGTAATATATGACACCCGGGATGCCAACGATTCTAACAATACCACACACTTCTAAGTCGGTTCAAGCGTTTAAAAGTTACGATGGAATAAAGAAACGGAATACATACATGATTAACCCTGAACACATAACACTCCTTTTTTGTAGCGCCGTCGTGTAATAAAAATATCAGCATCTATAGTAATAAAAATAAAAATATCATCAGTGATAAAGATAATCTTAAAATACAAATAGTAACAAATTTTTAATAATAATAATAGTCATTCGCCAATAGTCACAATAAAAAATATATAATAGTCAATAATAGAAAGGATAAAGATAGTCAAGAAAGTCAAGGGAACTGAGAATATTCGATATTGTCAATATTCCTAATGCCATAAAAGGATTTTTAATTAAAATGCACTACCGTTTTCTCAAGTGAACCTCCCCAATGCCATTGATGGCATTTGGCTGAATAGCAATTTATTGTAAAATAGGTTAGATTGACAAAGAAAGCTATTTCGAAACTTACTCAGTCGCATTTTAAAATGACACGAATCCTCTTTTTTGAATAATCGAGTTAGTTGAAGTAGTCGCTATATTTTTTCTTGTATATATGACGTTTTGGTTTATGATTCATAATGTTTTGATGCAGTGGAATTCCGGTAGTTTGTCCTCCTGACGTCATCTCATAAATTGCTATGAGACATTTTCAGTTACGTTATTCTCTCTCTTGAGATTCTCTCAAGAGAGAGAATAACGAACTCTCTCAAGAGAGAGAGAGTATCGAATTGTGATCGTTAATCTCAAATGTCCAACTCATTTTCAAAAACAATATTTTCCAACCGAGTCTGACTTCCGTTGTTTCTGAGAACAGTAAGCTGTTTCTATTCACCAACGCATCTATATTTTATTTATTGTCTGAAAGTTAAAGTGTGAAGTTATTTTATTTTATTTTATTTTATTCTATTCTGGAACCAAACAGAACTACATACAATGCAATAAAAACCTATTTAAAAGTGACAAAAATCCATTAATGTGATTCCGAATATAAAGTATACAAAATGAACGCAATATAATTTTATATTGTTTCCGCTTGAGAATGGGGGGAATCAGGATGGGAAGTGAGGTGAAAGGGAGAGACAAAATAGATAAAAATATATTATGTATGTATATAAATATATTTATATTTAATTTTAGGTATGATATATAGTTATTATAATGAATATACTTGAGATAAAATTATGTCCTTGAACTAAATTAAATGAAATATAATATGTATAAATGTTTTGTGATCATCTAGATAGACTCTAGAAATTTTTTTATTGAGTTCTTATAAGAGGTTTTTGATGAGTGTAATATGTCCACACTTAAAAAGTCTGTATTATATCTATGACACGCTCTGTATAGAAATGCATTTTGAGATGCGTTGGTTTTCACCACAGGGAGATGAAATAGTCGATGCGATGGAACAGGGCGGGGAGGAACATAAAATTCAATGCGCTCCAAAATCGCGTTCGCATCGATGGAATTATTTACCAACCCATGCAAGAATACGGCATCGATCAAGACTCTACGGCTCTCCAATGACATTAAATTATGGGCTTTTAAGGATGCGTCATTTAAGGATGGGCTTTTAAGGATGGGTTATCTTATGTAAATGTGAAGAAAAAAGAGTAATAAGTGTGAAGAAAATATACGTGTGAACTTTTAGGTTTCTGAGCTTGTATCAGAATTATTCTACTGATAAAGAAATAAAATATTGTAAATGTATGTTTCTACTCTTTATTGTGAACTTTCACGATGGGTGGGTTTATTGTCATATATCAATCTCTTACAACCAACCCAACTATGGATTGTTTATATGTATGTGTGCACATAAACAGAGTTTCATCGACAGTGACTTAAATTACAACTAAATAAGTTACGTAGTTGGTAAAAACTATTTGTACACTGGCCGAATGCATTGTTTGTTTTTTTTACTATCATCCCAGCTCCTCAAACTTGGCCGAATATGGTGATTTTTGGTGTTTTGCAAAGTTTGAATGATAATGCATTATATTTGTGATTTTAAATCAGGAATCCAACAAATAATCAATAATTAATATTATGGAGCCACACACTACCAAAATATCGCTGACACCATGGAATATTATTTGAAGTTACATGAGATATAATATTATTTAAACACCGTAGGCTTACTATGCTATGTATAAGCAAATATAATAAATCATCATCATATTTAAAATAAGTAGTTGCGCAGACGACAATTAACTACTAATTTTATGAAATCGGAGACTATCGCGGTTATTTGACATTATAAATAAGATATAAAAAACGAATTTACCGCGTGAATTTTGTAGCACCCGTTGTCTAGGGTAGACTGCATAGGGTGGACCGCCGGTAGTCTAGCCCAGACAACGGCGGCTGCAACGTCGACGAAACGTCGGGTGCTACAAAATTCACGCGGTAAAATCGTTTTTTATCTTATCTATAAAACTAATTTTATATTTACGGTTAACATTTTCATGCTTCTCTGCTTGTAAAATGGGTGTATTTTGCCATAAAATCTTACCTAATTTTATTTTCTTTTCACTGCAAAAAAATAAGAAAAAACTACTATTTTTCTTCTACTACTACAAATATAGTTACAATCATCTAGGAATTTCTGCATAATCCGTTATTTTGGTAAAAATGGAAGGGTCGTTCTATTCACGTATGAGGACGTTATTATAGGCACATATTTCTCAATGTATTTCCCATAAATTTCTCGCAAATTTCTGAAATCGAACCATGACTGCAATTATGCATGACTGCGATGCCGCTGCGTAACGGATTTATCATCTCGCGGATCATAGCAATAATCCTATCGATCATTTCTCAAATTGACATGCTCCAATTGGTCGGATGTTTGATTATAGCCGTAGCGCGCCATCTCGCGCCAATCGCGATCATTATTAACGCTTTCGGTGACCACTTTTCACGCCAATTTGGTGAATGCCCGCCAAAAAAGTTATACGAGGAGTAGCGCTTCATAGCTCCGTAGATATGAAAAATGATGATGATTAGATATGTATATCACATGAGAAAGCAAAGCAAAAATGCTGGAAGTAGATTCAGAGGCAGAAGTAAATTCAAGAACATTATTTTTATAAATCAAGCAAAAATCGGATTTGTATATACGTTTTTTTTATGGGCTTTCAAAACGCTGTTTTTTGATCTTCAATATATGACTAAGTGGGAGATGATCTACTCACGCTTTGTTAGTTTTAGTTCACAACATATTTATATTTGACTGTAGAAGTGAACAGGGAGTTAATGGGCCTTTGCTGAGTTGGCTACGAAGACCCATTCTGTTCAGGGTTGGTCACACTCACGGGTCAACACCTATCCGACGGTCTCCACGCATGAAGTGCGAGCCTCGGTAGGACTCTGGCCTTATGGTCAGTTTCCCCTGGGAATCAACCTTCTGGCGTTCCTGGACGCTCTGCGCACCGTGCGGCGTAAGCCAATCGACTGTGCACTCTAAATAACAGTCGGGGGAGTCTGGAAGCAGTACTGTTTCCTATAGCGCGGGGGTGGTTGCGGACCTTACGGCGACTGCTCTTGAAACGACCATCGGCTATCCGATCCTGGGTGAACAGCCGGGCAAAGGACGCTGTGGTCCGCGATAGATTCGATAAACACCGTTTCACCGCTTCGTAAGGGAGAGGACCGCGCAAGCGACCTCGAACTCGTAACCAATCGAGAGACTGGAGTAATCTGGTCACAATTGGAAGTAAGGGCGTGAGTGTAAGACCGCTAGGTAACACTCCTGGCTATCTCGCTACGGGTTTGTGGCGGAGCTAGACGGTGGACTGTTTTGTCCAAGTCTGCTGCGCTCACTCCAGGGAGATAGAACGACTAATCGTTAAAACTTCCTGAGGTGACGGGCTCGCCCGCTGTAGTCGACAACCCTAGTTGTAGAAGTAAACAAAGATCGCCGAAAATATGACATTTTGCAACATTATTTCTGTGTATTTTTTTTTCTTAATTCCATAGGGCATAGAATTCTTCAATAATACAAAAATAAAATACACTGAAACTCAACTGAATTGATAAAAGCCAATACATGTTTTTCTGGGGTCGATGCCGGCTCTTATTATACCTACTCTATTTTGATGAAAGGCCACTAGAACTATAGAACATTCGGTGCAATAAGTACCTCTCGATAGCATGACTCAACCTCATGAACGAATAGATGCATAATCGCTATTATCGCTTAATCGATAAGAAAGGTTATATACTGTGGAATTTTAATTGCGCACAACATTTTAAGGGATGATACTACCCATTAAATATATCACAAAAATATATTTTATATTTTTTACTCCATCAAACGAAAGTCAAAGAAAAAGAATAATAAAATAAGTTATAATAAGTTGTAATAAATAGATAAAGTAACAAATAATAAACACGAATAGTTTTGGATTATTTTGCAACTTTATTTTATCGAATAAAAAATATATATTTTTTATTATCTATTTAATGGGTAGAATCCCCCATATGGAGCCAAATATGGCAAATGAAGAAGTGACCAAGGTAAAGTATTTCTTGTGCTATATTGAAATAACAACATTGTTTCTTGGTTAAATATAAACTAATAAAAACTAATTCTAAACTAAATAAAATAATTCTTAAATGACAGTCTGTCAAAGATTGTGTTTTAAAATTATTTTCGAACTTTTATTGTTTTTGACTATTTTATATCTATATTTAATTTTATTTATTATATTTTAGACTATTTTTGATATTAATTTGACTATTTAAAATTGACTATTTTCTTTACCCCGATCATTAAAAAAGTACTATTATTGTTTTATATTTCTTTTTTTTTTAATTTAGATTTCTTTTATACGTTAGGTAATTTATTTTAGTTATCATTCTCAATTTGGGCTAAAATGTTTTAGAAACGCTTGCCCTGGAACGGGTTTATCCCAGTTGGGCGGCGTTGAACATTTATAGCTACGAAGAGGTAGTTAATGTTTCGCCATTGGCTATCGTCTATATTCTATATAATGTAGCAATGACAATAGTATTTGATAGTGACTTTAAAACAAATAAAATAAAATAAAATAAGTGAGGTAATTTAGATAATCACCAGCATTATACCAGGAATCTACATGTATATAAATAAATGATAAGTACCGAAAATTACACAAACTACACTACATACATATACATTAAGTCTACCTTAATACTGGTGAGGCTTAGCTAGGAAGAATTTTAAATTTGATGATTTCCGACCAGTGGATGTACGGGATCTGGAATGGAATCAGTCGATTGTGCAACTTGTTTCCGATATATGCACAGTTATTAATTGCATTCGAAATGGAGCACCATGAACCAAAAACCCTAGCTCGTAAAAATGAAGAATGTTAAGTTATTCAAGTGTCCGCTTGCTTGCACGCATTCCGCGAATTGTATGGCGGTGTGTTGAATGCATGTCCTATTCCAACGCGAGGCGTCAAGTGGTGTGCGTGTGACGTCATTGAGTGTCCACATTCCAGTGCTGGCAGTGAATATTTAGCGTTTGGGCGGCGACTTGAGAGGCGGCGGAAGGATGAGCGCCCGACCGGCTTCCTGCATGGGCAGCGAGCAGGGCTGCCTCATGTTCAACTGCCTCATACACCTCTGGGAATGGTAAGTCTATTCTAATAATCCTCACTACCATCATTGATTATATATGGCATTAGATTGCTCCACATCATAGTACGTTTCGGCAACCCTTCTGCGCCGGCGACATGATGACATTCTTTAATTTTCATTGCAACTCTTGCCGTGACCTAATGATGCCTACATGCTAAATTTTCAGCCTCTTCGGACGACGCGTTTGGGCGCTATCGTGGAATAATCCTAATCGTCTGGGGAGGGGGGGGGGGGCTGCAAAATGTACATGTCCGCCTCTCGCTATCTCGATTTTTTTTGCGCATTCACAATACAATACAATCAACTACTCCAGTAGATAGGCATTCCTACACTAGAATGCGTCACAAAATTAAATTCTTAAAATTTAGTTATTAAAAACATAACTATCATGATAGTTATCATGGCTGTAATATTATACTCAATATTACCTACTTACAAATAATCAAAATATCGAGGGTATACTGATGAAACCCACTAAATGTAAAATTGACTGTTTTGAGAAAACTCAATTTAAAGGTTTGACTGTTGAAATAACATACTTAGGTGACTAGTATCCTATGTCAAAAAATAATATATGTTCGTTCGTTTAATTAACTCTTAGATGATATACATACATTTAAGTATATCACATTTGAATCCTTATAAAAAAATAAAAACAGCTAGAGGGCGTGATTTTAGATGGTTTTATCTGTACATATAATTAAAGTTTTCATATGTTGTTTATATTATAAACACTTAAAATGTGTTTATAAGGTTTTATTTGTATTGAAATAAGCATAATATCATTATCATTAACATTTACTTTCTTATCATTTTATTTTTTAAAAATTAACTAATAAGAGAAAATTACTAGGAATGCTACATACGTAATATAGGAGACAGTGGAAAATCAAGCATATTTTTTAAAAATGTTTATTGAAAATTAAATTAAACTAGGTACAAATTTCAGAAAAAAGTAGTATTCTAATGGGCTCGATCGCGTTTCTTCGTGAACTAAAATCGGAAATTAGTCCGTGTGAACGAGACAGGGCAATGCGCTAGAGCGGAGTGTGAGATGACCGGTTGTCACTTTTTCGCATTAAAACTGCCCGCCAAGGTCAAATCTTACACCGCACGAAATATGCTCGAATTTATTCGGACGAGTATAAGTTCGGCAGGTAGTATTTATCGACGAGCGTTCGTTTCATTTTCCGCTCTAACGTATTGCTGTCTCGTTCGCTTGGACTAATTTTAGTTTTAGTTCATAAAGAAACGCAATCGGGCCCAGTGTCTATCTAAACGAAGTGAACTGTAGTATTGGTAACAGTTTAGGATATTAATCTTCTATTTCATCTTCACATTCATCTATGTGTGGTTGTGGGAGGCGATCCCCCACGTTAGAATCTGTACGGAGGCTGCCGTACCATCCATGAAGTTCTTCTGGGATAACTCCTTATTGGCATAGCTTTATCAGATCGTTTTTCTTAGCCTGGCTTATGGGCAGTGTTTCTGTGTAAAGACATTTTAAGTCACTAGGAAGAATGTGTGAAACACCAACCCGTCGTTGCACTGCCGGAGAGTTGTGTGTTGCCCTTGTGTTTCTGGAAGACCCAGCTCTCGGAGAGAAAGTATCGGAGATGTCGATATACCTGAATGTGTCAGACATGTCATAATTGAAAAATATTTTGTTAGTTTCTCCTTTCATGTACCTCATTCTTTTAATTTTCAACCATTTTACTTTTATGCCTTGGTCATCCTTTGTTCGGTTTAGTATGATTTCATCAGCGAGTGTTTTTAAATCAAGAAAATCGTGATATTTAAATTCTTTAACTTTATACGGCTCGATAGTTACCATTTTCTGGTTCACTATGCATTTTTTTTTCTTCTCGCACGTTTAAAGATTGACAACCAGTCATACATGGTATAGACTGTAGCGTTTTTTTAGTCGATTCTATGCTACTGTGCATAGAATCGACCTCCATGTATGAATGCCCAGATTCACGGAACTTTTGTTCTATAATGTTTGGATGGTCTATGTGCTGGAACGCCCAAAGCAACATTGCAGCAATGAATTGGTTGCGATTCTGGCCCCCGCATGTATCCGAGAACAAACTCACCTCACTGATGTGTTCTGACAGGCAATGCGCTAGGTAATGGTAGAGTATGGAGCCAATTGCTTACCATTTATTTCTGACCATGAAAAACAGTAGGCATTATTGGGGGTCGGTGCTTCATAGATGGTAAGATTGTATACACACAATTTACGAACGTAGTATAACAGACCAACTTTTCCAGATGGAATTTGCAATACTGCTTGCAAATCAAAAGTAATTGACATGAAATTATTCTCCTTGTTTGCCCTTTCTTTATCGTTCCTTTTCTCTTTATTGCATTGTTCTTTTCGTTCAATTTGCTCTTGGTAGTTTTGTTCCAAATTAGACTTTTCTTTAGATTTTTCATAGGTAGTGCACACAAGGCATTGGTCTTTCTTCGGTACAAAGAAGCTCAGGTTGTAATTTGTAGAAAAAAATTGACGGCAAGTAACTTCCGAAACAGGCTGATCGATATTAGATTCTTTACAATTATCCAGGTAGACTGTAGGCCATAGTATGAAATCACCTGACAGCTAGTTTGCAGCGAAATTAAGCGAATACAACACTACTGACCATAAACGTAAATCAACTGTCCATCATTAGCTAACTTCGTGATAATAATGGTCAATAAAGTAATTCAATGACATTTAGAGCTTCTATACTGTACAGTATTGTTCCCAAATTTCCTTCCTATTCTCTGTTAAAATAACTTCATTGTATGTATTGGGTTTTATTTGAAAGTATTTTTAAATTTTCTAACCAAATGCGAACTGCTTTTAACAAACTTAACACACTTTAGAGGGTTTTAATTGTTATGAAACATAAATATCCTCAAAAATTTTATCTATTCTAAAACGCTATTGTTATTTAAGGTTTTTTATCTGACTGCAGTTGTCTTGAATATATATTTTATGACAACTGATTAATAGCTCTAAAAGTCTTTAAAGTATTTTAATAGGACATATTTTAAAAAAAATACCGGTAAATGAAATTAGATGCATTTATTTGTTTAAATGTTAAAAAATATGTTGGTTATTGGTTTATTGCGCCTAGCTAACTTTGGAATGAATCACCGTAGCAATTAGTGGGTTTTATCTGTCGATAAAGATGAAAAAACTATACAAAACTGCACTTTTAACTCATTTTGGCCATTTTTGTCAATTAGTGGGTTTTATCAGTATACCCTCGATATACTAATGTCATTAAATAGTAAGAGAGAATAATATATTAAAATAGAAATGCAAATTCTATGTAGAATAATCAACGTAAAATAATTTTATTGTCAATCCAGCAATATGCCTTCGTATTTTTAAACATAATTAGATGTATACTAAATTATATGAAAATTAGAATGTCAGCTATCATAATTCCGTTATGTATAAAATTTTACAAATTTTGATAATTATCAACATGGAAAATAAACTAGGAATTTTCAAACTCCCTTATACCATAAATTGGGTTAACTTTACCTTCTCGTCGGTTGGTAGTCCGGTGAAGTAAATACAGACATATTTGTGTGAATAACGTAGTAAACGCGGAGGCTACATACATAAATACATATATACATACACATACACATAAATACAATCATATATACGGGGTTTACGATGATCGATACGCATCAATAGATATCTTCGCGGAATCGAACATTGGATTCAGAAATTTGTTAAAGTGGGCGATATTTAACACTTAATATTTAAAATTTATTACTTATTATCTACTGTTTGCACTTGTACTTATTCATACCAACGTACCTTCTCAACTTCAAATATCGTACTGGTAAATTTGTTAAATACGTGGACTCCCATCAACATAATGTATTTATTTTTACTATGTTCCTACTTCCCTTCCTGGTCCCTCCCTTCCTATCCTCTTTCTTTTCTCGTTTTTTTCTTTCTCTTATAACTTACATAATCTTAATGTTATCATTTAGTGGAAAATTGTCTCTGGTGTAATTTGTATATCTATCTTGTTTGGCTACTTACTTTTATACACTGTTATTTTCCTGAATAAAAGAAAATAAAAATAAAAATATACATACAGAAGTATATAGCATCTATTACAAGAACCTAAAAAAAATATTTGAATAATTAGGGCTACGTTTTCTTGTCGATGATTCGCTTAGTTCGACCGACAACACAAATAAACCCTCATGACCCGCTTTCATTTTCTAAAATTAGGCTTGTCTGCTAAATATGTCACGATGGAAACGCTGCGTTGGCTCATCGGGCTTATTTTCCTTGATAATTAATAGGTTGGCGACGGAAAGTATTGGGGACATCCGTTAACTTTTTCATGCTTAGTCACCTGGTGAGAGTACTAAAGAAACCTTGATAAAACCTACAAGACGTGATCTGCGACAAAGGGCCTTTCAGAATTACAAAATATATTAATGTGTACGAAAAGATATCACTGAATACCAACCACCACAGTACATGATTTATTGAATGAACTGCTCTATGCATTAATAAATTAATAGTTTAAAAAAACACTAAATACACGCTTTTGGGCTATGATACGATATTCACATACACACGGCTATGATACGATATTCCGTCATGGAATGCCAGTGCCTATCTTCCGGCTTCATCATCAGACCTTGAAACCTAACCGCATAGTCAAAGTTCATTTCAAGACTTTTCTAACAAGTCCAAAAACAGCTATGATACGATGTTCCATAATGAAGTTCCAGTTCATATCTTCCGACTCCATCATCAGATCAGTTCGACAGTACCATATTATTGTATTGTCATCAGAACTACATACAGCTGCCAATTTTCATGACGCTACGATCCTTGGAAGATGGTTAAATTAGTTACCTTAGATTCCATTACATAGTTAGTTACATACAGGTCGACCTAATAAAAGCGCGTTAAAAATCTGCAAGACGCATCGTGGAAAAATAAAAAATAAAAGGGATTGAACGTCAATTTCTTGAAAGCGATGCTGCCGACTGTAGCACTAGAGCTGTCATCTATAACGGGGGAACCTGTCACCTCAGGAAGTTTTAACGATATTAGATCGTTCTGTCTCCCATGAGCAGTCCACCGTTTAGTTCCGCCACATGCCCGTAAGAAGCCAACGCCTTTCCTTGAGATAACCAGGTTAATTACCCAGCGGGCCGACACTCACGCCCTTACTACCAGTTGCAACCAGATTTCTCCGGTCTCCCGACTGGTTACAGGATCGAGGTCGCTTGCGCAGTCCTCTCCCTTTCGAAGCGGTGATGCGGCGTCTGCCGAATCTATCGCGGATCGCGGCGTCCTTTATCCGGATTTCACCCGGAATCGGGTAGCCGATTGGTCGTTTCAAGAGCAGTCGCCGTAAGGTGAACAACTACCCCCGCTCTATAGGAGTCAGTACTGTTTCCAGACTCCCCCGACTGTCGGTTTGATTGCACAATCGATTGGCTGATGCCGCACGGTGCGCAAACCGTCCAGAAGCGCCAGAAGATTGACTCTTAGGGGAAACTGGCCCGCAGGCCATAGTCCTACCTTGGCTCGCACTTCATAGGTGGAGGCCGCCGGATGGGTGTTGACCCGTGAGTTCGACCGACCCTGAACATATGGGTCTTAGGGGCAAATGCAACAGGGCCCATTAGCTCATTGCCAACTAACTAGAGCTGTTAACTACAACGGGCGAACCCGACACCTCAGGGAGTTTTAACGAAATAGGATCGTTCTGTCTATGTGTAGAGAAGTAACCACCGCATCGTTATCTACAAAGTTTAGCCTACAAGCTGACAAAGTATATACAGTTCCGTCCGTGCCGTCGCCTACATAAAATGACTAACCGGTTTAACATTATTGTATATTTCAGTGCGCTATTGATATAATATAATAATGTGTAATATGTATGTATTCGTATGTATATACTCGTATGTATACAGCGCTACAACTAAGTCAATTTCTCCATAAATTTCAGTTAATTAATTCAAGGTCTGTAAAAGTCTGCAATTTCGTCTGATAAGTCAGTTAAATCCGTATTCTTGGGTTCATACACTGCGCTTTGTGCATCGAGACTATCGGTCAATCAATTTTGATGCTCCGGGTCACTCACTTAACAATAGAATCACTGGATTTTCAATCTTTTCATCGTCGAGTGTTGCTTGGTTCAAATCCGACGATCAAACATCATTCATTCGAACGATTCAATTCGTGTCAAACGATCCGAATCGTTCGCAATGCCTGCTTTTAGCGGACTAGGTATGCTCTCAATCCCTCGCTCCACGGGGAAACTATCTTATTGGTCGAGGCGGCCGTTTCTTAAAATGTGAAAATTATCAGCACGTCAGATGGAGCCCTTCATTTGGAATAAAGTCTACCGAAAGTAGGCATCGGCAGCGGGTCCCGATTGGTTTTTCAAGCAGTAGAGGTGGACGTTTTTAAAAAATACTAACTCGTCATTATTATTATTTTTTTAAATAAGTCAATATTTCTGTAATGGTTGATGATATTTAATATCCTCTTTTCTTTGTATTTTGACTTTAAAAGTCGCTGCAGCGAGATTTTTTTGGTAAGTAATGAAAAAGTAATTTTATTTATTGGAAGCAGTAAAGTAAAGGTTTTTGTGCGCCTAAATCATTGGTGAATTTGGCCGACCCTTATTCAGCATAGGTCTTAGTGACCGAACTGCAACAGGGCCCAATAGCTCCCTTAGTGACATGGTATCAAATAAGCACATGCGACACTTGGCAATCTCACTCTGGTCTAGTCTTGACCCAGTGGTGTTTCAATAGCGCGCGGCGGTGGCCATGCAATCCGTCACAGGCCGTCGGTCTCCGATGGTCTGTAATTGCACCGACCCGTCTGCAATTTCTTCCCTGTCTCGCTCAGGCGGATTCGCTAAAAGACCATTCGTCGGTCGCCATTGTCCCGCTAATTGACAAACACGAACGAACTGCCGTACTATGGTCAACAGAGCGGCAATCCGCGACCTTATCATACGGACTGTCGACTGCCGAGGACACAAGCATTAACAAACACGCTATATACTTACTGTAATGTACGTTCAATTTTGTTGTACTAAGTACTGTTACACTTCACGGATAGACGGTAGGTGATAACCGCGTGTTATGTATTTTATTTATTTTATTTTATTTTTATTGGAATTATCAAAATATTATAAATAGGATAGAAAACGAATTTACCGCGTGAAATTTGTAGGACCCGACGTTTCGGTGACGTTGCAGCCGCCGTTGTCTAGGGTAGACTGTCTACCCTAGACAACGGCGGCTGCAACGTCACAACGTCGGGTCCTACAAATTTCACGCGGTAAATTCGTTTTCTATCCTATTTATAATGTCAAACAACCGCGATAGTCTTCGATTTTATCAAAATATTATTAAATTAACCATTTACAATAAGTATAATATTAAAACAAATGGCAAAAACTTTCCTCTTTCATTCACTGGCTAGTGCTGCCCAACTGGGATATACCCATTCCAGGGCAAGCAATTTATATTTTTACATTTAAAACGAGGGTCGATGAACCAACCAAACACAATAATAATTAAAAAAATATATAATAATATTAAATATATATATATATATATATATATATATATATATATATATATATATATATATATATATATATATATATATATATATATATATATATATATATATATATATATATATATATATATATATATATATATATATATATATATATATATATATATATATATATATATATATATATATATATATATATATATATATAATAATAATTTTTTTATAAAAATTACAATATTATATAGGAAATAGAAATACTAAATACATTAGAATACACATATACACACATACATACATATAAACACAATATAGTCAACTTTAACTTATTCTACTACATCGATCATGGCATGGATAGATAAACGCTCTTCTTGCAACAGCCATTTATTTATCGCCATTATGCTCTCGTTGAGTCACATATGCGCTATGGTATCCTTTTGTAGGGTAAGTACTGCAGTTAATATTACCATTGATTATATAGCGAATTGGATTGCTCAACGTCGTACTACGTTTTAGCAACCAGGATTTTACTATGAAACGCAACATGAAGATGACACTCATTCTCAGTTCTGAACTAATATAAACCACATCTTGAAAGCTAGAAACTTCGAGATAAGGCTTTAACTATAAAGCCTGGTATACTGATACCAACCATCATTGATATAGCGTATTACATCGCTCAATGTACTATGATTTGGCAACCAGGATTTCACTACGAAGCGCAACGTGTAGATGACACTCACAGTTCCAAAAAATGATTAGTTTTTATTGTTACGTTCAATATGGCTTTACTTCAAACTCGACTAATACAAGACATTCTTTCTCTCCGTATTATATCTGCTATGTAATCAGCCTAGGTGTATATAAATGCTATAGATGGCAATAATATTTGCATGTTTATTGTTATCAATGATTAAATTATTGAGTTTTTCATCAGTCTATTATAAAAAAAACTGTTCATTACAATTTTATTATAGATGGCCAAATAAACTGTCGCTGGGCAATGCTGTCAGCGCTACCTGCATGTCGCCGGCGCAGATGGGTTGCTAAAACGTACTATGACGTTGAGCAATCTAATACCATATATAATCAATGATTTAATCCAGCTTAATTGTACAAAAGGAGATCATGGATAGAGGCTAACGTGGGAATCAGGGAGTCAATATCTTAAAAATATATTTGCGAAACGAAGCCTGCGAATGCATAGAATTCATATCCTACGAAAAATCGTTTCATGGAGTATCAGAATCAGAATCAGAATTAATTTATTTGCTTGTTTCATGTTACACATTTTGTGTTATACGTTTGTGCATGCACTCACCAGTAGATGCGCAAGCATTCTGAGTGGTGCCTTCACGAGAGAAGATGTTAGTCCCGCAGGTTTATTCTTGTTAGTCTGATTTTACTATGTTCTTACGATATAAGTTATATAAACGACTTACGAGCTATATTAGCTATGATCTACGTTATATGTACTAATTTCAAACTATGTTAGCGAATTTTATGGAGTACACAATATAAAGAGACTTGACACGAATGAGAACTTAATTAGCAAAAGATTTTATACTGGAGGCCAGAAGATGCCATGCCGACGACGTGCTTCCTATCCAACTGTCAATTAAGGGTAATGTAGGCAGGGTTGGCAAAAACCCGGGTTTTATCAAAAAATATCTGCCCACTGGGTTATTTCGGGTTTTTTCGGGGATTTTCGGGCTTTTTTGGGGAATTTCGGTTTTTTTCGGAGTTAATGAGAATTTTAAATTAATATATTTTAATTTTACATTTTATTTTATTTTATTACCATTTTATTGCATTTTTCTCCCAATCCAAATCTATTTACTACTGAATAAAGTTATAACACTACCATGAAGGGAATTTCCCCGAAAATCGTTATTGTCAGTTGTCGGGGAGATCCCCTTTATTTTCACAGCAGGATAAGAGTTAACACTAACAACCGCTAGTGGCGCTGTTTCGGCGCGAAAATATTGAGAAGTACCTAGTGCCGGCAGCGTTTCGGCGCGAAAGTATTGAGTAGTAGTGCAAACGATTTTAGAACTAAATAGTGTATATTGAAGTGTGTATAAGGGTCTTTATCGCTTGAAGAGTATTGTAATAGTTTTGTAATAAATACAGTTGAGTGTTCTACCGTGTTTTTGCATTTGCTGCCTATCTACGTAACAATATTATCCATAAGTTATCTTATAAATAATGCCAAAAGTAGTGGGCATTACATTTGTCCGGCCAATTCTGCATCAATTGAATGACTTCTCAACATTTGTAATGGTCTGGAGTAAATTACGGAACAGACTGGGTGTGTCAAAATACATCCTTTTTTTTCTTTTTGATAAAATATAATATAAATGCTATATCCG
Organism: Micropterix aruncella; assembly: GCA_944548615.1. Classification (NCBI taxonomy): domain Eukaryota; kingdom Metazoa; phylum Arthropoda; class Insecta; order Lepidoptera; family Micropterigidae; genus Micropterix; species Micropterix aruncella. Next base: position 33,666,719 of record OX155962.1, read on the forward strand.
TTCATTGATTTAAATATTATAAACAAGTATTTTTTCAAAAACCCACATTCGTCAAAAACCCTCGGGTTTTTTCAGGTGGGTTTTACCCAATTTAACCCAGTGGGTTTTTTCGGGTTGGGGAAAATCAAGCCAACCCTGAATGTAGGGATACTTCCTATCCCCTTAATATTCAACATTTATGCGAAGTAAATTTACAGAGCCGGTAAAGTGGGAGGCGGCCAGAGGCGTTACGATGGGAGGCACTATTATAAATAACATTAAATATTCCGATGATGCGGCGATCATTGCCTCTTTCCTGCGACTCCAGGTCACCAAAAGCAAACGGTCTAAAAATATATCATGCTTTAATTGAAATTATGGCCACCTCAGCAAAATCCGACGACAACCGCAGAATTATACAATACAATACAATACAATACAATCAACTACTCCAGTAGATATGCATTCCTACACTTGGATGCGTCAGAAAATTAAATGCTAAAAATTTAATTATTAAAAACATAACTATCGTGATAGTTGTCATGGCTGTAATATTATATGCAATATTCTCTACATACAAATAATCAAAATATACGAATGTGATTTAAAAGCCAGGGAGAACAATATATTAAAATAGAAATGCAAATTCTATGTAGAATAATCAAAAAATATATATTTTATTGTCAATCCAGCAATATGTCTTCGTATTTTTTTAAAAATGAATAGATGTATAATAAATTATATGAAAATTAGAATGTCAGATATCATAATACCATTATGTTTAATACTTTACATTTCATTAGTCATCAACATGGAAAATTAACTCAGAATTTTCAAACTCCCTTATACCATAAATTGGGTTTCTTACCAAATTATGTATAATTATCTTTTTAAATTGGTCCTCTCCAAGGCTTTTTATTTGCTCTGGAATCTTATTATAGTTGGACAAGTTTTGGTGAATAAAACTGTATCGCACTTTGCTAAGTCGCTGTCGGTTTATGTGGAGATTGGATTTATTCCTCGTATCGTGATGATGAAAATCACTATTCACCGGAACTTCTGGTAGGTGTCTACGAGCGTACATAATATTTTGGTAGATGTAAATTAATCAAACTTCACGAAAGAAATGTAGAAAACGGAGTTTAATTATCATAGTCATGTCATATCATGTCATAATTTGTTCAAGCTTAAACCAGCTGTAATACTACGATTTGCAAATATTATTTTGATGCCCTTCTATTCGGTTTTGGCTGCGCCGTCAACAGCGTTTCATGGTTCAGTTCTCAGTTCAGTTTCAGGTCTCGCTGCTCCACCCTTTCCTGCGCCTGCAAGTGACGTACGTATCACCGTCGATTATATAGTGTATCCAATGGTATCACCAAAGAATTAATAAACTGCGCGCCTTCACGGCGTTCTAAATTCTTTGCAACGCCTACTTTCTTTGCCTAACACCAATCTTGGTGTGAGGAATGCAAGTACACTTATGCTCGTCTCTTTCTAGGTCCAGCTCCATTTTCCTTCTGTCCTCGATAGAGCTAATGGTTCTCGTACACTAAGGCCCATCTCGTTCTTTGGGGTCGGCTCAACCGCGGTTCAGCTCATATCCAGTAGTCTTCTCGAAAAGCAGTACGGCGAATAACTGGAGGAGTCTGGGAACGACATACGTATCCCTAAACAGCGGGGCTAGTTACTGACCTGATGACAGCCGCTCTGGAAATGACTAACTGGCCAACCGATCCCGAGTGAAGATACGGGCAAAGAATGCCATGGTCCGTGATAAAATCTAACTGAATTACCCATACGCTACATCAGGTAGAGGCCGCGCAAGCGACTTCGGACCGTCGATATATTAGCTAGATACGCCCTCACATACAAATAAGTTGGCTCCACATACCCTTTGCTCGTAAATCATGTGACAGAAAGAGCAATCAATTGAACAGTATGCGAGAGAATAGCGCGCCAATATTGTTTGCGGTAGCTCTCACACCGGAAACGGTCGCCTGTCTGCCAGCGGACTGCGACCAAACCACTACTGGTCGGCTTTCAGTACTGGTTTTGAAGGGGTCATTTCCGAGCGCGAAAGGCCATCTAGGGGAACATATATCGATGCTTCGGACCCGTAACCAGTCGGAGGAACGGAGAAATCCGGCTATAAGGCCAGAGGCTGCCCGCTGGTTCACCTTCCCATTGTCACGTGGTAAGGCGTTAGACTCTCACAGGCGAGTTAGCTTAGCTACAGCTAGCGTAACGTAGCTAGTAGACAGGGGATTGTATCGTCCTTAAGTTTCTTCGTTCACTCTAGGTTGAAAGAACGATCAATATCATTATACCTTCCTGGGGTAGAACAGTGACGAAAAATAGTCGCTCAATCGACCGACTATTTTTTGAGTTTTGCGAGCACAAACATACGCAGGCTGAATTTGTATATATAAAGATGGCGCATAACTTCGACTGTTTAAAAATATGAAGATCAAGTGGGACAGGTTAGCAACACATGTCGAGGTGCGTGCCGAGGTTTAGAGAGTTATTTACGCCAGGTAAACTGGGCCAGGTTACCAGGAAGCGCTGTTCAAATACGAGCGGCGCCCGACGCGCCTTATAAAAAGCGGTCCCCTTTTTTGTCGTCCGCGGTCTCGGCTCGGTGGGTGCGATCGTCGACAGGTGGCTCTACTATCGCTCTCGCCCAACCGCCGACAAAGATAGCACTTGTTAGCGTTCTCACGATTCGCAGACGTCTCGCTTGCTTCTTAATTTTATTCTTCTATTACCTGCAGATATATACTTTCGTTGGGATCGTGACTTTGTCGCCGACGATGATAAATATTCTGATTGCATTTCACAATTAGACTCTGAGAGCTGCACGTTTCGTTGTGGAGTGCAGTAACGGTAGTTTTCGGGAAGGAAAGCAGTGTAATCGACTGTGAAACAACCATCATCATCACTTTGAATCTGTCATCTGCAACGAGCGAACCCGTTTATCAGGCTGTGATACCGATATAGATCGTTCTTTCAGCCGTGAGGTGATTACACAGAGACTTAAGGGCAACGTAGTCCGCAGTCTAGCTCCGCCAACATGCCCTTAATAAGCCAACGCCTTACCGCGAGGCACTGGAAAGTGAAACAATGCGGGCCGACCTCACGCCCTTACTACCAGATTTGGCCGGATTTCTCCGTCCTCCGGTCTGGTCACCGGTTCGAGGTCGCTTGCGCGGCCTCTACCTGACGTAAGCGGTTATTCTGTTTGAATATTTTGCGGACCGCGACGCCCTTTGCCCGCCATGGTCACTTGGGATCGGGTGGCCGACGGATCGATTAAAGGATTGAAACGTCAAGGATTGAAATTCGACAACTACCCTCCGCTGTCATAGGAAACATTGGTCTCCACACCCCCGTGGCTATTCGCCGACTAAGGCTTTCTCCGTTTTTTTTCCGCAAGAGGCACAGGGTAAGCTCCTCTTTGAGGAGGCTGCCAGATAGGAGTTGAACTGTGAGTTGGGCAGGCCAGATGACAGAAGGAGTTTGCCCAATACCACCGAAACTGCACGAAACCATTAAGAACCAAATTTTCCAATTCCAATTTAGGTCAATTTTAGGTCACCCCCGCGTGTATTAAAAATAATAATAAAAATTAAAATCTTGTAATGAATTTCTTAGTCTTTCGTACTGCGACGAAAAATTTAAATATTTAGATTTTTTTCCTAATAAAAATATATAAAAGTCATCAGCTTTTTGTAATTTGCATTTTCTTGAAATCTGTCGGTGCAAACAACTTGAAACTATATTAGTAATATGTAGGTACCAAATAAATAATTAAATTTTGATGATTTATTTTTTTAATTTTTTCTTTATAATCTTTCAAAAAATCAAAAAAAAATATTGTCATGCGCGATTTCAGATGAATGTAAATTTTTCACTGTTTGAGAGAGGTAGTCGCCTTAAGAAATATTCAGTATCGGTTTTAGAGGCATTTTAATCTTAATCAAACAACGATTTTTGAAACAAACAGGGCCATGATTTTTCAAATATTGTGCCCATTTAAATTACTTAAAAAGTACAGCCTTATTGTCTGAATTTTTTATATGGTCTTATATTTGTACTTTTAGTTTAAAATGCATAACGTAGATTTAATTTGATTATTTAACATTTTACTGACAATTTGAATATCACGATGAATAATTTTACTACGTATCTTTTCGAATTACTAACTACTTCAAATAATAGGCTTCTATTTTGATTATTTATATTTACAGTTTGACAATCTAGTAGTTAATTCTTGACTACCTATGTATGCTCAGTAAAGAGTAGTAACGAGACTTACATACTACCTAACCCAATTATTTTGACACGTCCAAGAGCGGTCTTTAGCCGTCAATTGGACACGACGAAAATGTAATGTAATGTAATGCAACTATGTACAAGGTTTTGAAGACAATACACTTGATTTGAATTGTTTGTCCATTAGCACTACAACTCATTGTGAGTTATGGCTTTGTCGAGAATCTTCGCCCATTCCACCCTATCCTGGGCTTTGGTTTTTCTAATTATTCACGCCATGTGCAATTAGGTCTTCAGACACGGAATTAAGCCATCGGAGTTTTAGTATTTCGATTGTACAATGCCCTTCAGGTTTTCTTTTTAATTTTTTTTTATAAGAAAAACTCAGTATGACATAGTATAAAATATTATAGATAAGATAAGATAAAGATAATAGTATTTATTTCCAATACAACCATAATAATTGTGTAGGAATGACATTAATTAATCTTAAACTAGTTACTCAATTTAGCCAAGAGATGATATACAATATATAACTTTAAACTTACCAATTTACAAAAACAAAGACTATCGTAACAGTTTACAAGAAAACAATTAACAGTAAATAATATGTATTAGATTAAATGGAATTATTTAATCTAATATGTATTAGATTAAATAAGAAATAAATCACCCTATACAGGAAATTGTGAATACTTTTATAATAATTATAATATGTTTCATTCAACCTATGACTTCGTTTTACTTATACCCATACAAAAATAAAAAAATATTTGGTGTTGAAAATCAACATGAATATTGAAGTTTTTGGTTTGGTTTGGTTCAATCATAGACTAAAAAATGGCGACTGTATGAAAAATAATGAACCAACTAGTTAACGACAGAGAATCTTCTCCTCTTTTCGCACATATCACAGGCCGTATGATTTATGTGAGGTATCAAGGGTAAATAATTGGAAAACATCGGCGAAAATCTCGGCTGGGACAGATGTCCCCTTTGCCGCTCTACGGTAATTTCAATTGTGGGACAATTGTCCCGTTTGCCGCTCAAGGGGTTAACCGATTTCAATTTTCTTTGTTTCAGGTAATGAATATTTCACTCATCATCCTGGTTCTAACCGAGAATAAAAATTTTGCTGGGTAAAAAGACCATTTCGTGAGTACCAACTGTTTTTTTTTTGTATATTTGGACCATATCCTGACGTAACATTCTCGCTTGAGGAGAGAAAGGAGGAGGAAGGAGGAAAATATAGTTTTTCATATCTCTGCGACGTCATTTCTTGCAAGGTCGGAACTACGCAACGATGAGAGCGGCAACTATAGTATCGTTGCGTTTGTGAAAAAAATGCTTAAAATTTGAATGAACAGTTGAAAAAATAGATCGAATGCCAACATCCCCGTAAGGGTATCGCGTTATTCCTTTCTCGCATATGCGAGAAAAACAGTTGAGCAGAGTTTTATTCCTTAGAAGGCCATCCATGATAATGGAACTCACGACGGAATGTATTTAACCCTCGAAAATATTTTTGTAGGGGGTATTAGTTCACTAATTATAATATACTAGCTGACCCGTGCCCACTTCGTTGGGCGGTAAAACTTTTTACTTTTTACTTGAAATTATGAGTGTGGTTTGGATAGTACTGAGTGCTATGATTTATTTCCTGACTGCCAAAAGAATGGTTATATTTGTACTGCATATGTATGTGTTTGCATGCCAACTTGACTATATTACCGTTATTTGTGAGTGTCTTCTTGTGAGTGTCTTATTTGTGAGTGTCTTATCTCTTTAACCATTTATGCAGTAAAAGTGAAATTATATGCAGTAAAAGGGAAAAGTAATTTGTTTTAAACACTTGAGACGATAAATTTACTTATTTTGATATGAATTCATAATTGTTGATAATATGACCAATAAACATGACCTAACGATTTAAATTATTTTTTTAATAAAAAACCTACTTTTTGTGACTTAAATATAAAATTTAGACATATGCTGTCGCTGACTTTTTTGTAGGCATTATCGAGCTCTACAACTTTTCTTTAGAACTTAATCATATATCTCTCATCGTTAAGGCATCGTTCTCGTAGCCTATGACACTCACAAATAACGTGGCTTTCAATTGGTAAAAGAATTTTCAAAATCGGTTTAGTAGATCCAGAGATTACTTCCTCAACGTCACATACTTTACCTCTTTATAATATTAGTATAGATAGACGACACGGTAGCGGTTCCATACCTATGTCGTATTATCTCTTTAACTATTTATGCAATAAAAGGGAAAAGTCTTTTGTTTTAAACACTTGAGACGATAAATTTACTTATTTTGATAATAATTCATAACTGTTGATAATATGACCAATAAACACGACCTAACGATTTAAATTATTTTTTTAATATAAAATACTACTTTTTGTTACTTAAATATAAAAGTTAGACATATGCTGTCGCTGAATTTTTTGTAGGCATTATCAAGCTCTATAACTTTTCTCTAGAACTTAATCATATATCTCTCATCGTTAAGGCAGCGTTCGTTAGAAACGTTTTCGTTCGACCTTTTTTTCTCCGAGTTACTTTGCAAATCTGACTACCACGAAAAAGTCTTTTCATTTTTCGAATTAATATATAACCTATGACACTCACAAATAACGTGGCTTTCTATTGGTAAAAGAACTTTCAAAATCGGTTCAGTAGATCCAGAGATTACTTCCCACAACGTCACAAACTTTACCTTTTTATATTATTAGTATAGATAATGGTGGCTTATTCATGAAGGCGGCTTTTATCGCATATAACTGTATAATTGCATACATACGGAGATCGGCTGCCCGCAAATCGTCAGAACAGAAAAACCACCGATCAGTGGTATTGGTGGCCACGCTGTGATTGCGTTTGTGTATGTGTGTGTTCGATAGGGAATTTAAGGATATCGTATATCGTATATAATTTATATAGGATAGCTTCTATCAGCTATCTATGATTGTATGGAATCGGTTTGGAATGGCATTGCGATCGGGATCAATATATTTTGAATTACGATTGTTATGCCTATGAGCATTACATCGATTAGACCCAGACTTCACTTCTTTAGACACTCAGGACCACACATAAATAATTAAACATACTAAGTACTGATCGATTCCCCATATATAAAACATACTATGTATGTTTATGTCAACGTCTATATCAGTGCGGTGTCCTATCTCGAAATAAAATAATAATATGTTTAATAACAAAAGATTTTTCGAATCATTGCTCTTATTTATTTATCGCGCGGAGTTATGGCGGCGAGCAGCCGACATGCAGAGGGCATTCGTTATGCAGAAGCGTGCAGTCCGCACAATAGCGCGTGTGGCGCTTGATACGCCAGCTAGGCCTCTGTTTAGAGATCTCTGCATCACGACGCTTCCGTCCCTTCATATAATGGAAGTAGCGCTGTTCGTTCGCAGAAATCTAGGCGATTTTGAAGTGAATGGTTTGCATCTTCACTATCCAACAAGATCCCGTAGCATGCTACGTTCGGTAAGTCATGCATTATCCAAGTCGGAGAGGCTTGCCTATATCGCCGGCCCAGCGGTTTACAACAAACTCAGGGAGCACATTAGGCAGGCGCAATCTCTTGACGTGTTTAAGAGACGTCTTAAGAGATACCTTACAGATAAGGTGTTTTACTCACTGGAGAAATATTACTCGAGTGAAGTCTAAAAGTGCTTTGGTGGCTAAAGTATTTAATGATCTCTTTGCATTTTGTCTTGTATTTCTTCTTTTTACATTATTCTTGTGTTTTTTTTCTTCGTTTTATTTTGTTTATTTTATCTTTTCTTTACGATAAAAAAAATGATTGTTTGCTAATATGTATGAATGTTTGCTAATCTGTATCTGACTTGTATATCAGTATACTAATAAAATGAATATGAATATGAATATATTATTTTAATATTATTTACATAAAACGTAAATTTTAATGTTAAATACAGGTTTGAATGCGTATAATTGCGCAACTTAATGTTCAGATAGACTATTATATGGCATTTTATCTTTCCATATTTCTGTGATTTAATCACTCAACTTATATATAAATGCGATAGATAACACTAATACTTGGATGTTATTATTGTTATCATTGGTTGGGAGCTAATGGGCCCTTGCTGAGTTGGTCACGAAGACCCATTCTGTTCAGGGTGGTCAAACTCACTGGTCAACACCCATCCGGCGGCCTCCACGCATGAAGTGCGTGCCCGGGCAGGACTCTGGCCTTAGGGCTAGTTTTCCCTAGGAGTCAACCTTCTGGCGCTCCTGGACGGTCTGCGCACCGTACGGCATAAGCCAATCGATTGTGCACTCGGACGGCCCGGTGGCATAGTGGTTAGGTCGCCTGATCTTACATTGTAAGGTCCCGGGTTCGATTCCCGGCTGGGTCACCATTTTGAGTTAGGATCAAATTAACGGAATTGCATTTTTAATTCTGTCGATCGAATGCAATAACAAGACACACACTTACACACATGTTACACGCACACATACATACAACACGTCATAGTAGGGTTGGTTGTAAGAGATTGTCATATGACAATAAACCCGCCCATTGTGACATTTCACAATAAAGAGTATAAATAAACAAACAAACAAACAAACTAACAGTCCGAGGAGTCTGGAAGCAGTACTGTTTCCTATAGAGCGGGGGTGGTTGCGAACCTTACGGCGACTGCTCTTGAAACGACCATCGACTACCCGACCCTGGGTGAACAGCCGGGCAAAGGATGCCGTGGTCCGCGATAGATTCGGTTACACCGTTTCACCGCTTCGTAAGGGAGAGGACCGCGCAAGCGACCTCGAACTCGTAACCAATTGAGAGACCGGAGTGATCTGGTCGCAATTGGAAGTAAAGGCGTGAGTGTATGCCCGCTGGGTAACATACCTGGTTATCTCGCGGATAAGGCGTTGGCCTATTACGGGCATGTGGCGGAGCTTGACGGTGGACTGTTTTGTACGAGTCTTCCGCGCTCACTTCACGGGAGATAGAACGAAAAATCGTTAAAACTTCATGAGGTGACTGGTTAGCCCGTTGTAGTTGACAACTCTATTTTATATCATTGGTTGTTTGGTTTTTATAATCAATCAGTCCTTTCGTACTATGAAGTTGAGCTATATATAATCAATGATTGAAGTTTCTATGTTAATCTTGAAGCTTTAGTAATTACTGATTCATTGATTACTACAGCTTTAAGATAGTAATCATTGTTTTGAAATCATGTAGTAATCATTGTGTTGAAATCATCTTGATTGGGTTTTTGTTAAATTTAATTATTCTTTTGTTAACCTAATTATAAGTACTGAAACACTAATTGCTTTTTTTCGATTTGATGTAATTTTCACTGGTTTACGGCAAGACGATTCAAATTTTCTAACACGACGATAGATAAATTATGCACAATCAATTGAAGACAAACAAACACGTAACTTGGAAGCTGGAACAGTAACAATTTTTGTTAAAATTGTGCAATTTAGGTAACTTAAAAGTAGTATAGGCTATTTATTTATTTATTTGTTTATTCATTTTTACTAATCAACACTACGTTAAAACCAATGCATCGAAATGTAAAATTATAAAGCTATCAACTAGTAAATATTAAAATATTATATCGCGTAAAATACTAGCTTTAGCATAAGAATCAAAAATGAATTGGTTGTAATTTAAACGAATGAGAATTGGCGGTAAAAATATAAATCTGGTGCAATCGAGTTAATGTCCTAAAAAAGTGAAATTACTTAAAAAAGTAGAGCCTTATTGTCTGATTATTTTATATGATCTTATATCTGTACTTTTAGTTTAATATGCATAACGTTGATTAAATTTGATTATTTAACATTTTACTGACAATTTGAATATTACGATAAATAATTTTACTACGTACCTATCTTTCGAATTACTAACAACTTAAATATTAGGCTTCTATTTTGATTATTTATATTTATAGTTTGACAATCTAGTAGTTAATTCTTGACTACCTATGTATGCTCAGTAGAGTAGTAACGAAACGTACTACATAACCAAATTATTTTGACACGTCCAAGAGCGGTCTTTAGCCGTCGATTGGACACGACGAAAATGTAATGTAATGTAGAATGTAATGTCATTTAAGCGCCGCAAAGCACGGACCAACAAATTCCGAGATCGGCTCCGCGAAAGGCTTGTGCGATCGAGCACGAAGATAATTATTATGCTCGAAAACATCCACCTTAGCCAGTAAGTTAGGGTTATGAGTTTTACCTCGAATCATATTAAAAACATAGGACAACCGTGCCTGTGGTAATTGCAGTCGGATACAACATTGGATAATATCCGTACTGATTGAGGTACAAAAACCTCAATAAACACTTCAGTGCCTTTTCCAGCTGAGGGTATAGGGATCTTTAAGCGGATTACCAATAGCTGCATTATTAAAGTGTTTGGATTGCCGTATCACAAACCCTACAAGCTTGAGATAAGTTGTAGATGATTGACTAATATGTTCCTTGACGTTTAACTGGAAGTCGAAAAAAAGTCCTTGACCAGTCACTCTGGGGAAGCACACACCGAGCATTTGAATAATCATGCTATGTATATATGAATTGAAGGTGCAGTTTGTTATTCATATTCATGGTATGCATCGAGAATAGAGGCCATCCAAAGAAAATTTCTGCACTACATAGAATATAAATGTCGTATACGTGATCCAGACAACTATTCTTGTTGTATCCACCATCATTTGCTGCCATTGGCTTTGCGAAGAAACATAGCTGACATCTCACTTTTACTACGAATTTTAAATGGCTCGATTGATTGTCCTGAACTACTATCTAAAATATCTCTCCGCACTCCTAGCCGGGCACTTAGAAATAGGGCACTCCTTCTTGTACCTGGCTTTAAAACCAAATACAGGCGTAATTCTTATTTTATAAGGGTATGCGAAACTTTCAACACCCTGAATGCTGACATTGATATTGACCCCTTTTTCACGAATATAGATACTATAAGGAAGCAGGTTGTAGGGCGATTTTTTGATGACCAGGCTTAGCATTTTCTTCTTTTATTACAGTTTTGTTTATGTCAACATGTTTTCTACTGTACAATTTAGTATCTTCTTGTTTAATATCTTCTTTATGCCTAATATCAGTTCTAAATTAACGTTATTATTATTGTCATTATCAGTGGTAACTTGTAAATGGCTCTAAGCTTCCTATTTTTGTTCACTACAAAATTATTGTCTGTAAGTTATCCTTAAGAAAATAAAATAAAATAAAATAAGTAAATTAATAACTGCTTTCGAAGCTATATTTAATTTTATAAATTATATTCGGCGCAGTGTCGGTTTTTTAATGCGTTACCGTTAACACCCACTATAGCGGGAAAATATGTGATCTAGCCTCTAACTAAAGTGTTTCACTTTTTTCATTGCTCCATAGCAATCGGATCCGATATCGGAGAGGCAGCATCCCACGGTAAACACCTATAGACCGTCGACTGTGACCTCTGCGAAGGTGGTGATCTAACCCTTTTTAAAAGCTAGCTTGTTTTTTTAAACCGTTTTTTCCACAAATTTGTTTTGTTGAAAACTAGAGTGTTTTTAGAAGTAATAACATGTTTGGCAATCGTTTGTTGCACTGAAGAATAGTACTACATCATTGAAGAAATAAAAATACACTGAACAATTCTTCCTCTATTATTCATCTGTTTTTTTTGTAGTGTTGTCAACTAAAACAGACACATTGCAATACTAAACAAACTATTATAGTTATGTTACATTACAAGAGTTAAGGCGTTGGCCTCTTACGGGTTTGTGGCGGAGCTAGACGGTGGACTGTTTTTGTCCTAAGTCTTCTGCGCTCACTCCAGGGAGATAGAACGACTAATCGTTAAAACTTCCTGAGGTGACGGGCTCGCCCGCTGTAGTCGACAACTCTAGTTATTCCTTCTCCATCTGCTTATTTTTGTTTATTTAAGATCCGCCTTAAAAGAATTATGTCACAGATAAGACGTTTTACTCGCTGGAGAAATATTACTCGTGTGATGACTGGCCGAATTCTATAAATCTGGCTTATAATTTTATTATATAATTGTATAAATCTGTCCGAATTCAAAGGTCATGACTTTTCAAATATTGTACCCATTTATAATAAATGACTTACAAAAGTAGATAGAGCCTTATTGTCTGGTTATTTTATTTGATCTTATATTTCTACTTTTAGTTTTTAATTTGCGTAGCTTTAATAGAATAGAATAACTTTATTGTGCTATAAAAACATTACTTAATGAATATTACAATATAAAAAGATAATTTATGCACAAATAGCGGACTTATCGCTATAACGATATCTTACAATCAACCATTTATTATAATTATTTATCATTTTACTGACATCTTGAATATTAAAATAGAAAACTTTTAGTGCATATCTATTTGAATTATTGACTATTTTAGTAATTATGCTTCTTTTTTGATTATTTACATTTATATTTTGACAATCCAGTAGTTAAGTCCTTGACTATAACTATGTATGATAGGTAAAGCTTAGTACTTACTACCTAACACAAATATTTTGACACATCCAAGAGCAGGTTTTAAGCCGACAATTGGACACGACGAAAATGTAATGTAATGTATCTTCGTAATATGTAGAGTTTTTTTAAAAATTATTTTTCTGTGTTTCCAACATTTCTTACGTTTTCATGTTATATTTACGATAAAAAATCTTTGGTTACCTTTATGCTAATAAGATGAATATGAATATTTAAATATTTATTATATTCATAAATTGTCTCAAGATCCATTGAAATATATAGGTAGTTTAATCTAAGACGATTGAAATGGTTTAACATAAAAATTGAAACTCTTGTCTTTGTAAAAAACAGCAGATAAGTCACTAAATATATTATAATGTCATTACTTCGCATCGGTCTCATTCGTTTATTCACAGTAACATGTCGGAAGCGATGAGGAAATTGGCTGGTTTTGCAATGATTGAGGAATATGACAATACACGTGAAGTAGGGGATCAAGTTTACTGAGCATGTCCTCGAACGTCATGGAAATTCGTAAGGGGCTCTCTAGACGATCAAGCATGCATGTCAAGCATCGCGTCGCGGGCTGGGAGGGGATCGTAAACCGCAGGAATTATGCAAATATATTTTTTCAATATTTACCAAAAATGCCTAACTTTGTAGTTTATACCAGGGAGTCAAGTTAATTAGACGTAATTGATTGATGAATGATTTGACTCCGTGGTATAAAACTACAAAATTAGGCTTTTTTAGTAAATATTTTAAAAAGAATATTTGCAATTTCCTGCGGTGCGGCGGTATTTGCGACAAGCATGCTTGATCGTCTAGACAGCCCCTAACGTTGCATTTTCGATTTTCGTAATGCATTGCAGATTGTCGCACTCAGATGCAGATTATCGAAATTGTCATCCGCTCGTAGCCCTGCCAAATAGTTCACTAAACATTTCATATTTGATTGAGGAAAGGTTTAAAATTGCCAAAAATATGCTTGCGTAATACTGGAACGCTCCCATACTCTTTTGAGATGTTGTATTAAAAATGAAACCGGTTTAGCGATTAAAGGGTCTGCCCGATCCTCTAATCTGTGTGACATGCAATTAAAGAACGCTAGTGAACTTGGACGTAAAAAGGTTTCGAGTATCGCTGCCCTTAAATTAAGTTCCCGACCGGCGCTCGGCTCGGATCGGGATCCATTTACAAAAGCCGCCTTTTAGTCGGAAATCGTCAAGGATCCGCTATAAATTAACGCCCACGGCTCCGAGGCAGTCGTCCTCCTTTGAATTCCTCACGATCGACGCTTTCCCATTGAAATACTATCCCTGAAGATGCGACCGCAGAGTGAATTCAAGCAAACCGCTCGCTCTCCACCGTCTTACTTCATATAACCACAGTGATATAACTAAGCGTAAATGTACACGAGCACGAAATATAACACATAAAAAAAATCGGTTGTCTGTAAAGTCGGTTTACTGACGATAGTTGAACGCGACAACGTCATAAGAAAATACTGATGGAATGGTTGCATTTGAAGCACTTTCATTTAAGATTCTGATATTGTTTATTACAAACACTCAAAAATATATGCTTTTATACTCACCGATTTGACTACAACATGTAAATGTATTATTGTATAGCAGTATAATTGTTGAATTGTTTAAAGTTTATTGTTTTTTTTAATTTGAAAGTTTGAAATCTCAAACTGTTAAATAACGGTTTGAGAAGCGTTTGAGCACGCTGCGCCATCTAGCGGTAGGTAATACGTCGTAAATAAACAATATCAGCGACATTTTACCAACCGCTAGATAGCGCATCGTAATGATAGCTTTTCATACTTTTTAAGCTATTGCATAGCTTTTATCGCGGGCCTAGGCCAGCGCGGCGACCGAATGAAGAAATTTCTTAACGAAAATGAATGATTTTAAACTGATAATTACGTCTAAACGAGTACTGCTTACGATTTCAAAAAAATATATGTTAAACAAGATCATTTTCCTAATATTCTAAGCTTTGAATATTTTAGAATTTATTTATATTACAAAGTGTAAATAATTTGTGAAATTAGGTCTAACCGAACACAAAAACGACTACTACCCAAATTCTTGCTGGCGTATTATTATGAAACCTGCACCATTTTAAAGATAATTTAATTATCTATCTTTTTATCTACGCATTTTTTTGAATAATTCGTTTTTTTTGCTTTATCGAATAAAAAATTCGTGCGCGGCGCTCTATCGGAAGACGTTTAAATTATTCCGAATCATTTGCTTCCGCAGATGATTCAGAATAATTTCAACGTTTTCCGATAGAGCGCAGTTATCTGATATCAGAAAAAATAAAATAAATAAAATAAATAAATAATTATAATTGCAAAAGTTGTTAAAAATGCTATGCAATAGCTTTACCGCGGCAGTCCTCGAGTGCCACACGTATTTTTTATTATTTTTTTAATAAAAGTTGCTTACTTCGTTGCACTTCGTTGTACCCACAAGAAAATTGTCCGTTCAGTAATAACATTCCGTATATCAAGAATACATATAAAATTTGTCAAGAATTTAAATAAATCTAGTGATTTTCATTCGTACTATTTTAGACTGAGGTTAGTAAATAATTCTTGTCGCAACCGGTAGATAGCAGCATTTATATTGAATAATAAATATAATAAATGGAACGCCTCAGAGCGAGATAACGCCGCATGAGTCATGTTTTTTCGTGCGTGCAGCAGGCTCCATCGATTTATAAGACGTTGTCACGTCAATAATGTAATAAATTAGCCACTCTGTTATCACTGTTTACCCCGTATGGGACAGTGTAAGCCATGTTTGTAATGATATTATTTGAATGTAAAAGTGTGGAGCGCTTTTTTTAGCATTTGTTTAGGTACATAATATTTCACAACAACACTTTTTAGAAACATTTCATTGAGAAGCATTATGATTATTTGATTTGAAGAAAAAGCGCCCCACACTTTTACAATCAAATAATATACTTAATTACAAACATGGTTTAGACTAAAGGTACTAGAGTTGTCAACTACAGCGGGCGAGCCCATCACCTAGGGAAGTTTTAACGATTAGTCGTTCTGTCTCCCTGAAGTGAGCGCAGAAGACTTGGACAAAAACAGTCCACCATCAAGCTCCGCCACATGCCCGTAAGGCCAGGAGATGGCCAGGAGTGTTACCTAGCGGGCTTACACTCACGCCATTACTTCCAATTACGACCAGATTACTCCAGTCTCTCGATTGGTTCAGAGTTCGA
Organism: Micropterix aruncella; assembly: GCA_944548615.1. Taxonomy (NCBI): domain Eukaryota; kingdom Metazoa; phylum Arthropoda; class Insecta; order Lepidoptera; family Micropterigidae; genus Micropterix; species Micropterix aruncella. The sequence goes on from OX155962.1 coordinate 33,682,767, forward strand.
GGTCGCTTGCGCGGTTCTCTCCCCTACGAAGCGGTGAAACGGTGTGTACCGAATCTATCGCGGACCACGGCATCCTTTGCCCGGCTGTTTACCCAGGATCGGGTAGCCGATGGTCGTTTCAAGAGCAGTCGCCGTAAGGTCCGCGACCACCCCCGCTCTATTGGAAACAGTACTGCTTCCAGACTCCCTCGACTGTTAGTCAGAGTGCACAGTCGATTGGCTTACGCCGCACGGTGCGCAGACCGTCCAGGAGCGCCAGAAGGTTGATTCCTAGGGGAAACTAGCCCTAAGGCCAGAGTCCTACCCAGGCTCACACTTCATGCGTGGAGGCCGCCGGGTGGGTGATGACCCGTGAGTGTGACCAACCCTGAACAGAATGGGTCTTGGTGGCCAACTCAGCAAGGGCCCGTTAGCTCCCTGGTACCAGACTAAAGGTACTGACACACATGCTCATAAATGAGCATAAATGACTTGCTTATTTCAAGCATACTTGTTTTAAGCATACTCTTGAATGAGTAAGCTCAAAGAAAACCATTGTACACACGTGCTAGTTAAACACAGGCTCTCAGCCGAAATGGAAGCTAGTTCCGTCAGTTCCATCCACACAGAACTCAACATAATAATACTAATGATTGCAACGAAATTGTTTTAAAAACCATCGAGGAAAAAAAGAAAATAAAAAGGATGATTTGGGTCCGTATTTGGATAAATAGAAGACAAACCATTCGAGCAAGTAATCGATTATTGGTGGAGATGCGAGGAGAAAATGTCAGCGGCTATAAAAATCATTTACGCATGCTTCCGCAGAAATTTGATGACCTGCTTTCTAAAATTGAGAGTAGCATACAAAGTTGGATCGTTCATGTTAGGCACTCAAAGTTGGTTCGGTCACCCCTGAATCAAGACAAACAAAACAAAAAAATAATAATTCAAATCGGTCGAGTCATTTTTCAGAGCTTGCGAGACTAACGCACGGCGATTCATTTTTATATATAAGAATTATCTTTTAATATTTTTTTGTATTTTTTTTGTAGACCACATTTTAGGGCATGTTAGTGTTATTAGCTTTTTACTAAAACTTGTACATAATTAATTGCAATATTAGAGTCCTGTCCACCGAACGGGCTAGTCCCAGTTCGGTGACAGAATCAAATAAGCAAAAGGTTAAGGTTTTGCCATTCGGTTCCTGTTATTTTTGTAAGCAAATCAATGTTTTATAGTAATTAGTTCTTAAATAAATAAATAAATAAATAAAATAAAGAAAATTCCAACAAGCCCAAACACGGCTCGAATACTTTGTTTCGTTATGCAATTCCTGTGACTACCTTCCGCCTCTATCATCAGTTCAGCTCGATGGTGCAATGTATTGTCATCAGAACTACACACAATTGCCATATTTTATGTTAATACGACTATCATAAGTGGTTAAAGTTCGACTCGCAAGATTCCGTTAGTTGAGAGATTCATACGTACAGGTCGAGCTAATAAAAGCGTGTTAATAAATAATGCATTATCTTTCAGTCATGTAGTGTTTTTTGTTGTTGCAGATAATTAACTTTAAGTAGCTTTCTTGTTAGTACCATTGATTATATAGGGTATTAGATTGCTCAATGCCTTACTACGTTTCGGCAACTCTTCTGCGATTATATTTGGTATTAGGTTGCTCAACTCCATAGTACGATTTGACAACCCTTTTGCACCGGCGAAATGCAGTTTGCGCTGATAGCATTGACTGCGAAACTGATAGCAGTTTATTTGACCATCTATAATAACATTGATTGAATGTTTTTTTGTAAAGTACTGATTAATTACAAAACCACAATAATTTACCCATTGATAACATGTAATTATTAGTGCATTCACACACACATTGATTACATTACAAAATTAATACGGATAGATTAGAATGTAATCTGTTATTCTATTTGAACATTAAAGCGCGTAATTATTATGTATAAAATAGACATCTGTAAGTAAATAATATTAAAATAATAAGAGCTATGATTTAAAAATTCGTTTGTTATTATATTATTATTTTATTGTGAGATAGGTTATAGGCGTGTTTAAAACGTCTATAACCTTTTTAGAAGTGTATATGTTTTGTTAAAAGTGTATAGGTTGTGCTATAGGAGTGTTTAGAACTCAGTCTATTGGGATCCTAAACATATGAGAAGATTAATCAATGTTTTGTACTATGAGTTCTATCTACACGTTTCGTTTCGTATGAGTATCCTAGCTGCCAAAACGTAGTACGACATTGAGCAATCTAATAATAATATAAATTATGATACTTCTATGATGTACTATTCTCCTTGATAGAATTAAGTATTATTGTGACTATACATATTATTTGCAGGACTAATTAATTTTAGCCGCAGTAGATTCTAATGTTATCGGTAAGTATTCCATTGATGAAAAAATAATCACATAAAACAGACAGGATGTCCTGAAACCTTTACGAAAGTGTTCCTCTTTGTTTACGAAATTTAATCGTGTGTTACAGAGCTAACGTTGCGTGCATGCTTCAGAATACTCACACGCATGCGCGGGCTGCTTTTTTTTTAGATAAATAGATCCCTTTTTGTGTCGCTGACGAGCTGATATACCTGCCGGGGACAAGGCGAAGCGGGATGCCTCTCACACAGGGCACAAACCGCTTTGCCAGCGCGTCAACGCATAAATCCGTCGTTTCGAGATATCCGGATCGAAGGACCGTCAGAATTCAGCCCCCGATGTACTATTTTTCCGGGGATAAACATGACATTGGCACAGGTATACTGTGGCATGACACTGGTATACTGTGACATTGGCGTTCCTCCCCTTTATTATTTGAGATTATTGCCCTTCGGCTACGTAACGACCAAATTTGGTTGCACATCAGAACACCGTTGGCTACGAAACGACCAATATTGGCGGCTTGCTCGCGGAGCGCACAGTAATATTATTTTCTAATTCGAACGCATCTTAAAATCCATACCAAATATCTCATTGTTACCATAGATACATAGATGGATATTTCTGGTAAAATTCTATTGTCAAACACCATCATATTTTTTTCAAGAAATCATCAAAATTTTTATTGGTTTTTATGACATATCTAAATATATTTGTATGTAAATAAGCAAAACGAAATATTACCTTTGATAGAGAATCTAATAGAGATTACGATAGTATTTACAATTTTAAATGGGGTTCCGTATTTTTCCGTAAGACAAGTACAAGTTAGATATGCCGAGTTTTTTTCACTTTTTTCATTTTCTCATATTTGTTCATAATTATTTAATTGATTTACAAAATGAGTTTTCAATATTGTATGTACGAAATTTTAATGCGATAATTGAACAGTTAATCTTTTTATGATTGCTGTAGTAGTTCCATAGTTATAGTACTTGTGTTGAAATTATGCCGCTACTCGCGGGTAGCGTTTAAAAAAAGGGTAAAGGGTAAAAAAAGTCACAAAAGAAATATACCTACTAGGTGGGTTTTTTTCTGACAGGGGAATAAGAACCCTTAAACAAATGTCCACTCTTATTTACCTATTTGCTAATGATTTCCCCCGAATTACTCGCACACCTAATCAGCCCCATGAATACCGACCGTCGCTTGACGTTCGGACGTTTAGGTACCTATATTCGGCTCCGCTCATCCCCTTCCAATTTCATTTCTGGGGAGGAATTGTTCTAGGCGCGACGGGAATTCCCCTGGCAGAGACATCACACGCACTGCACACGCGTTCAAAGATCAACTTAGGATGCGTTCCAAAATCAAATGAACAATCGATACAAGTACGACGCGCCCTGGATGCTATAGACGCTTTTGTGAAACACGTTTTTTAAACCCATGAATTTGGCGCCCCTCTAAATTGCCTCCCGGGCCAGATACCACAGTTTGAACACCCCCCCTCCCTCTCCGTACAAGTAAAGGAACGAACCGCCTTGCCAGCGAATCAACGCTTAAATCCGTCGTTTCGAGATATCCGGATCGAAGACCGTCGATTTCTCGATGAAAGCAACCGGTCTTCGAACCCGCGTGTCGCCTTGACTACCGTGGCTTCTTGCCAACAACGGTTTTTCTGTGTTTTTTTTTTTGTAAACAGGCAATGCGAGATTCGTTTGACGGCGTTTTGCGGTCGTTAATTGAGCATTGCTTCGGATACGCTTTGGAGCTGGCGATTTATGGCTCGGCGAGTCGAACGGATTGTTTTTGGAGCTAAGCGCTTTGCCATTTCTGTATATGTTTATTTAACTTGACATAATCATGATTGCCAAGTAAATACAAAGTCTAGAAAAACGTAAAAAATTATATTTTCTTACAAAATTGGAGTTGGTTTAAGTAGATTAAGAAAGCGTGTAAAGCAAGAGTTACAAATATTTGTCAGCCTAGAACAAAAATGTGCAAGTTTCACGATGGAAATGTGACCACAAAAATATTAAGACCTTCGCAGAAGGTCACTATACTTTAGTACCGTACGAATTAATCGGAGCAAAGAGTATTTTTCTTCGAAAGGTGCTTTATTGGACATAAACATCCAAAAGCAGTATTGGTAGTTATAGATTGTTAGTTTTAATATAGAATGTGTCCTCCTTTTGCGATGATAACACCATTGACTCTTGTAGTCATATAATTAACCAGGTTTTGACAGCTTCATTTCAGTTCATCATCGAATTACTGCACTGATAATCTTGGTTTTCGTTGTACAAACCATCTTAAAAAGCTGTTTTTTTCAAATCGCCCAAAGGATTTCGATCGGCTTGAGATCGAGGGAGTTTCCAGGCTATTCAAGTACAGTAATTTGGTTCTGTGTGAAACATTGTTTAACTTTTTTCATAGAATGGGGCGAGATCCTGTTGAAAACTTCTTCGTTGGAAGGATAGACCTTGTGGAGCCTCCGTATCATATGGTCTGATAAGATGTCAATATATTGGTCCGAATTTGAATTCGGAACGCACTTGAATGGCCCTTGAACGGCCCGGAAACTCCCCCGATCTCATCCCCATCGAAAACCTCTAGGCCATTTGCTAAAAACGGCTCGCCAAGATGGATTGTACAAGGAAAACCAAGATGGTCAGTGCAGTAATTCAAGTCTAGTTTCACGATGCTGAACTGAATGGGAGCTGTCAAAACCTGGTTAATTATATGCCTACAAGAGTCAAAGGTGTCATCAACACAAAAGGAGGACACATTCTATATTAAAACTAACAACCTATAACTACCAATACTGTTTTTGTGTGTTTATGTCCAATAAAGCACTTTTCGAAGAAAAATACTCTTTGTTCCGATTAATTCGTACGATACTGTAGGTGTGGAGAGATATTGAAATAGTAATATATTACTTTCACAGTTTGCATATCATAATGCAGTATCGGTGTTCTAGTTCTCTTTTTTTTATTGTTTTTTTTTCTTCAAATTTCTATTGTCATCCCGTCGACAACGGCAGTGGAAACATCGCCAAAACGTCAGATGCTACTAACTTCACGTGGTAAATTCGTTTTTATCCTGTTTATTCTGGATCTGACAGTTCTGGTTCAGTGGAGATCGTCTATCCTGGACAACGGTGTTGCAACATCCCCGAGACGTGTCAAACTTCACGCGGTAAATTCGTTTTAATCCCATTTATTAACACGCTTTTATTAGGTCGACCTGTATGTTACTAACTATGTAATGGAATCTAAGGTAACTAATTTAACCATCTTCCAAGGATCGTAGCGTCATGAAAATTGGTAGCTGTATGTAGTTCTGATGACAATACAATAATATGGTACTGTCGAACTGATCTGATGATGGAGTCGGAAGATATGAACTGGAACTTCATGACGGAACATCGTATCATAGCTGTGTTTGGACTTGTTAGAAAAGTCTTGGAATGAACTTTGACCACGATTAGGTTTCAAGGTCTGATGATGAAGCCGGAAGATAGGCACTGGCATTCCATGATGGAATATCGTATCATAGCCGTGTGTATGTGAATATCGTATCATAGCCCAAAAGCGTGTTTTTAGAGTTTTTTTTAACTATTAATTTATTCCTCCAATGATACTAACATTATAAGTACTCGTACTGATTTATCTGTCGCTATGCTGTTTTGCTACCGATATTCATTATTAATTTAAAGTATATATTAACTGATTAGATAACGAGCTGTCGGTAAACCTGTTAATTACCTTATTACCTCATAACATGATAATTTAACACTGTTTAAGTGTTATCTTTCGCACTTGCAGTGTTTACTTTTCGCCTGTTAAAACTGAATACTGATTATGTTGGTTACTCCTTTGCGGGGACGGTACAACGTGGCTTTGGTCACGGTGTGACGCCCTCGGGCTGCAAGCGACGGATGTCAACAGAATGTCAAGTGTTACGATTCGGTCGTTTCTATCGAAAGCGTGACCAAACGAAAAATACCGTCTTGTCTTGTCTTGTCTCGTCTTGCTTGAACGTCGGGTGACAGGCCGTTTCGTAGCATTCTTCAAATCGTTATTCTTGCATGGCACTTTGACTGCCATTTTGCGCGTCTTTGCATTTGCAAGAGTAAATAAATAAATGGAGAAGCATGAGAGCTTGCAAGGGAAAAGGCTGTTTGTATAGAAAAAGGAGTGAAGGAAAATGTAGGCACTTTATTATTATATAAAATTTTAATATCAATCTGACTATGGCTCCTTTTAACATTGCAACATTCTCTACCGTATATTATTATCATTGATTATATGGGGTATTAAATTTATCAATGCTACAGTACGTTTTGGCAACCCTTCTGCGACGGCGTCATGCAGGTCGCGCTAAAAGCATTGGCGAAATTAGTAGCATTTTATTTGTCCATCTATAATTACATTGATAATGAATGGTTTTTTTTATAGAGGACCGATTGATTATAAAAACCCAACATTTAACCAATAATAGACATATTTAAAAATCTAATTATGAATATATTCAATTTAATTAAGTAATCTGTTTATTATGACAATAGTAATTCTCCTCTTATCTTTGTATTTAAATAACCTATTCCTTTTTTTCTATTTTTCGTTCTCATAAAATGTGTCATAACATAATTATATATTTCATTTTCTTACTACTATCTATTTAATAATAAATTCATTTATTACCATATTAATATACATGTTTATGAATCTATTTACTGTTTTTTTTTGCTCTATTTACTTTATATTTACTCGTTTAATACTTTGGACTGCTTAGTAACTTTTTCAGTAAAATTTTCAGAATATTTTCTGTTTATTTAAAAAACCCTAATAATTTCACTTTAAAAAGTTATTCTATATTTCAAACTTTTCTTTTATATAGAACTAGCTGACCCGTGCCCACTTCGTTGGGCGGTAAAACTTTTTACCTGTGATGAAACTATGAGTGTGGTTTGGTTAGTACTGAGTGCTATGATTTATTTCCTGACTGCCAAAAGAAGGGTTATATTTTTACTGCATATGTATGTATGTATTTGCATGCCAATTTGACTATAATACCGTTATTTGTGAGTGTCTTCTTGTGAAGGTCTTATTTGTGAGCGTATTATCTCTTTAACTATTTATGCAGTAAAAAGGAAATCATATGCAGTAAAAGGGAAAATTCTTTTGTTTTAAACACTTGAGATGATAAATTTACTTATTTTGATAAGAATTCATAATTGTTGATAATACGACCAATAAACATGACCAATATTTAAATTATTTTTTTAATATAAAATACTACTTTTTGTGATTTAAATATAAAGGTTAGACATATGCTGTCGCTGACTTTTTTGTAGGTATTATCAAGCTATACAACTTTACCCTAGAACTTAATAATATATCTCTCATCGTTAAGGCAGCGTTAGTTAGAAACGTTTATGTTCGACCGCTTATTCTCCGACTTACTTTCCAAATCCGACTACCACGGAAAAGTCTTCGAATTTTTCGGATTAATATATAACCTATGATACTCACAAATAACGTGGCTTTCTATTGGTAAAAGAATTGCCAAAATCTGTTCAGTAGATCCAGAGATTACTTCCTACAGCATCACAAACTTTACCTCTTTATAATATTAGTAGGTATAGAAAACGTACTATATGACCGTTTAATTGGTGGAAACTTATAAATGGTTTATGTTTGTTATATTTTGATTTAGTAAATATGTTTTTTGTACTGTCTGTTTCCCGAATAAAATAAAATAATAAAAATAATAACATTAGAGTATTAGTGCATCATCTATCGCATTTTTAATATGGACTGATTACATCACCGAAATAATACGGAGAGATTAAAATGTCATCTATTAGACTATTTCAACATTATTTAAAAGCGTCTAATTATTATGAATTTAAACCTTTATAGCAAAATAAAATTGACATCGTTATGTAAATAATATTAAAATAATTAGAGCTGTGGTTGAAAATTCGTTTGTTGTTATATTAACTTTTTATTTTTGCAATACATAGATTATTAACGAATTACATCGTTTAAAATATTAAATCCATAAAACATTAGTAAATTAGGGTAATTTAATAATTAGGTATATACATTAAAAATCTGCTTTTGTTAGTTTTGAAGTAATTACTGGTGTTATTATGTAGTTTTACTTACTATTCCGTGGTAAAATTTGGCTTTCAATATCTAAGATAATTAAAAATATGCTTTGAAATATTTAATTTTTATCATTTTTTCAATCCATATTTTTGGCAGAGTTGCAACTTTATGCACGCACGCGTTCAATGCGCAGGACGATATTAGAGTAGACACCGATTAAAATAAAAAAGTTTCGAAGCGGATCGATCAGGACAAAGCAGGAATTCCGTTCCTTTGATTCGCCCCATACAAGAAATCATAAAATATTTTTTTCTACCAATAAAATAAAGTTAAGGAAAAACAGAATGGCTAATTATTTTTGAGGCTTATGAGGTATATCCATCGGCATAAAGAAAACAGAGAAAAAAGAAAGTCCTAAGTCCTAAGTCCATCAAATTACACTTTTGATTCACTGTACGTCGTTTCGAGTACCTATCGAAAAGATAAGTTAAACAACTTTCGAGTATTATTAAATATGTATCTAAAATGAGAAATAACCTTATTTATACATCACGAAAAAAACATTTTCATAACGGCCTAATGGCTATTTATCGCTTTAAAATTAACATAGATCGACATTAATAAATTAGAAAGTTCGTTAGCCGAATTTTAAAATCGGCCTAAGATACATTTTAACCTTTTTTTGAATCATTTGATGAATATTGACGCCTACGCGGGCGTATGTATTGCAACGATTATCCGGAAATTGGCGGATTAGCAATCGATTATCGAATCGGGACCGGTTTCGAGCGAATTTAATCGTAATCGAATTCCGGTTTGTTGCAGTTCGCGTCCGAGCGGCAATGTCAACGCTCTGTTGATCACTTCACTTCTGGTGTCTTCTGTATCTTAACATTCGATCGACTGGCCGCTGCGGACGTTCTCACAGTATCCTCTGCGAATAGTTCTTCTGCAATCAGTGAAGACGAAGGCAGGACAGGACTTGTCTAAATCGAATTTTATACGCGGAGAAAAAATAAGGGTTTCCTAAAGAGCGGGGGTGGTTGTGGACCTTACGGCGACTGCTCTTGAAACGACCATCGGCTATCCGATCCTGGGTGAACAGCCGGGCAAAGGACGCCGTGGTCCGCGATAGATTCGGTATACACCGTTTCACCGCTTCGTAAGGGAGAGGACCGCGCAAGCGACCTCGAACTCGGAACCAATCGGGAGACCGGAGAAATCTGGTCACATTTGGAAGTAAGGGCGCGAGTGTCGGCCCGCCAGGTAACATTACTGGCTATCTCGCGGTTAAGGCGTTGGTCTCTTACGGGCTTGTGGCGTAGCTAGACGGTGGACTGCTTCGTCCCCAAGTCTTCTACGTTCACTTCCAGGGAGATAGATCGATTGGCTTATGTTGCACGGTGCGCAGACCGTCCAGGAGCGCCAGAAGGTTGATTCCCAGGGGAAACTGACCATAAGGTCAGAGTCCTACCTAGGCTCGCACTTTATTGGAGGCCGTCGGATAGGTGTTGACCCGTGAGTGTGACCAACCCTGAACAGAATGGGTCTTCGTGGCCAACTCAGCAAGGGCCCATTAACTCCCATATACAGACAGACAGTCAGGTATATCAACATCCATTTTTATATACATATCTATTCATAATAGACCGTCGAAAGACTCTTTCTATAGAGTAATAATTACCCCCAGGATCACGAATGATATTCTAAATAATAATGATATTTTTTGTGAAAGTCACCCCGGGTAGGTCCCCTATCTGATGGCTCTATCCTGTGTGGTCCACTTCACGGCGGGGTGTTGAGATTCCGTTTTTTCACCGATGCCTTTTTTATTTGACCAGAAATGTATCCGTGTCGTTTCTTTTCTTTCCTCTTCTAATGTCCTTAACAAAAAAGACGCGGCGCGGGCCTCTTTGAGCGCGTGTGTTCCACCCCGTTTGGTATTCCGGACTTATCTCCTCGAAAAGTAATTAAGTTGTGTCGATGTTCTCTCGTAAAATCTCGAGTGTGTTTTGTCCTCTGATCTCTTTGTTTTATTTATAAAAAATAAATTTATCTCACCAAACGTTAGTGACTCTGACATTAATATTGTTATGGACGGTGAAATACTAAAGTTTGTAAATTCTACAAAATTTCTAGGAATTACAACAGACAATAAACTTCAATGGGGTCCTCATATTGAATTATTAGCTGGAAGACTTAGCTCGGCAGCATTTGCGGTCCGTCAAATAAGGCAACTAACTGATGAAGCTACTGCCAGAACTGTCTATTTCAGCTACTTTCATAGTATAATGTCGTATGGGATTTTGCTCTGGGGCCGCGCAGCCGATATGCAAACGATATTTACTTTGCAGAAAATAGCCATACGATCCATTTATTGTTTAAACTCCCGAGCATCGCTAAAAGAGAAATTTAAAGAGATCAATATTCTGACGGTTTATAGTCATAACATAATGTATGTTCGATATATCATAGCATAATGTATTCGATAACATAATGTATGTTCGTAAAAACTTGCACAGGTTCCGTAGGTTGGTGACATTCACAATAGGAACACCAGGTTCAAAAATAAACTAGCCATTACGGGCTCTAGGTTAGCAAAAGTGAGTAAATCTTTCATTGGAGACGGTGTTCGCTTTTATAACACTTTGCCTGAGGAACTAACCCTTTTACCAGACACTAAATTTAGAAAAATTGTTAAAAGATACTTTGTGCTCTAAAGGCTATTATAAAATTGAAAATTTTTTAAGCGATACTTTGTTCTGGTCAAGTCGTTTTTGTGTAACATAGCTATGAAAACCATTTGTAAAGTGTTATTATTATTATTATTTTATTTTTATTTTATTTTTATTTTATTTTTATTTTATTTTTATTTTATTTTATTATTATTAAGGAAACTTACAGCTATTACAGTAGAAATATCTGAATTTTATTTACAGACTACAATGCCAGTTAAAAGTTTCCACTTAAAAATCGTAAAAATATACAGTCGCCTAGGAAGGGGATAGGAGGAAGTGGAGGGGAATTAAAGTTAAAATTTTATTATTTTATTATTAGGGAAATTTTATGGTTTATTGAAGAAAGAAAAGAAAGAAGAAAAGAAAAAATATAATATAATTATTTCACTCGTCCTTGAATATTGCCTTTCAGAAGACCCGGAATAAGAGTCTTGAGCGCAGTCGCAGTTGTATTAAACAGGTCAATTTCGCTTATCTTGGTATTGCAGAAATGAGATACTCGATAAATGTAGTTATTTTGGGCGTAGTTTGTGCTTACTTGAGGTAGATGAAATAAGTTTAATTGGCGGGAAGGCCGTGGGGGTACATGGAAATTTATAAGTTGAAGCAATTCAGAACAGTCGATAAAGCCATTTAATATCTTGTATAGGAATATTACATCTGAATTAACTCTTCTCATTTCTAATGGTATAAGCCCAATTTCTAATGGTATATTATTATTATTACTATTACGTAAAGCCATTGATTATATAGTGTAGTAATCAATGGTAAAGCCTACAAGCAAGGCATAAATGTCTAGAAACCTAAAACGTTCGGAAAGTACTGTAAGTCTACTTCGAATAAAAATCTATCTATCTATCTATCTATTGTATCACCTTCGGTTTTCAGTACGTGTTGACCGCGAATTGAAACGGGCGACACTGAATTATGGCCGTTTAACACTTACCGCTTCGTTAAGCCTCAAAATAGACGAACGCATTTCTGAGACCGAGAGGTGAAACAATGGATTCGTTATAGTACAGCACTCGTCGTATATATTCGGTAGGCCAGCCATCAATGGAAAATATGATTTCTTACCGATAGCAACGATACTGGCCCGTTTAGGGACGCATTCAATGAATCAAGACAATCGAGTGAAGTGTCAAATCGATTCTAAAGATTATATTAGATCGTCACCACCAGGAGACATCCTGACCCGGTCTATCGGTAAACCATGGATCACCTTAGGGTTGGGCAAAGAACATCCTCTCCATGCACTATGTACGCAGTTTTTTTAGAATTTGGCAGTATTATCTCGTCACCGAATTATGATGTCCATGATAGAAGGATTTAGGGTGTTCAGACGCACTTTTTACCGCAACCAAGACATTGTAAAGTTGAACTTTATTACCTAAAAAAAATAAATTTATAGTTACTAGAATATTTTGTTTTGACGATGCATTCTATTTATTTTGACTAGATATTATTACATTAAACTTTATTTTGCCTACCATATATTTTATATTAATGAATTGATATTTTCCTATATCGTTTTTTTAGTATATTTCTCTTTCTCTTTTGTTTTTTCTTGTAACTTTCTTTTTCTCTTACTTTTGGTTTTAAGTGTGTTCTATTTGTCTCACTCTATTTAACGGAATATTGTGTTCAATTTTAACTCCGATTTTATTGCGATTTATTTTCTTAAAAACTAAATTTTAAGGCAATTTACTTTTTATCGTGCATTTTACTGCAATGTTTAATTAATTTATTTTATAATTAGAGTCCTGTTCACCTTAGAACGGGTTAGTCCCATTTGGGGGACAGAATCGAATAAACATGTGGTGAACGTTCTGCCATCGGTTCCTGTTATTTTTCTATGAAAAATCAAAGAAATTATTTTTTTAATAAATAAATAAGCCCAGCTAGGTTTCACCGCCTGAGGTGCGGGTAGCCTTCTAAAAAATGAAGTCCCTCGTCAACCGCCGCACTATCACTGGCATAGCCTTCTAAAAAATGAAGTCCCTCGTCAACCGCCGCACTATCACTGGCATTGTCTTTTTAAAAAACATATCGATAGCAAGATCGACAGAAGGAGGCTGATTCTGCTCCTATATTTTTCCTATTAAAGGCCTCTGTATTTTTTACGGCTACTTAACCAAAATCTATGTCGACGTTTCTTCTTTTTCATATATGCTTGCTTGCCAGGAATACCAATATTCTAAATCAAAATCATCGACGCTGTCTTCTTCATAACTTAAAGTCAGAAGTGCCAAATTCATTCTACGATGCCATGTGCTATTTTTACTTCACTTTCCTACTCAGCTTTGCTACATATGTTCAGCAAAAATGGACGTCGCACGCAGCTATCATGACGAGCTGTACTGAGCTTACCTCGAAACGCAGCTCGAGCCGCACAGCTAAAGTGGACGCCCTTGCCTTTTATAATAACCAGTCAAATAATGATGTTTTCACTTTTAAGAGCAGGCAAGTAGGTCCTATAACTTCCAAATTTCATATCGAGAATTTTAAAACTGGTCGAGATGATGGAGAAATGTCACTATTATGGTTCTCTTTGTACGCTTTGGTACGGAACCCTGAACACCGTCCTTGCATTACTAATAACCCTGTATTTTGAAATTGCATCCTGTTTCTTATCACATCGCAGAAATCGCAGATAAACTTGATCAATCGTTTTTAAATCCTTACTGCTTAAAGTATAGTGAGCGGCGTATCTTTATGGCTTATTGTTTATATTACTTTAGGATTTATTGATAATATTAAAGACTCGTGGCACTATAGCTGTGCTCGTGTAGCTGAAGCATAGTTAATCTCTCACTTAACCTAACCCCCCAGATATGGGGGGTTAAATTACCTGGGTTGATAAGTTCTTACAAAAAATAGGGAAGTTTTTTTTGAAACATTATTTTAAATAACCCTTTATTTGCACTTGAAAAAGTGAAATACAAAAAAGGCGTGCTTATTGACACATGGGAATATCTTACAACTAACCTACTCCCAGTGCAGTGGTACCTACATGCGTGCGTTGTGGAAATAAATATTAATAAGTTTTTCTAATTACTATATTTAAAAGTAAGAATGCCCGAGGTGATGCAATTAGGAGAGGAAGGAGAGAGAACGGGAATAATTGGTTACTTGTTAGAAAATAAGTTTTTTTAAAAGTGAGTTTTGAATGATTCTAACCAATGCGAGTTTCGTTTATTTGCTGGGAGTTCGTTCCAGAGTCTTGCACCATGGATACATTAAGAGTAGGAGTAGAAATAAGTATTATGACAAGAAATTTTGAGTCTCTTGTCATAGGCTGACCGAAATACGAGAGAGGGTGGTGTTGATTAGGAGAGTACACGATACAGGAGAGCAAGTATATGAACATTTCTCCTTTGGCGTACTAACAACCTCTTTAACTGTGTCCTATATTCGGGCATATGATCATACTTACGTAGACCGAAGATGAATCATATATACATATTTTGAAAATGTTTGTTGGGGAGTTCCTGTGATAAATCGAGATACGCTACATCTCTACAGTCAAAAACATGTAAGAGAACATACTGTGCAAGAGATTTCTTTGTATTCATAGGAAGAAATCGTTTAAGCGTTTGCAGAGGGTGAAAACTAGCAAATATTTTGCGGCTTACCTCGACTACGTGTGGTTGTCAGAAGAAATGTTTATCGACAATTAGACCAAGATCTTTCACTCTTTGCAAAAAAGTTATGGTGATATCGTTCAGTTTTAAAAGTGGAAGGGACTTTACGTTTATCTGGAGAGCACTTTGGAGCTGTCATCTGGTACGGGCGAACATTTATAGGAACATATATCGTTCTTTCAGCCGTGAGGTGATTATACAGCGACTTAGGGACAACACATTCCAACATGCCCGTAAGAAGCCGACGCCATACCGCGAGGCACTAGAATCCAGCGGGCTACCTCACCCCCTTACTACTAGATTTGGCCAGATTTCTACGTTCCTCGGTCTGGTCACAGGTTCGAGGTCGCTTGCGCGGCCTGCACCTGAGGAGAGCGGTTATTTAGTTTGAATATTTTGCAGACCGCGAAGCTCTTTGCCCGCCATAGTCACTCGGGATCGGGATCGGCCGACGGATCGATTCAAGGGTTGAAGACGTCAGGAAACGTACTATACATAAGATACAAACGAATTTACCGCGTGGCGATTGTAACACCTGACGTTTCGGCGATGTTTCAACCGCGGTTGTCTAGGGTACACTACTCTACCCTGACGTTGTCAGTCTATCCTAGGTAAAGGCGTTTGCAACATCGCCGAAACATCGGATGTTGCAATCTTCACGAGGTAAATTCGTTTTTATCTTATTTATAATGTCAAGCAACCGCGATAGTCATCGATTTCATATAGAAAACATACGTCTCTAGACCCCCCTGGTTATTCGCCGGCTGTGGTTTTCTCCGTTTTTTTCCGCAAGTGCAGATAGTGCTCCAACCTCCCAGTTCCGACCGATATATTCTCCCGAATCCGCGATCATCTGATCCCAACCGCCTCCGACTGCATGATTATTGCCGTAGCAGAAGCCCACAGCGCCCTAACAGGGTAAGCCCCTCTTCGAGGAGGATACCAACTAGGGTTGTCGACTACAGCGGGCGAGCCCGTCACCTCAGGAAGTTTTAACGATTACTCGTTCTATCTCCCTGGAGTGAGCGCAGAAGACTTCAGGACAAAACAGTCCACCATCTAGCTACGCCACAAGCCCGTAAGAGGCCAACGCCTTAACCGCGAGATAGCCTGTAGTGTTACCCGGCGGGCTTACACTCACGCCCTTACTTCCAATTGTGACC
Organism: Micropterix aruncella; assembly: GCA_944548615.1. Lineage (NCBI taxonomy): Eukaryota > Metazoa > Arthropoda > Insecta > Lepidoptera > Micropterigidae > Micropterix > Micropterix aruncella. The sequence goes on from OX155962.1 coordinate 33,698,825, forward strand.
AGATTACTCCAGTCTCTTGATTGGTTACGAGTACGATATCGCTTGCGCGGTACTCTCCCTTACGAAGCGGTGAAACGGTGTTTACCGAATCACGGACCACAGCGTCCTTTGCCCGGCTGTTCACCCAGGATCGGATAGCCGATGGTCGTTTCAAGAGCAGTCGCCGTAAGGTCCGCAACCACCCCCGCTCTATAGGAAAGAGTACTGCTTCCAGATTCCCCAGACTGTTAGTCAGAGTGCACAGTCGATTGGCTAACGCCGCACGGTGCGCAGACCGTCCAGGAGCGCCAGAAGGTTGATTCCCAGGGGAAACTGACCATAAGGCCAGAGTCCTACCCAGGCTCGCACTTCATGCGGATAGGTGTTAACCCGTGAGTGTGACCAACCCTGAACAGAATGGTTCTTCGTGGCCAACTCAGCAAGGGACCATTAACTCCCGAGGAGGCTACCAGATAGGAGTTGAACCGTGGGTTGGGCAGGCTAGATGACAGAAAGAGTTTTACCAACGCCACCCAAGCCGCACGGAACATTGGAACCCATTTCTGGAGAGCAGTATTTCATTGCCTTTTAAAATATTTTTAATGCGCTCGAAAACACTCGATTGTTATCGTAGCGATTGTCCTCCCCGCACAGTAGGCGCCGTCCTGCGGTTTGACGCTTCGAGAGCACAGAGTACAGTAGTGGGTTGGTCGGGTCGGGTATCGGGCGAGTACTTGCCGCGGTACTCGCGCTGAGTAGTACTCGGTGTGCGGTGGAGGCTCGAGCGGGTGATTGTCCCCAGTCAGAACCAGTTCTGGAATGCGTTAGACGAGTCAGCTCAGCGCCGCCGCAACCAGCCGACCGACGGATAAGGACGCACTCGCTGCCTCCATAACTAGAACACATTTTTTTATAAAGCTTCACCTATAGTCTTCTGGCCACATTTATAAAGCGCAAAAGGCGACACTGAGGGTTATCAATAAAAACCGCAAACATATTCTTCTGATGTCCTTTTACGAGAGTATACGGTGTTGTGAGAAAAGTATTTGTGCTAGTAACTCTTACTAAATTCCAGAGCGAGTTAGGAGACCAACAAGAAAGCTAGCAAATTCGTGTGACGAGAAGATCCAACCGAACTAATTTTGCAATACATTTCAGGAGATCCGCTTTTGGCCAATCCAACTGCTTATCTTGCCCCCAAATTTTTCAACAGCCCACCACTGAACATTAAAAAGATTAAAATTTCATCTAAATTTAAAAATAGATTAAACAAGAATAGGTTAAATATAGACAAATAGATAGAAACATCTAGATTAAATATAGACAGATAGAAACATAGACGGCCTATGACAGTTTATTAAAAATTATATAGATATTTCTATTCCTATTCTTTCTGTGTCCATGGTGCAAGACCCTGGAACGATCTCCCAGCAAATATACGAAACTCGCCTTCTTTACTATCGTTTAAGACTCACCTTAAGGATTACTTCCTTTCTAAGAAGTAACCAGTTCTTCCCTTTCTCTCCTGTTCCTCTCCCAATTTCCTCTCCTCGGGCATTATTAGTTTTAAATTCTTCCACTTGTCTGTATGTTATGTAATAATCTTTATTTTCACAATGCGCGCATGTACCACTATGTTTAGGTTAGTTGTAAGACATTGCCATGTGGCAATAAGCTCGCCTTTTTGTATATGAATTAATTGCAAATAAAGAGTTTATTATTATTATTATTATTATTAAATATTTAAAATAAAAACATAGGTGTTGCGACGTTACAACTGCAGTCAAGATACCTCCAAGACACTGTGCAAAATGGAAAACAAATCTTACAGCCGCCATGAGAGCCGACGTGCGAGCGAGACGTCGCTTTACCGAAGGAAAAGGACGGCCATACAACACGTAAGAGGCAAGGACTCAGTTCGATATTGTTATTGTTAAAATATTTTACGTAGTTACCATGGCAACCCACAGACACCAGATATATCAAGAAATAAATAAAAAGTTAAAAAAATATTTAAAAAAACAAGCTTTACTTTCCACCAGGGAGTTTTAGTGGCAATCTCCCGGTTTCATCTCCAGACACTTATCATCATGTGTAATAGAAAGTACTCGAGACAACAAAACAAACGAGCCCAAACTCGACTATCTTAGCACTTTCCATCAGGGAGTTCCAGTCCCTACATCCCGGCTCCATCATGAAATCAGCTCGACGGTACTATAATATTTAATTTCCACTGTAGTACTTACATAAGTGTACATAATTTCAGCTCAATCAAATACCAGAAACTGGTGAAAAATAGTTTGAAAATGTTGAAACTGACAATTTACATACGAACATTACACGTTAATATAAACACACGTGGCAACAAAGCATCTTAGTATTAGAAAAGCCAGATTAATTTTATTAAACACATAAAATAAAGAACCAAAGCATTCACCACTGGATTCGACGAAAGAAAGATAGCGTCCGTAGCCCGTTGACACCGGTTCTCCTCGTCGATACCGAAGTTAAGCAGCGGTGGGCGCGGTCAATACTGGGATGGGTGACCGCCTGCGTGTTTGACTGCGTGATGCTACAAACGCCCACCTAGAGATGGTGCCAATAGGCAACAAGGCGGGTTCCACAAAAAAAGCATGTAAAAATAAAAAAAAATAAAAAATACGCAAAAGGTATCTAAAGATACTACTCCTTTTCATAAGGAGTTTATAAGGAGTAGTATAAAGGATTATAAGCAGACTTACACTTTCAAGGTAAAAGACACATACAGTGTGTGAATTATGCTTTATGTGAATCGCTTATTACTTACGGCATAATTGGATGGGGTGGATGTGGTAAAACCCTGCTAGAGCCATTGCAAGTTGCGCAGAAATTTATATTAAAAATTATTCTACGTAGACTATATCGCCATCCCACTAATGAACTGTATAAGGAAGCTAAAGTTCTTGATTGTAGGCAACTTTTTCTAAAAACTTCCCTCTTAAGGCTATTTTTGGACAATAACTCAAATTTAGGAATAATTCAGAACCGGCGACCAACGAGACAAGTTGTAGAAAATAGCTTAATAATACCCAGAAGGAAAACATCATTTGGTCAAAGACATTATTCTTTCATTGCGCCAAGATTTTACAATCTGATCAATATGGAAATAAAAATGAATTTGACATTTAGGGAATTCAAAAATAAATTAAAGAAATGGTTATCGAATCATGACAGACTAACCATACATCAAATGTTAGAAATAATAGTATAATAAAACTTAGGTGCACAAATTATTAACATATTTTTAAACTTATATGTTTAGTATTTTTTAACATTGAACTAACTACCAAAAAATATTTGACTTTGACAATGAATTATACTTTTAGACTAGGTATTTTTATATTAAATCTTATATTACTTAAAACATAATATTAAATATTAATGACTGTTTCTTTCTTTTCTCACATATAACTTTATTTATATTTTTTAATCGAATTTTATATTATATTTATTGCCGATTTAATAATGGAATTTCATTTTATTTATTATATATTTTTAATATTTTTTATTATTATTATTTTTTTATTTTATTCTGAAGACCACATTTTAGGGCAATTTAGTGTCATTAGCTTTTTACTAAAACTTGGACATTTGTAGGCAACCAAGCAATCAAGCAAACTTGATTGTAATATTGGAGTCCTGTCCACCCTAGAACGGGCTAGTCCCAGTTGGGTGACAGAAACAAATAAGCAAAAGGTTAAGGTTTCGCCATTCGGTTCCTGTTATTTTTGTAAGCTAATCAATGTTTTATAGTAATTAATTCTTAAATAAATAAATAAATAAATAAATAAGTGGCTTACAGATTGGAGATGTGCTACCGTAAGATTACAACATCTAAAAGAGCCTAAATGGGCGTCGATCTAAAGGGCAAATGGAGAAGAAGATACAACCTCGTCGGAAAATCACGACCAGTGTGGCCGTGGCCTATAGTGCGGCGGCATAAACACGTAGAAAGCTCGGTTGTGTCACGCGCTGCGTCACCGAATAGTATCCACATCTGTTCGCCGTGTCCCTTCATAATTTTTACCGCAAACAGTGTGATGGCGTTGGCACACTTCGATGACCCAAGACGGATCTCCTCATCTAGAATGTATGCTGTCCGCGAAACCGGATGTAACATAATAATCGACGAATGTCGTGTGGTTTCATGATTCAACTTTGTCGATTTTGCATCATCAGCATCAACAATTGTCGATTTACTACGAAACGCAACTGTAGGTGGCACCAATGGTTCCAAATATTCAAATAGAATAGAATAGAATAACTTTATTGTGCTATAAAAACATTACAAAATGTTTTTATAACACAATAAAGTTAATAATATTGTGCTGAAAGCACAATATTATTAACTTTATTGTGTTATATATTATTATTGCATTAGCGCTATAAGATGCTTCATTGAACAGCAGCATAATAAAGATGCATAATAGACTCGGCACCGCAGCCGAGGAGTTCTTAAAATAACTAACTATTTATTTTTTTATTATTTAATTATTTTTTTAAATTTGTTTATTCGCTTATTACTAATCAATATTACAGAAAAACCAAGGCATTAAAATTAAATTTATTAAAGATATCACCGTAATTATACAAACAGAATGACACTTATAATACAAGCTATCATACATGTATAAGAATAAATAATTAATAACCTGCAATTTAAACTAGTAAGGGTTGGCGGTAAAAATATCAAAATCTGGTGCCATCGAGTGAATTTCTTTTAAGCGCCGCAAATCACACGCTAATAAGTTCCACCCCGTAAGGTTAGTGCACGAGAACGGCTCCGCGAAAAGATTGTGCGATCGAGTACGAAGATAATTATTTGGTACAAAAAGATCCACCTTGGCCACGAATTAGATTCAAAACATAGGATATGGTCAGATCTGTAAAAGGTAATCGTACCAAGTAAAAAATGGTCAAATTTATGTGCAACATAAATTTGGTAATTTATGTGCAACATAAGTAAAGGGTCGTAAGATTTGGAGACATGCAAAATGATCACGAAATTAATGTGTATTGGTGACAATGGGCCCGATTGCGTTTATTTCTGAACTAAAACTGAAATTAGTTCGAACGAACGAGATAGAGCAATACTTTAGAGCGGAATATGAAACGAACGAACGATCGTCGATTTTTTCGCTTCTAAACTACCTGTGAAACTTATAGTCGTCCGAATAAGTTTGAACACATTTCGTGCTGTCTTAGATTCAGAATCTGTTTCTTTAGTGGGTATTTTAAATGCGACAAAGTGACAATCGTTCATTTCATATTCCGCTCCAGCGTATTGCCCTGTCTCGTTCACATGAACTAATTTCCGATTTTAGTTCACAAAGAAACGCAATCGAGCCCAATGTGAACAATTTTTCTTCAAATGTAATAATATTGAAAAAAAAACGGTTGTGTCATCCCAAGACTTTCCCGGCAAGTAGACAACTCCCACGAACAGTGAATGAAGTTTGGACAAGCTTTAACGACAGAAAAAAAGAATCCAGTATCATTATGGTTACCTGTACTGCATGGGATCCTTGGCCTCGTTTTTAGATAACGATATATCGCATAGAAGCGTATGTTTTCGCCATCTGGAAAGGCTTTCACAAATACTTAAAGGCTATACTATTTGAAAATCCCAGCGCGACGCCGACGGCGCATTTCTGCAAAGCAAATAAAGGACGTAGAAGCGCTTGACCGCGTTCATTCTGCATCGCGTCGAGAGGAAATCGACCGATCGCCGACGTGATTTAAATGCGCAATTCGATTAACACGTCATTAAGGTGGGGCAACGCGCGTTACTTTCTCCTCTAGCACTTCATCTCTCATCCATCGTAGAATATCAACCATTTTCTCATTTTCCCTATATTGGTCGGACTACGCTTGACCAAAAGTCGGTTGTGTCTCCTCAAGACTTTCCCGCCAAGTACCCAAGGACTGATTTCATCAGAATATAAATTTCATAAATAAAATCAATGAGCGCCCTCTCTCGGCCGACGGACGAACTCAGTTGGTGGCGCGGTTCGTTTTTCGGCTAAGGGTGGGTTCCGGCCGAGCGCCTATAGAGTTGTCAACTACAACGGGCGAACCCCGAAAAAGTTTTAACGATTAGTCGTTCTCTCTCCCGTGAAGTGAACGCAGAAGATCAATCCACCGCCAAGCTCCGCCACATGCCCGCAAGAGGCCAACGCCTTAACCACGAGATAGCCAGGAATGTTACCCAGCGGGCTTACACTCACGCCCTTGCTTCCAATTGCGACGACATTACTCCGGTCTCTCGATTGGATACGAGTTCGAGGTCGCTTGCGCGGACCTCTCCCTTACGAAGCGGTGAAACGTTGTATACCGAATCTATAACCAAGGCATCCTTTGCCCGGCTGTTCACCCAGGATCGTACCGTAAGGTCCGTAAGGTCCGCAACCACCCCCGCTCTATAGGAAACAGTACTGATTCCAGACTCCCCCGACTGTTAGTCAGAGTGCACAGTCGATTGGCTTACGCCGCACGGTGCGTCCAGGAGCGGTAGAAGTTTCATTCCTATGGGAAACTAGCCCTAAGGCCAGAGTCCTACCCGGGCTCGCTCTTCATGCGTAGGGGCCGCATTTCATGCGGATGGGTGTTGACCCGTGAGTGTGACCAACCCTGAACAGAACGGGTCTTCGTGGCCAACTCAGCAAGGTCCCATTAACTCCCTTATCAGGCCGTAATCACACTGAATTTTCGCCATTCAATATATTTGCGTAAACGATTAAATCTAACGTGTTTATTGCGCTGTAGTCTCACTATCTCTACTTGTCGCCGACTATCCCTTTCAATAAGGTCATCTTCCTTCCCGAAGGGACATCACGCTCAAAATCCTTTCATAAGTCCTTGGCTTCTTGCCGGGAAGTTTTGTTGTGATACAACCGATTTTTTTCTTGTCACACCATTCTTGCGAATTCGAACAGCCCAGTTACGGCTTTCTAGGATAGCAAAAGAGGAATCATCATCATCATCATCATCATCATCATTTATTCATTCCATAAAAGCATTTCACAATACTGAGGAACATGTCAAATTTTACAATCATAAGTTACCGGATGATAAAACCGCTTTGATTAATAAAATCAAATAAATAAATAATTGTAATCAGAGGTGATTACTTAAAAATAGTCAAATTTACAAAATAATCAATAATCAAACAATAAATAATAATCAATACAATGAAAAAGAAAAATTCTGAAACATGCGTAATTAAAAACAATGTCAATAAAATCTAAAACTTAGTGGGAAAGTATAGTCGTAATATGGTTATTTATAATCAAACAATTGTGGACGCAATATCATTAAAGTCGTCCAGTTTGTAAAGGGCATGTTTGACTAACTGATTGTTCAAGCAGATTTTATATGCTGCCATCTCAAGTCTTCTCGTCGATGACGGCAAAGCATTGAACAATTTAAAACTAATATATAAAAATGTTTTTTGATATTTAGTCAAGCGTACTTTAGGCAATAACACATGGTTTTTATGTCCCGTATTATGGCTATGTCGAGTGGAGTGAAGCTCGCAATTTAAAAGATTCTCTTTGGCGTATAAAAGGCACTGATATATGTACATGGACGACATGGTAAGGAATCGCAGGCACGGTCGCCTAGGTTCGATATCGGAAACGGAGTGTATTTGAAACGTCGCTCATAATCTACGTCAATTGTATAGTTGCAAAATTTGTAATGCTTGCTTTCGCCCAGATTGCAATCTTTAGTTACAATAGAGCGGGGGAATAGCTATTGCTGCAACGTCATCGCCTGTCAATCGATACAAACCATCTGTTTGAATAGCTTAACATCGAATATAAGTACATGCTGTTTCATTTCTTATTATGCGACTGAATAAGAGAACTTCATCGAATTCCGGTTCCTGTAAACCAAGGCACCCAGTGAGTACCTATAGGATAGAAACACCTGCTCTATGAGATAATATTCATTTCATCACTTCTTCGCTGGGATTGGCAATATAGCATTTTTTTTAATTCAAGGAATAATAAACATATAAGAATTATTTAAACACAATGATTCTGCGTCACTCCTAACTAGGCAACGCCTGTTCCAAGGAAGACGCCAATTTTTACATGACTGCACAACAAAATGGGAGTGTAATGTGTTTAAAGTTCATCTATGTATGTTTTCTGTTTCTTTATTCCATCATAACTTAGGAACGCTTGAACCGACTTAAAAGTCTGTCGTATTGTTAGAATCTTTATGTCATCCCGAGTGTCATTGGGTACATTAACTGTCCAAATATCAACTAAGTACTTGTGTAAATATCCAAATGTCCAAATTTTAATTAATACAATACAATACAATCAACTACTCCAGTAGATAGGCATTCCTACTTGGATGCGTCACAAAATTAAATGCCTAAAATTTAATTATTAAAAACATAACTATCATGATAGTTGTCATGGCTGTAATATTATATTTAATATTACCTACTTATAAATAATCAAAATATACTAATGTCATTAAATAGTAAGAGAGAATAATATATTAAAATAGAAATGCAAATTCTATGTAGAATAATCAACGTAAAATAATTTTATTGTCAATCCAGCAATATGCCTTCGTATGTTTTTAAACATAAATATATGTATACTAAATTATATGAGAATTAGAAAGTCAGCTATCATAATTCCGTTATGTTTAAAATTTTACAAATTTTGCTAATTATCAACATGGAAAATAAACTCGGAATTTTCAAACTCCATTCCAATTTTCAAACTAATTAACATAAATATATCGTGTTTAGTGTGAAATGAAAGGTATGAATGAGTACATTCCGGAAATACACATGTATCTATATAAATATACACATAAACCACAAATATTTCATTAAAAAACTGTAATAAAAATAATTATAAATACAATAGTTCACTTTCTGTAATGGCAGTCGTGATTTTTATTCTTTTTAGTATATTTACTTGTATATGATAGTAATTTCGAATGCAGTTTTATAAAAAGGTTGTTTAATAATCTATCGGTTTACTAACTAACTTTTGGCGTCGTCTTCGGAACAATAAAACCCTTTCGACAACCGAAAACCTTAATATACGTCGTTGCGCCTTAATATACGCCTTATAATTCATTGATAACATCGGTTCTGGAGTCAGTAATTTTTAATTCGCTTTACAATGCTTTAATATGTTAGAATAGAGCGAGTTTAATGAAAATTTACTCGCATGCAGTTGAGCAAATGTGGCCTCTGAAATGATCTAGGAGGTTGCTGTCGGGCAGCGATGGTATAACCTATCTCCATAAGCGTCTACACAATCGACTAGACAGCCCAGCTAGTCTAGGAAATGTATAATTTCGTGTGCTACCTCGCCTAACAAGATGCTCCAATATATTTTATATTTTCGCCTCCATTAACAATATCGTGTCGAATAGACCTCTCACCAGAATGTGTACACCTGTAACCTCTGATAAGTTGCTTCATATAGTTGCGTTGCTTCATGTTGCTGTTCGTTCGCAGAAATCTAGCCGATTTTGAAGTGAATGGTGTGCATGAATGAATCACTATCCAACAAGATCCCGTAGCATGCTACGTTCGGTAAGTCATGCATTATCCAAGTCGGAGAGGCTAGTCTATATCGCCGGCCCAGCGTTTTACAACAAACTCAGCGAGCACATTAGGCAGGCGCAATCTCTTGGCGTGTTTAAGAAACGCCTTAAGAGATACCTCACAGATAAGGTGTTTTACTCACTGGAGGAATATTATTCGAGTGAAGTCTAAAATGCTTTGGTGGCTAAAGTATTTAATGATCTTTTTGCATTTTGTCTTGTATTTCTTCTTTTTACATTATTCTTGTGTTTTTTCTTCGTTTTGTTTTATTTATTTTATCTTTTCTTTACGATAAAAAAAATGTTTGTTTGCTAATATGTATGAATGTTTGCTAATCTGTATCTGACTTGTATACAAGTATACTAATAAAATGAATATGAATATGAATATAATATATGTCCCTATGTAACTACATTTTTAAAAACTTATAACTCGAGGACCAATGAACACACATATTTCTCCATTATCAATTTCTAGACTGAAATTTTAAAAAATGTATATGTTATCGCTTTAGATCTCGAGACATGAAAGTTCTCTATCTGCTTTTCAGAATCTTGGAGGGCGTCGCTCCCGATTATCTCATCGTCAGGTTTACTGTACTATCGGCTCATGGACGCCCTCTAAGATCTGAAGATAACCTGATAACCTGAATAACAAGACACGCACTTACGCACAGTAACTTACACACATGTTACACGCACACATATATATAAACACTTCACAGTAGGGTTGGTTGAAAGAGATTGTCGTATGCCAATAAACCCGCCCAATGTGAAATTTCACAATAAAGAGTAGAAACAAACAACAAACAATACTCTGTACCCCTGGCCACATCAGTGACTTCTTCTCATTCTCTTTCAACGTGCATGCCCGTCTTTGGAATGCTTTGCCAAAAAATGTGAGAACCGCGCCAAGCATAACCTGTTTTAAAAACACACTCAGAGAACATTTGAAATTCCACATAAATTTCCTTTCCCTTCCCATTTTGTTTGTTTGTTTGTTTATACTCTTTATTGTGAAAATGTCGCAATGGGCGGGTTTATTGTCATGTGACAATCTCTTACAACCAACCCTACTATGACGTGTTATATGTATGTGTGCGTGTAACATGCGTGTAAGTGTGTGTCTTGCTATTGCATTCGATCGACAGAAGTGAAAATGCAATTCCGTTAATTTGATCCCAACGGAAAATGGTAACCCAGCCGGGAATCGAACCCGGGACCTTACAATGTAAGATTAGGCGACCTAACCACTATTCCACCGGGCCCTTTTCCTCCTTTGTAAACTTTTGCGTCCCTATTTAAAAAAAACATTAAGGAGATGCTGATAGGCCACCCTTTCTATAATCTGACCGAATTCGAGGGCCATGACTTTGCAAATATTGTACCAATTTGAATGATAATTATATATGTACTTCTAGTATTTAAATTTAAGATTTAGCTTTAGTTTGATTATTTAACAAATTACTTACTACTTTGGATGTTACTATGTACAGTTTTTAGTACGTATATATTTGATTTATTGACTATTTCAATTGTTAGGCTTCTGCTTTGATTATTCAACTTTTTAACTGACTATTTTAATTATTGTGTGTTTAGTAGGTAGCCATTGACTATTCTTTAATTTGTTTTGAAATACGATTCTACGACGAATAACTTTTAGTAGGTTCCAAAGTTTCTTAGATACTGTATATTTTTAAAAATTAATATATGTATGTAACGTAAATATTAAAGTAGTAATGACACTTACTACTTAAAACAGAAATATTTTGACACGAGCGGTTTTTAGCCACCAATTGGACACGACGTAAATGTAATGTAATGTAATGTATAGACTAGTTTATTTTGGTGTGGCACATTCTGTGCCCACAGAGAGTTAAATATTTTTTTTCTATGTTTTAACTACCCGCAAACAATGTTCGCCAATCAGTGCAGGTAGCCTCTAGAATATTGCTGCTGGCAAAAAGCTCGCCTTTCGTTATAAAGCGTTTATTATTATTATTCCATATTTTTTTCTTTATCTTTTAGACAAGGTGACACACTCATTCGTATAATGTTATTTATATTGTGGGCGATAATTTTTCGCCACTTGTCTGCACGCATATTTCAACTAACACGCTGTATTTTAATGACGCATGTATACAGTAAAGTCGTAAGGTATTGCGATAAAAAGTCATTAAAGATGATGAATCTTTCGACGGTTGCCCTGAATCTCTAGCGACGTTTCTTTTGTTCTCATCTCGTTTTTATAGCATTAGGATGTGGCAATCTTCTTATGCATAAGAAAGAGTGCAGCAATCTTCTTGTTATCTATATAGTCGTGACAATGATTACTGGAAATCGGGAAAGCTTGGTCTTTATGTCAACATTTTTATCAGTGACATATCTGAGCTGGTGACTTTGGTGAGGACAATACTGTATGCTGATGATACGAGGTTTTTTTTAATACATGATAGAAGTATCAATTCACTCAAGTGCAATATAACCATGCGGAATAGTGGTTAGTGGTTAGGTCGCCTGATATTACATTGTAAGATTCCGGGTTAGATTCCCGGCTGAGCTACCTTTTTATCGCGGACCGTGGCGTCCTTGCCCGTTTATCACTCGGAAACGGGTGGCTAACGAGTCGTTTCAAGAGTGGCTGACATCAGGTCAGCATCCACCCCAGCTGCTTAAGAAACGTATAAGAGTATTTTCAGACCAACGGCTATTAGCGGGAGTGCACAGTCGTTTGACTGACGCTGCACAATGCGCAAACCGCCCAACAGCCCCCGATGGTCATCTCTCGGAGGAACTGAGCCACCTACCGTGACAGAGTCGTTTCCAGGATCGACCCTCTACGATGATACTATCGGATGGGGGCTGAGCCGTGAGTTGAGCCGACCTATGTTAACGAGCTCTTAAGGTCTGAGTGGCCCAACTGCATTGGAACCATTAACTGCCGGTATGTATCCATGGTATGTATCCGTGTGGGTTAGGGAGGCTCGGTTACGGTCTTGGTCTGTCGCTCCGCTGGGCATCTTGCGTTGTCTGTCTGCAGGCGGCGGCGTCCGTCGGTGGTCCGTCTGGCTGTCGGGTCGCTTTGTAATGCCGGCGAATGTTTGTTTTAATTTCGCTTTTGTGCACGTTCGCGAATGGATTCCGTGTAATTTGCACGTGCACGAAGCGATGCGCTCACCGGTCGAGCGCTCCCACGACCGCCAGACCCCGAGGTCAACCATTCAATGACGATAGTTGCGGTCAAACGAATAAACGATTCGACGCAACTCGAACTAACTTTCCCAACCCACTGTTTTCTTCTTCTTATATGTCTATAACGGCAGGTGCTCAGCGGTTATCTCCGGTTGACTATGCTGGTCTCCCATTTGTCAGCGATTCTGCTAAACCTGCTTACTCTGCTTTATTCCACCCTCTGATGACATGTGGCATATGTTCTGGGGAATAGGACCAAATTCTATGAGAAATCTTATCCTTCAAAAAAGGCAGTGTGAAGTCGTCTATACCGCAGTATACCATACAGTAGCTTCTCTTAGAACAAAATTGAAATCGAAGCGAATACGTCTCGAGTCGTAAGGGCTCAGATATGGACGCCAGATGTCCGCTACTCGGCCCGCGCGGATATGCAAACGTTCGAAATACGTCGCCAGCCTTTACCTGCGCGTAACGCTAACCAAAGGCTTTCGTCGAGACGTACCGCTCTGCCCACATTCGTCGCACCCTCTTCCCGCAAAGCCCTGTAACTCGAGAGTAAACCTACTGTTTGGTATACTGTGTCTATACAGAGCTTCGCCGTTTTTCAACGAGTCGGGAATCATGACTGGGACTCGTGCTACATCCACTAAAATATTATGTTCGCTCTTAAACATATATCGGAGGTCCCAGCGAAAAGTGATTTCCATCAAGACAATACCAGAAATACATTTCAACTACCACACCTTAATCGGCACCGGCTTAGCGAGGTGGGAATCAGTTTGCTCAGCCAAAGCCTTTGTTTTATATTAGGGCCCCTGCGCAATTCAGAAGTCTTGGAAGAACCAATTAAAAAACAGAATAGTCCACAGCTTAGTCAAAAATCCAATACATGAGATTCGATAATGCTGATAAGATTTTCGGCAACATAAAAGATTCGGATAATACTGAATCCATATTCGAATAGTATCATTCTGTAAAATAAAGGAAAAACTCGTGAAAGTTGACATTTTCCAAAGCGCAAAAATTTCATTTTTGTCGACAAGGCTGTGTTGCTGTATTCAACAATTAATTTAATTTTTGTCATTTTTAGTATTCGATTATCTATATTCATGCCTATGACCTTATTACTGGACAATTATGATTATAGGCATTGTTATATTTATTTAATCTGCATTTTTTCTGTAATAATCTGATGATTTTTATACCGATTATAATTTTAGAAAATTAATTTATATAGTCACAACTACCACAATAGATAATTTTCTGTAATTAATTACATTACTCAGAATGTTAGACGCAATGACGAATCCAAATGTTGGAATGCCTAACTACTGAAGTAGAATAAAATTACAGGTATTAAAAGTATTGTGAGGGACCACCCCTCACAAGACTCCAGGTTGTTCGGTGTGAGGTGGTGGTGTCAACTTACGAGTTATCTCCGTAATGAAAGGCGAATGAAGTAGAAGAAAGTATGTATGAAGTAGAAGGAATTTATTGATCGAAGGTTTTATATTGCCAATTACAACGCTTGCCGAAGTAACGAGTGCCCGGATTACTTTATCGAGACGCGAGGGTTGCGCGACGGAGGTTATGTGGGAATAGTGGATAAGGATTGTGCGTGTGCTCCTAGTATCTTGTACTGGGCACGGCTCGAGTCTGTGGGATTACAGACTGATGCTTCGAGACTCAGGGAAAATGAGGAAAGGAAACCAAGGCGCCGGATCCGTTGAGCGACCTCGTAAGAGGGGTACCGGATATGCCGTCGCAACCTTGGGTAAGGTGATCACTCGGGGAATGATAATTTGGTTGCTTTTTCGCCGGTTTATATATGCCGTGAAATGATGTAATCCGAAAATATTCCGAGTAAAAGTATTGTTTCATCGTGCTGATTCATAGGTACACGAGTCAAAATAATAGCTGAATTGTGTTTGCGGCTTTCACTGGAAATCGATGCATTTGTTGATCGCATGTAATGGACTTAAGGTCCGTTACAGTATATATCCTTCTAGCCGCGTGTTCGGCCATAGCGACTGCATTGTAGATTCTAGTGACTTCTTTAGTCTTCTCAGAGTCCATTGTTCGGAAGCAGTCAAGTGCGCAGGCTATATTATAGTGCACAGGTGGGCGCGCGACCACGGGTGCACTCTCTCTTCCTCCCTCTTCTGAACCCGATGGAACGGAGACCGTTACGACCAGAGAAAAGTTTGGATGCAGATAAAATAAAAATTAATTAATTAATCGCCAACACAGCAATGGCTGTCATTGTTAAATTTGTACTCAATATTGCAGAGCGATTTTTTTCTGATTTAGTTCGTTTTTCCACACTGTCATTTATGAAATTAGTAGTTATGGCTTGTGGCGATGTTTAAGGTTTTTGGAGCTATTGTAGAGATGACCGGTGACTTATTGGTAGTTGTTGTAGTAGGCGGTGATGTAGAAGATGCATTATTGGATTTATCCTGGTTTTCTGATGATCTCGTGTTGTTGCTCATGGCTGTGTTGAATACAGCATACAGTCTCTTGTTCCGACATTATACAAAATTGTGATAGTTTCCCTTTTGGCAAATCCCCGTTTTTGGACAATTTTCCGGCGGTAGACATTCTCCTAAAACGCCATTTATTTCACATGACTCTTCACGACAGTGTATATGCCAGGTCCCTTGGCACTTCCACAAGGGCTCTTTCCAATACTGGTAACGGCGATTATGTTGTAGAGGCATTGGTTGTCAGCTATCGTCACTTGCAGATACAGTATCAAAGACACAGTCCATTGGCTAACGCCGCACAGTACGCAAACCGCCAGAACTACGATTCCCAGGGTAACTTGCCCGCAGGCGCATTGTCCTACCCGGGCTCGTACTTCTGCTTGGAGGTTGCCGGATGGATGCTGACCTGTGATTTCAGCCGGTCTAAACACATGGGTCATAACGGCCAAATGCACTAAGCCCATTAGCAACACAAAAGAGAGAAATGCGCAGCCCGCTGATTTCAATTTTATAGTGTGAATATGTTAATAGGTCTGTCGTGCACGTACATTAATAATAGATGGTATTGTTGTAATAAATATAGCAGCCTCCATACCGGCAATTAGCGCCGCGTTATGCAAAGGTTGCGTTCCACTTTTTATCGCCGTGGGAGTCTACTATTACATTGTTTTTTTGTTACTTAGATACTTTACATGTAAATAACGTGGTAATTCAGTATCTACACTTACTTTTCGGAGCGATAATTGTTTCGCGTACGCGCGCTTACTTTCTTTTGATTCTAGCGCGATAAGCTTTATTTGCTTTTATTCAGTTTAATCTGTTTTTTTTACTCTAATTTTCTACCCGCTTTTGTTGTGAGAGCAGATGGAATTGTATTATTTTTCTATTGCTCCAGTATCTTTTAATCCTTATTTTTCTATTATTTCCTTATTTCCTATATCCTTATTTTTTTATTTGTTGAGTGGGGCTTTTCTAAGGTCTTTATGAGCCTTGTAACACTTCGACCATTGCTGATCTATTGTGTTCGCCACCTACTATAGTTCTGCGCTGAGCCTCGTGTCATTTAAGAACCGCAGCAGGCTTTTGGCGCCAGATTGTTTTACCTCCTCAGGTTAGAGGTAATGACCACCCAGGTGCAATGGGTGTATCTTTTACGCATCAGGTGCTGGGGGGTTTCCTCTGCCCCTTGGCAGAACCTTAAATGTACCTAAAATGTACCACAAAATGTACCTTAAATGGCCAAATATCCAGTAAGTAGTGATCTAAATGTCCAAATGTCAATAAATTAACAATAATATATCGTGGTTAGTGTCAAATGAAAGGTCTGATTGAGTACATTAAAAAATCAATGAGATTGACAGTAAAAAGCATTTTCAAAACAAGCTTTTATTAAAATGCTCTGAAAAGAAGAAAGAACGGGCTATCATAACTGGACGAGTATACAAAATTTGTTGTTGACCGTTGGGGAGTCCCCTCGTCGGGAGCCAACCCTGGGCGCAGTAGCCAAGTCATGGTGAAACTTAGTTGGGGCTATCGTAAATGAATGCTATACAAAATTTCGTGTCTGTGCTGTTGTTTGTTTAAGGACCGCGCAAGCGACCTCGAACTCGTAACCAATCGAGAGACTGGAGTAATCTGGTCGCAATTGGAAGTAAGGGCGTGAGTGTAAGCCCGCCGGGTAACACTCCTGGCTATCTCGCGATTAAGGCGTTGGCCTCTTACGGGTTTGTGGCGGAGCTAGACGGTGGACTGTTTTGTCCCCAAGTCTTCTGCGCTCACTCCAGGGAGATAGAACGACTAATCGTTAAAACTTCCTGCGGTGACGGGCTCGCCCTTCGTGTGCAATTTCGTGTGCTGTTGAACGTAGAAAAGTAGTCTAGTCGGGAGCCGATCCTAAGTGTGGAATCAGGTCATGCTCATCATAAAAATGAATTGTTTACGAAACCGAACCAACATGTAAAGTTTCAACTTCATAGGATAAGAGGAAGTGGAACACCTAAACAAACTAACATACAAAGTATTGCAAAATAAATGAAATGCTGTAAAAAGGATATTATCGGCATCGACCTAACAGAAACCCGCAAGGTTAAAGATGATGAAAAAGCCGATGAACTTGCTAAGACGGGAGCAAAGGGAATGTCATACGGCCCTGAACCTTGCTGTGGCGTACCAAAAATCCTTGCAAACCTAATGCTCAAACAAATATGTTTAGAACAATCCGTCAACCACTGGAACAACACGCCAGGGTTGAATCATTCCAAAGCGCTAATTAAGGCTTACGACCGTGAGACGGCCCGTAAGGCCTTATCGCTAAATAGGAACAATCTACGCATACTGGTGAGGGCGCTCACGGGGCATTGTGGCCTGAACAAACATATGCTCAACCTCAAGCTCCGAGACACAAAAATGTGCAGGTTCTGCCAAGGGGCAGAGGAACGCCGCCGAGAGGTGTATACATACCTTGTTCTATTGCGATGTATTTGTGTCATCCACCATCTCCTTCTTTTCCATGTTTTTTTTAATTTTTCTTTTATGCTGAATGTGCAGATAGTTATAGTACGACAATGCGCACAGAGCTACAGCAGCAGCTATCTCGACGTCCATTTCGCCGCAGTGTTCACGCTCAACTGTCACTGTTCGCGGAGTATATTTACTCCGTAAATTCACGGCAATAGTGTGGAGGGGCGTTCGCGGCGTAAATTTACGGCGCGAATTCACGGCGTAAATTTACGCCGTGAATTTACGGCCATAGTGTGGAGGGGCCTTGACATCAGTCCTTTTAATAATTATTTACTTGTTCATTCCTCTTTGGAAAGAGCCTATAAACATTTAGTAGGAATCCCTTCGGCTGGGTAGCGGTTTGACGCGATTCGTTTTTTAGCCTATCCAGGTTACTCAACCACCCAAGCTGCACGGATCCATTAGGAAGCTAAGGACTTAGAGGACAGCTTGTAATATTATGACATCGAGTGCGATAAGTGTGCAGGCACTTCGGCCGCCGCCTTTCTTTCATAACAATGGTTCGCCGGAAATGCGAAAAAAGCAGCAGTTGCATAATAGTTGCGATTCTTGTGAGCGCATAATGTTGCAATTAGTTGCACACGTGAGTCGTCTAACTATTAAGTCGGCCATCGCTATTCCCACGCGATCGTTCGCTTTTACTATTCATTACGATTACTTGAAAATATGTATGTATATTAGTTTTTTTACACTTCTTGACAATGATATTATCATTACTTTACATTACATTTCTGTGCCTCCTGTGCAGAACGATTTAACTCGAAAATCACTACTTTTCAGGAGAGTTAAAACAAATTCAAAAAATATATTTTTCATTACCTGTATTGGCTTGCCAATATGTTGCGTGAAAATGTATGGTTTAATGATGTAAATATTTTTTTAATTTTTATCTGGTAGATTATCAGAAAAACTAAAAAAATTGAAGAGTTGTACCAAATGTAGTTTTTGATTTGACTTTTTTTTTATTTTTTTTTTATTAGCTAAATGTATACAGCATATTTATTTTATAAAATAACATTTTATAAATTAACATTAATATAGCCATTAATACATTTCAAATTAGCAAATAATATAAAGACCTTATTTAAAAGATAATAATTTTATAACCTTTTTTTAGAAAAAAGGAAAAAGAAGCATGTCTAAATTTAAATGTATAAGTACAATAGGGGAATAAAAATGGAAGGGAGGGATTGTTATAACACTATATGTAATATACGTTTATAAATGGCCATACATACGTATACTATTGACATATATATATATATATATATATATATATATATATATATATATATATATATATATATATATATATATATATATATATATATATATATATATATATATATATATATATATATATATATATATATATATATATATATATATATATATATATATATATATATATATATATATATATATATATATATATATATACATATAAACATACATACACACATGAATACATTGTATATAATAAAGTAATAATTAGTGCGTATTTTATAAATATTTAAATTAATTATCGTTCCTGAGCTTTTCTTCGACTGCGTGAAGAAAAGGCTTCCTGTCCAGAGAAAAACTGTCAAGGTCATTAAACCTGTTATTAAAAGAGCTGAGTAACCGTGTCATAGTAGAGCTGCTGAAGTGGCTTGTATTGCATCTGGGCACGTGAAACAAACGAGAAACTCGGGTACTTCTGGGGGGCACTCTCAAGAAAATTCGCTCAGTTTGACGTTCTTTGGCGAGTTTTGACGTGTCTAATGATTTAAATGTTCGTAGCACCTTAGAGTTCGCATCGCAGATTTGGAATCCGCAATATGGCGTGTATAAAAATAGGGTGGAGGGCGTCCAAAGACGTTTTACTAGATACCTGGACTATCGTGAGCACTTGGGACTTGGAACCTACGAGAGCAGGCTGAACTATTTCAGTATGTGTTCACTAGAAGACCGCCGCACAGCGGCTGATATGATATTATTGCATAAAATAATTCATAATAAAATTGATAGCCCTCATTTGGTAAATAAACTGTCGTTGTTAGTTCCACCACGAAGGGTTCGCTCTCCTCGTACGTTCGAAATCCCTCGTGTGAATACTAGTTACGCCCAAAACTCTGTTACGCACCGCTTGATGACCACATATAATAGACGATTCGAAGATATCGACATTTTTTACCTGAATCAACCTAAATTCAGCGAAGCTGTCCTTAGCTCACTAGGCGTCTAGGAAGTGATTACACAGTGAATATAATTTGAATATCTATATTCTATCCTACATATATCCCATTCCTCTCCTTTCCTATCCTTACAATAGTTCAATTGCAATTTAATTTAATTTAATTTAGTGCAATGCAATTTTTGATCTACCGTATAAGAAAATAATGTAGGAAACAATTAATCGGCCAGCGAAACTGTGTATTAGAATAATTAGTAATAATTATTGAAGCGCTGTATGTTTCCCGAAATAAATAAATAAATAAATAAATAAATAAATTAAATCATATCATTAAACAAAAAAAAAAGCTTTTGGTGAAAATTGATATTTGGTGATTTTATTTTAATAGTAACATTATATTAAATAATAACATTATAGTGATACAGCAACAGTTGTAAAACAAAAAATACTGAAAATTATTGGAAGATTGATGTTTTCATACCTCGAGTTGTACCAAAATTTAATGCAGAACGTATTGGTAATATTTGGGCTAACTCTAGTTTTAACAAAATACAAGAAAAAGTGTGAAAAATTTGAAACGCTATTTTGATACAACATTGATTAAATCTTTTTGCACCAATAAATTTAGTTAAATCGGTTTTTTCTCATAGTATAGCTCATGTTAAATCACTAGACACGAAACATTCAAAAAAAAGTCCAAAAAATGTGCTAGTTGTATCAACCTATCTCCATTAGGAAGAGAGATATCAACACGTGAGTTAGACCAAAAAAATCGCATTTTTTTACATATGGATCCATTAAAAACGCTATTATGATATAAGTCTAGTTAAAACATTTTGCACAGGAGTCACAGATTTATATCCAAGTAGCTGACCCGTGCCCACTTCGTTGGGCGGTAAAACTTTTTACTTGTGATGAAATTATGAGTGTGGTTCGGTTAGTACTGAGTGCTAGATTTATTTCCTGACTGCCAAAAGAAGGGTTATATTTTTACTGCGTATGTATGTATGTATTTGCATGTCAATTTGACTATATTACTGTTATTTGTGAGTGTCTTCATGTGAGTGTCTTATTTGTGAGTGTCTTATCTCTTTAACCATTTATGCAGTAGAAGGGAAGTTATATGCAGTAAAAGGGAAAAGTCTTTTGTTTGAAACACTTGAGACGATAAATTTACTTATTTTGATATGAATTCTTAATCGTTGACCTAATGATTTAAATTATTTTTTTTAATATAAAATACTACTTTTTGTGACTTCAATATAAAATTTAGACATTACCAAGACTTTTGTAGGCATTACAAAGCTCTACAACGTTTCTCTAGATCTTAATCATATATCTCTCGTCGTTAAGGCAGCGTTAGTTAGAAACGTTTTCGTTCGACCGTTTTTTCTCCGACTTACTTTGCAAATCCGACTACCACGAAAAAGTCTTTACATTTTTCGGATTAATATATAACCTATGACACTCACAAATAACGTGGCTTTCTATTGGTAAAAGAATTTTCAACATCGGTTCAGTAGATCGAGAGATTACTTCCTACAACCTCATAAACTTTACCTCTTTATAATATTATTAGTATATTGGCGAATTTACCGCTCTCGAACTTGTCACAATAGGCAGTATGTATAAACCCTATTTTAAAAAACAGGAAGTAGTATCTTAACTATTTTAAAAATAATAACGGTTGTGAAGTTCTTTAGCTACTTTGGACAAAAATAAGATTTGTTGGATGAAAACGAATTTAGATTTGTTTAAAACTCAAGAGTTGTTTTCTGCAAAATACCGCACTGTACTACGTGGCTGGAAATTAGGCGATGCTTTCTTTCCTTTTTCGCTTGTCGAACTTTACCTTAAAATTATTAATTTTATGGAGTTTGGAATGAATGAATGAATGAATGAATGAATGAATGAATGAAAATCTCTTTATTGCCCAATAAAAATAAGGTACAATGGCGGACTTATTGCTACACTACAGCAATATCTTCCAGTCAACCAACATGCTGGTGTGAAAAGAAGAGTATGCAACAAAATTATAGCTTAAAATTAAATTTGAAATTATAGCATATAATATACATTGTGTGTGTATCTGAAGTAAAAAGTAAATATATAAATAAATTTTTGAGTTGGACATATTATATGATTATTTTTGAGTTGACATATGTATGTATATGTTACATTACATTACATTACATTTTCGTCATGTCCAATTGACGGCTAAAGACCGCTCTTGGACGTGTCAAAATAATTGGGTTATGTAGTAAGTTTCGTTACTACTCTTTACTGAACATACATAGTTAGTCAAGAATTAACTACTAGATTGTCAAACTATAAATATAAATAATCAAAATAGAAGCTTAATATTTGAAGCAGTTAGTGATTCGGAAAGATACGTAGTAAAATTATTTATCGTAATATTCAAATTGTCAGTAAAATGTTAAATAATCAAATTAAATCTACGTTATGCATTTTAAACTAAAAGTACAGATATAAGACCATATAAAATAATCAGACAATAAGGCTCTACTTTTTTAAGTAATTTAAATGGGCACAATATTTGAAAAATCATGGCCCTCAAATTCGGTAAATATGTATGTATGTATATACATACATATTTTGATATATTAACAAATAAATAAATAAATAAATAAGTAAATTAATAAACTGCCAAAATAAGGTAAGGAAAGGGAGGGGATAACGGAAAGGTTAGAATTTATGATTAATATTTATTGTGAAAGGAAGTGCTTTTTCAATGATTGCTTAGTTTGGCGCGTTCATGTTATTCCAAACGCGAGCAGTTCTTCGCTTACTCTGGGGCGTTCCGATCAATGACTTTGATTGCTATTCGCGGTTTTTTCCTCGTAGGTTACGCGCTTCGTGAGTTCATGGGCGCGTCATTTTTTTGTTTTGTTTATATCGACGCCACTCGGATCAGGTGCGTGCGTTTACCCACTTTTCAACGGGCTGACAAGCTGAGACAAGACAGCTCTTCTCGGGCCAGTTGGGCCGGGGGGATTCTTCAAACATTAGCATGCTATAAGATTTGTCTACGGTTCGTTTGATTCACATGGGATTTAACTAAACATTTAGACTGGTGTCGAGAATTATTAATTTTGACGGACGTTCATTTCGTTTACTTTAAGTATAGGTTTGTTATTGCTATTATTAATAGCAAGAACTATTTGTTCTTGCTATTAATTGCAATGGACAGCATCGCCGCTGAGGTTCTTGCGCCAGCGTGCGACTTTGAAACTAATCCCATTGTCTGTTCGAATGAATGTAGTGTGTTGAAAAAGAGTATTAAAAGATTGTTATCTATACTAATATTATAAAGAGGTAAAGTTTGTGACGTTGTAGGAAGTAATCTCTGGATCTACTGAACCGATTTTGAAAATTCTTTTAACAATAGAAAGCCACGTTATTTGTGAGTGTCATAGGCTATATATTAATCTGAAAAATGAAAAGGCTTTTTCGTGGTAGTCGGATTTCCAAAGTAAATCGGAAAAAACGGTCGAACGAAAACGTTTCTAACGAACGCTGCCTTAACGATGAGAGATATATGATTAAGTTCTAGAGAAAAGGTGTAGAGCTTGACAATGCCTACAAAAAAAGTCAGCGACAGCACATGTCTAAATTTTATATTTAAGTCACAAAAAGTAGTTTTTTATATTAAAAAAATAATTTAAATCGTTAGGTCATGTTTATTGGTCATATTATCAACAATTATGAATTTATATCAAAATAAGTAAATTTATCGTCTCAAGTGTTTAAAACAAAAGACTTATCCCTTTTACTGCATATAATTTCACTTTTACTGCATAAATGGTTAAAGAGATAAGACACTCACAAGAAGACACTCACAAATAATGGTAATATAGTCAAATTGGCATGCAAATACATACATACATATGCAGTAAAAATATAACCCTTCTCTTGGCAGTCAGGAAATAAATCATAGCACTCAGTACTAACCAAACCACACTCATAATTTCATCACAAGTAAAAAGTTTTACCGCCCAACGAAGTGGGCACGGGTCAGCTAGTTGCTTATAAAGCTGTCCCAAAATTCATGCAAGAAGTAATTTTGATATGAAACAAAGGTTTTTTTTAAATTTATTTTTTATTGATTCGTAAAGTATATAGGGTTATGTACTGAATAGCATATCGAGTAAATGGCCTCTTTTGTCGAAATTTTCCATGGAGCGCGAAATTTTCCATGACAGTTTATGCTGCGCTCAATTTCCTCCTTAAAGGCGTAAGCGATCGTGGGCTTCTTGGCTACCTTAGCCTTCAATAAAACCCAAATAAAAGAGTCTGCGCGGCCAATTCTGATCACCAAAACGGGAAATTCCTTATTAGGAAATGACTCTAGCAGTAATTAACCCTTGACTACACTCGCGGTTTTGGCACACGTATGTCCACTAGTGGGGTTGTTTTGTAACCCTTTTCTTTTTTAGTAAAACTTTATTATAATTGAGAAATTATATATATTTATTTTAGCATAGGAATAAAACGCCATTTGAGAATCAAATGTCTTTAATATTATTCCAATTGGTAAAACATAACAAAACTTATATAAAATTTTAACAAAGACAACCGGAAATACTACCTTTTTCAAATAAAGTAAGTTAAGCTAAGAAAATATGTACTTTCACACAACCTTTAATCATGTTTAAATGTTTTTCCACCAGAAATAATAGTCGTTTCATAAAATAAATGATAAAATTAAGCCTAATTTTAGAAACACGCTCTCTGGCGACACTGAGATTACATGGACGCGCAACACCGACACCCGCGCGACTACAGAATTAGAGTCTCGTGGGGGTACGTTTGTACCCCGCGAGTGTAGTCAAGGGTTTAATTGTTTCTTGGGTTGTATGGCATATCTTATTGTCCAAACCACCTGTCGTCCATATCCGTATCTTGCAATGTAGGCACAACAAAATGGATTATTACGTCGCGACGGCAGGTAGAGGTCGCGCAAGTGACTTCGAACCTGTGACCTGTGACCGGGAGGACGGAGGTGTCCTGAAGGTTAATTCCAGGC
Source organism: Micropterix aruncella (assembly GCA_944548615.1). Taxonomy (NCBI): domain Eukaryota; kingdom Metazoa; phylum Arthropoda; class Insecta; order Lepidoptera; family Micropterigidae; genus Micropterix; species Micropterix aruncella. Next base: position 33,723,849 of record OX155962.1, read on the forward strand.
GGAGATATCCTTCCGGTGCCTCGCCGTAAGGCGTTGGCCTCTAACGGACTTGTCGGCGGAGCTAGACAGTAGATTATCTTGTCTCTTAAGTCTTCTACGTTCATCCCACGGCTGAATGAATGATCAGATATCGTTATACCAGCCTGGGGTGGCGGGTTCGCCCGTTGTAGTCGTCACCGCCCTACTATCACGTCACGACAGCGAGCACCATGAACTGTTATTGCCTGACCAGTCGCATTTTCGAAGAAGGATGATCCGATCACACCTCCAACCAAAAATCCGCACCAAACGGTGACACGTTGTGGATGCATTATTTATTTATTTATTTGTTTCTCAACAATCAGTCGTGGATTTTGTGAACCCATGCGTCAATTTTGACGATTACCGAAGCCATGTTAAGATTAAAATGAGCCAAGATGAAACTTGCGAACTGAAGCTCCCAAAACTTCATTATTTTTTAGATATTGTTTAACAATCAAACCGCGTTATTATTTTGTGTAGCGCTCACGTCAGCTGTCACGCTGTCTTTTTTCGTTGGCAACACTACCGCACAAATGGCGCAAAATAGCGTGAATTTTGAGACACTTCTTAGATATTTAGCGATAAAAATTCTTAACTCAAATAAATGAAGTGCCGTAACAATATAATTTAGATATTAGATACTTTATATTTAAAGTTTTATATCGGACCTGAAATAATAAAATTTCTTCAACCGAGGAATATACATAATTCGTTTTGAACTTTATCAGTATTCGTACGCCTGAATCTTATTACGAAGGATTTTGTCAGGGTGCCTTCACGTTTTCAAGCCATAATGTAAAAGAGCTGGAATCGGTCCGAGTCGAGGTTCGGATCCATTGCTCGCGAGAACACTGTTCGTTTTGGTGAAACTGCTTTTCGATTGTTCGAGTGATTGAGTGTGAGTGAAGATACGGCATTTTATCGTTGGTTATAATCCCAGACTTTGATCGCTTCTCTGCAGGGGTACTTGGATTGAACTTCTGGACACGGAGTCCTGTTCACGGGACGACTGCCCAGCATAAAAGGAGTAGGTATAATGTGTTCAGGGTTTATCTATATATGTTTTACGTTTCTTTATTCCATCATGACTTCTAAACGCTCGATACGATAGAAGTATGTGGTATTGTTAGAATCGTTACGTCATCTCGAGTGTCATAGGGTATCTTAACTATCCAAATATCAAGTAAATAGGTAGTTGTCTAAATGTTCAAATCTTAAAATGTCAATAAATTAACATAAATATATCGTGTTTAGTGTCAAATGAAAGGTCTGATTAAGTACATTACGAAAAGATATATGTATATATATATATATATATATATATATATATATATATATATATATATATATATATATATATATATATATATATATATATATATATATATATATATATATATATATATATATATATATATATATGGATAAATACATAAACCACACATATTCCTTAAAAAATCGCAATAAAAATAAATTTAAATACATTCGTTTTTTTTAATATATTTACTTGTTTTATTAATTTCTTTGTTCATATAAAATACAAACTACATATGACAGTTCCTCGCTGAGGCTAATTAATGCCCTTTTAATGGGTAAATTACAATATTTTGTATATATTTTACCTATGTTTACTTAAAAATAATAAAATAAAATAAAAATACTATAAATTGGGTTTCTTACCAAATTATTTATAATTATCTTTTTAAATTGGTCCTCTCCAAGGCTTTTCATTTTCTCTGGAATCTTATTATAGAACAAGGCATCTTATTACCCAACAAGGCATCCGCCTTGTTGGGTTTAAATGTAACCTAACGAATATTGATGGGTACGAATTATACCTCTGATCTCATTTTTTTTTAGTGATTTCTTTCTTATTTTTTTTATTTTTTTAGGTGTCTAATCTAACACATGATATTGTGTGAGAATGCACAACACTACACGGCAGCTTCTACGTCTTGGCGTAGCATAACTTTCGTCTTCGATATCTCGTACTCGCGGCACTGTTTTGTAATGGTTTGTTTTTTGTCTGTTCAGGTTGGATCCGCCTGTGGTGACGTCGTCGTCGTCGATGGAGAAGATGGTGAAGGGCGGGGCGGGGGCGGCGGCGTTCGCGGGCCCGCCGCCGCCGCGGTCGCCGCGCTCGCCGCGTTCGCCGCAGTCGTCGCAGGCGTCGTCGTCGCCACTCTCCGCGCAGCCGCACCGGCGGCCGCTGCTGGAGCAGCGGCGCGACCAGCAGCTGCTGTACGGCGCCACCGAGCCGCCGCCGCCGCCGCCGCATCAGCCGCACGCGCCGCATCAACCGCATCAACCGCACCAACAACACCAACCGCATCCTCACGAACATCAGCATCCGCACTTGCGGTCGCCGCAGCATCCTGAACACGAAGCCGTACCGCACGGGTAAACAAACATCTTTTAACAAAACGTATGGTTGTGATGCGGGAGTAACTAATAGGGTAGTCAAACAATCAGACAACTAAGGACTTTGATAATTTACATGACTAAAATCTTCTTCCTTATTTATTTACCTATCTTTTGACAATCAAACAAAAAAAAAAACTTGTAAGTTTTTACTTACCTTCTGTCTAAAAAGTTCCGGGAATTTAGAATTTAAAAAGATTCTGTTAATGATTTAAAAAAAAAAATAATTTTTAAGTTGGTAGAACTGTCTTTATTTACTCTACGCCTAGAATGCGCGCGAACTGTCAGCCATTTTGATTAGAACAGCAATTGAATTGTACACCTTAGTAGTGCGTCACGATTTTCACAATGAATTTTCACAGATATTTTCGTAAACGATGAAATCGAACGCGGTAAACGCGTTGTGCTCGTCTCCGATTATCCCTTTCAATCACGTCAACCTCCTTTCTGAAAGGATCTTCTCTTTCTATGGGAGCCATCTTCTACCGAAAATTGGAGATCATTAAGGCGACTTGTACCCTCGACACAGCTGCTCTGAACGAGGATCGGGTGCTGGCCCCGAACCATTGACAGAGATTTTTAAGCGAAGATGATCCTCTTGCCTTGTCGATGTCCCCCTTGGACGATTAGTTGTAATAGCTCATATTTTTGATTACGCATAATGTACTTAAGATACCTGAAGACGTCACGCTTAAAATCATTTTCTAAGTCCTTGGCTACTCGCCGGGAAAGCGCCGGGTGACTCAAACGATTTTTTTAGAACTGCAAGCGGACGTTTCATCCGTGAGTATGTACGTTTCGTTCGTTTTAACGATAGGTACAACGCGGACGTGCACAACGCGTACCTGCGGCGCACCGCCGAGCGCCACCAGATCTACCAGAACCACCTGGGCGCGGGCGCGGCGGGCGCGGCGCGACGGCCCGAGGCGGACGCGCTCGCCGGCCGCGCGCCCAGCGACACGGAGCTGCTGCGGCGCCAGTACGGCGAGATCCAGCAGATGAAGCTGCGCCAGCAGCTGCTGTACCAGAACCGCGCGCAGCAGCAGCAGCAGCGCGTGTTCGCGCAGCGCCAGCTGCTGCTGCAGCAGCTGCACGGGCTGAAGGTGCCGAGCAACGTGCAGACGCCGCTGCACCACGCGGACTTCGGCCAGCAGATCCGCGCCATGGAGCTCGAGCGGCGCTTCCGCGAGGAGCCGGAGCGGCCGCGCCAGGTGGGCGCCGTGGCGCCGCTGTCGCCCGCGCCGGACTCGCCCGAGGCGTCGCCGTCCAGCGCCAGCCTCAAGTCGCCGTCGTCGTCGGAGGGGCGCCGCAGCGGCGGCTCGGCCGGCCTCAAGAGCCCCGTCGCGCAGCGGCCGCTCGACGCGCCCGTCGCCATGTCGGGCTGGCTGCACAAGCAGGGCTCCGACGGACTCAAGGTCTGGAGGAAGCGCTGGTTCGTTCTCGCCGACTACTGTCTCTTCTACTATAAAAGTGAGTTGGCACATTTTTATAAGTCATTTTCTAAGTCTTCTGCGCGGGGGATTACATCCGGGGGTACCGGGGGTGTCATAGGACACCTGGACGGGAAACATCCGGACGTACGAGGGAGCACTGGGGGCACCAGGGCGTAGGTCGAGGCACTAGGGGAACGCCGGAGGGCATCGAGGGTGCCCGAAAACACCTGCGCGACCGAGCTAGAGTTCAGGGATACTAGACATAGGAGGAGGCACCGGGAAATACCCGGACGTAGGTAGGGACGCCGCAGAACACCTCGATTCAGCGAGGCTCTGTGGAACGTCCGGACGAAAGAGCGGCTGCTTAGGAGACACTTGCCGGAGAAGGGGCGCCGAAGGCTACCTGTGAGCGTAAGGGGTATACCTGGGCGTACGAGGGGACACTGGGCGCAGGAAGAAGCGCCAGGGAAACACCTGGCAGCACCCATGACGCCGGGGAACACTCGAGCGTACGAGCGAGCTCTCGTGGGACATCTGGCAAATAGGGAAGCACCGGAGCACCCCTGGCGGTTGCCAGAGAGCGCTGAGAAACACACGTGCGGACGAGGACCTGAGAGTGGGAGTGTATTCCGGAGTACACTCGGGGCACCTGAGAAAGCACTCGTGGGTTAACCGCTCGCATTTGATCTGTTCATGGGCGTACACATAGATCATTCACATAGTTTAATAAAATTTATTTTCAGATTCTACTATATTTAAACAATTGCTTGCACTTTCAGATCACGAGGAAGACAAATTACTGGGATCGATCTTGCTGCCGTCGTATACTGTATCTGTTTGCTCTCCGGATGAAAGAGTGGGTAAAAAGTTCGCCTTTAAATGTGAACACGTCAATATGAGGACTTACGTGTTAGCGGCTCAAGATCAGGATACCATGAACAAGTGGATGAAGACGATGACCATGGCTTCTTTGATGCAAGAAGTATGGTAAGTTAAATTAAATGTCACCTGGAAAGTTAAATATTTCTCACAAAGTTAAAGAGTTAAGAAAAATTATACCCTGAACAGCCATTAGCAAATCTAAGTCGTATTTACACTTTTTTGGACTTTACTCCTTAAGAATCAATTTCATTTAAGGCTCCCGGTATAAGAATTTGATGGATAGTAAAATCAAACGTTAACAAAAAGTGTCAGTAAAGTTCGAAAATTGAAGAGGGCAACAATAAACTCCTGAGACCATAACTTCGATGAAATTTGCCAGCTTCCGAGCCAACCATACATCAATTAAGTGATTGACTATGATTGATTGACGAATATTGATCGACGATGACTGATTGATGATGATTGATTGATAATTGATTTATGATGATTGATTGATGATAATTGATTGATGACGATTGATTGATTGACTGATGATTGATTGATGTTTCAATGATGATTGCTTGATGATAATTGATTGATTGATGGTGACTGATTGATGATGATTGATTGATGATGATTGATGATGATTTGTGATGATTAATTGATGACGATTTGTGATGATTAATTGATGAAGATTGATGATGATTGATTGATGATGATTGATGATTGATTAATTGATGATTGATTGTTGGCGATTGATTGATGATTAATTCATTTTTTGATTGATTGATTGATCAATCGATAGATCAGTCAATCAATCAATCAATCAATCAATTTACCCCCTTTGCCTATTGTATATTCAATGACAATCGCATTTAAAGAGTAGACTCCAGTCGTTCGTCGTAGCAGACATGCAAATTTTTTTTAAGGCATTCGACAAAATCAGTACCCTTTTGCTTCTGTGAAGTAATATAGGGTACGACTTTTAACTTATTTAACTAGTAGGTACAAAAAGTATCTTATAAATAAAATACAAATGGAGCTGCCATGGAATTCACCGACCGGAGTCGGGCCCATCATAATACAATTTTTTTTTTTACACTTCTGGGGGGTGAGCAGTGGATTCCGGACTTACGAACCGGCTGTGGTAGGTTTAGAACAGCTGTCTTGCCACATGTGAGCGTTCACCTTACCACCCATTCACTCCCCCTTCGAAGCCATAGAATTTGAGATGCAGCAATTACGGTTTTAGAGAATTTTTCTAGAAAGGAGTGATTATTTTCCTGGAGAGACCAAGATCTTTAAAAAGTGAGGAAGTGACCAAAAACGTACAAAATCTTATTAATGTACAAAAAAAACGTTTTTTTTTAGATTACATTATTAAAATTTGTTAGTGAAATAATTTTTGACAACGGTTTTAATTTATATTTTTTTTTTGCAGTAGTTCAAATAACAGTCAACATAATGGCATAACACACATGACGATGTCCCTTGGAGATGAGACGGTAAATTATAAAAAACTAAATAAATAATAGATATTCTTGGATCCTATTTTAATATGATGTTCTATTTACAGTCGCCTGAAGGTGAACAACCAGGAATCGGCCAACCGACATATGCAAACGCACCACCTAAGCCAAGACGATCAAACGAAGGCTACGGATCACCGAGTCCAGAAAGGTACGAGTATCTCGATTGTTTGACTGAAAGAGATGTTTACGATATATGCACAAGAGCTGCCTCTCGATTTAACTGAACTAAGACTCATCCGAGAAACAGTGAACCCTCGGAAACATCGATATCCTCGGGACAACAACAGCTGATCTAGAGACCATTTGCAAGATGTTCAGGGCTGTGATATGAGCTTGCATCTGAAATTTTGCGAATGAGACCGAAACGAGATATGGACCGATTTAAAACAAAATTTAAAAAATATTTCTATTTTATACAATTCTCTTAGAGCCCTATTCCACCCGCAACAGTGGTGTCTTTGAGCAACCAAGTCGAGACACCAGATTAGACACCAGATAGACAGCAGAATCGTGACATTTATTATCAAATCTCTATTAGAAAAAATCCAGCAAGGAACTATCCCAACTAGGTGGTCGGCTTTGAATTTCGATAATAAACTTTTCTGTATCGAAATTATTCATCGTAACGTACGCTGCAATTAAACAAACGTCTTAAAAACAACAGTGTACTCATGCGAAAGAGGAACACTGGCAGCGCGATTGGCGGCCGAGTGAATGACACGCCATTCAGCGCTATACTAATTAATGGTGGGGCGACCTGTGTGGTGGCGCTGCCAGTAATAATCTGTGTACGCATCCGTGCTGGTCGCGCCGCCAAAACGGTTGCACAACCAAGCGGACACCAGGTGAGATACCCTCCATAGAGCTGTATACATTTTGTTGGCGGAGGCGATTATTTGCGCCACCCGATGGAATAGGGCGCTTACTTATCGCAAAATAATTCAAATCAAATCAAGTTTATTGTCTTCAAAACCTTATATAGATAGTTGTTTAGGCCAACTAGAGTTGTCGACTAGAGCGGCCGAGCCCGTCACCTCAGGAAGTTTTAACGTTCTATCTCCCTGGAGTGAACGCAGAAGACTTGGGCCCTTGCTGAGTTGGCCACGATACCCATTCTGTTCAGGGTAGGTCACACTCTTGGGTCAACTCCTATCCGACGGCCTCCATGAATGAAGTGCGAGCCTGGCTAGCACTCTGGCCTTATGGTCAGTTTCCCCTGGGAATCAACCTTCTAGCGCTCCTGGACGGTCTGCGCACCGTGCGGCGTAAGCCAATCGACTGTGCACTCTGACTAACAGTCGGGGGAGTCTGGAAGCAGTACTGTTTCCTATAGAGCGGGGGTGGTCGCGGACCTTACGGCGACTGCTCTTGAAATGACCATCGGCTATCCGATCCTGGGTGAACAGCCGGGCAAAGGACGCTGTGGTCGGCGATAGATTCGGTAAACACCGTTTCACCGCTTCGTAAGGAAGAGGACCGCGCAAGCGACCTCGAACTCGTAACCAATCGAGAGACTGGTCGCAATTGGAAGTAAGGGCGTGAGTGTAAGCCCGCTGGGTAACACTCCTGGCTATCTCGCGGTTAAGGCGTTGGGCTCTTACGGGCTTGTGGCGTAGCTAGATGGTGGACTGTTTTGTCCTCAAGTCTTCTGTGCTCACTCCAGGGAGATAGAACGACTAATCGTTAAAACTTCCTAAGGTGACGGCTCGCCCGCTGTAGTTGACAACCTAATTGACTACAAAGAAGTACTGACTACTCTCAAATAAAATTCCCACAAATTATTACAATGTACAAATTCAAAGTCAACACAAATCTTTGAGGTCACAGCAAAAAGCTCAACCATGCTAAATTTCAATCTTAAGAACGTTCTGCAAAATAGAGTGGTAGATATGTGCAATAAACTACCATTTGAAGTTATTAGTGCAAGCTCTGTTGATCAATTTAAAAATAGACTCGATTTAAACGTAGAAACTTGTTAATATTGTTAATGATGAGCTTTACAAGATTTGATTTGGACGTATGATCAGCAAAGCCTGTCCATTATATAATAATAATAATAAAAGTATTTGTTATATCTAACAGTGTTGAACTATTTTCTTTCCAGATATGACCCGAATTATGACTTGCTGAGGAAACCTCCTAGCATGATTGACAATCAGCGAAACAATACGGCATCTCCTTTGAATCCCCACTCGGAGGGCATTTACGATAACAGGTACCGCGCCCCTCACACACCGACGCACCGGCAGCAGCACATCAACGAACCCTCGTATAACGCGCAAAACCTGTCGCTGCATCTGACCAACACCTCTGCGGATCGGTTAGAGCCCGGCAAGCCGAACGAGGGGCCCGCGCGCGCCTACAAGTCGCCCGCGCATTTGGAAGGCGACAATGGCGCCGAGGCGTTCTCACGCCGAGAGATGCAAATGGCGGCCGAGCGCAGGACGCCGGACGCGTACGGCCGCTCCCCGCTCGTCCCCGGGTACTACAACAGCAAGGGCCGCTGCGCCGATTACGAAGATATCTACAACCTAAACTACAAGAACGGAAACAACCCCGCCGAGATGTCGTACGATAGGCCCATTAGCCCCGCTCTGTACGACGCTAGACGGACTCCCGTGCAACAGATGCCCCAAAGATATACACCCAACAATTTAGATAATGTGAGTATATCTTCTTTTTTATACAACCACTGTTTTGATTTAACCGGTTGTCAAACGCTTTTAAATGTGGGATTAAAAAAAAAACAATGTTTTTTTAAACAATTTATAACTGCTATTATATTAACCTTGGCGAAAGCCAGCCTTCGCGTGCAATAATCTCGCTGCATTTTTTGGTTGATTTTGTTTATAAATACTAACAATATTGTTTTTTTTATGGATTCTCTCTTGTTACCTAATAATTAATATTTTTAGTCATGTGTATTATAGATTTATATAGTATGTATGGAGGCCAGCCGAAATGGCTACGTCCGTATCTGTCAACCACCGCTCGGCCTTTTTGGTGCTCCAGCGGTTAAGGGAGAGGAGGGAATTGTAGCCTATAGAAGAAAATCTTGCTATAAACCACATTTCTTTACTTTGAGTACTTTGTTTACTTTATAAAACATATTAACATAATAAAACATAATAAAATAAATTAAAAAAAATCAAAACGGGGCCGTCACGCTGAATCGTGTTTTGGCCGATATCGGCCAATCGGGGCTCTAGGCGTTAATAATATTTTCGGTTTAACCCGTTGAGTATGATACGACCAAATCTGGTTCTGAAACAATTATCCATTGAGTATGATACGACCAGATCTGGTTCCGCGTTTTTTTCACTTCTTTGACGTTCTCATATTTATTCATAATTATCTAATTGTTTTACAAAATGATATTTCAATATTCTATATTCGAAATTTCAATGCAATCATTGTGCAGTCGTTCTTTTTATGATTGGTGTAGTAGTTTCGTAGTTATAGTACTTTAAGGTCGATGTCGCCGAAAATCCTGCAAAAGAGACAGATGCATCCATGAAAATACCCATTTACTCCAAGGGTTAAGTATTATTTTAGAATTAGAGTAATTATTTAATGACCTAAGAATGTTATGTGAGTTATTAAATGAGTACTTAATAGATAACTGATTATAATCATAGCATGGTATATCATAGGTCATTATTAATTTCTATCAGTCCTTAGTAAAATGTTATCGTGGCATTTTGTATTAAGCCTCACCTGTTTATATCATAATTAATTGCAAATAAAGAATATATTATTATTATTGGCATATTTTTTTTGGAGACGTCTCGGATAACCCAGGTTTTAGTTAAATAGAATTCAGTTAACTGGGGTTTTACTGCATTTGCTAAAATAAAAAGTCTCTTATAATATTTTACTGCATGATTCTCTTTCCAACCTATATGTTGGCTTGCCATTGTATTGAATAAGCCAATAAAAATACTTGGGTTAGCCGAAAACAACCTACTGCTTGGCTCAAGTCGAGCTAGTCGAAATTTTAGAGCGATACAGGCCGAGTTAACTCGGGATAGACAAACGGCTGATTAATGAATAGTGCTTTACCTTATTACCTTATATATAAAATAATAGTTGCAGGTACAGAGCACGACGCCACTAGACGTGGTGAGAAGAAGAAAATCTCCAACTTTAACCGTTCACTCAAATACGGTTCCGCGACCTCACAGCGCCGACTTCTTGGAGTACGAGGCGGCCAATCCCCAGCAGAGCAACTCCGTTCACTCGCGGAGACGCGGAAGCAACTCTCGCCAGCAACCCCCGAGGCCCAAATCCAGTCTCGACATCAATTCGCGATACGATAATTCCGACAATTTCTACTATTCCGAAGAGAGCTACGCCGAGAAGATGCGGCAGTCGGCGGTGTACCTGCAGAACAAAGGAAACGTCGTCCCCAAGCCGAAGATTGACGTCATCGTCAAATCGCCCAATTACGTCAGTCAGTACACTAATATATTGAATTACGAGAACGATTTTAGAGCTAGGGCGGACGGCAGGTCGAGCACCGAGCGCAGCATGAATGAAACGAAATACTCTGACTCTGCGAGCAATTCCACTTGGTCCGTCAGAGATAAGGCATATCCGAAGTCGTCGAATCCGAGTGAAAATATCAATAGAAGCAACAGCGCTATGAGCGAAGGAGTGCAGTCCATGGTCTGCGGCGCATACGACCAAGATCCTCTGAAGAACGAAGCCAATGAACATTTCATGAGATCAGCGAGCGCCAGGCTGCCCACCGGCCTCTACGACCAGTTCGAGGGAATGGACGGGGAGCGGAAAGTACAACAGGTAACTGTTACTTTTCATTTGGATGTGGATTAGGAGTAACAAGATGAAATGGATAATTGGTCCAAAAGAGAATATTATATCCTGATATCCTCTAAGGTACCTAACACATCCAGGCATTGTATTTTTGATAACTGTTTAAACGAATACGTTATTGTTATCGAAGAAGTGTGTCCAGCGCCCATACATTTTTGCCAATTGCCCTTTCAGCAATTGATCAGTGTCAATGTTATCAATGATTATGGGCAACTAGATTAAATGGCTAATTGGTTTAAATTTCGGCAATTGATCAGTGTCAAAGTTGTCGAGTTGTCAAGTTGTAATTCAGTCACCGATCGTTGCCCATCCCTATATTTTTTGCTTATCATCGTCCAACTCATCACTCCACTATATTGCCACTCTTATAGCAGCCACCGAGAAGAAAGGAGCTCAGTCTCTGAGCTCAGAGTTTCAAGGAAGAGACTCCATATCTCTCCACTGGTAAATGATACGTTTTCATTGCTTCTTGTTTTACTCGACTATTTCGCCATTGGTTAATTGAAGAACCAGCCAAACCTATACGTCAAAAGCGGGCGGTACAACCGTTTTGAGAAACAAACGCTTCCATCCCAACACTTTCTAACTATTTATCTGTCTATCTCTCTCTTTAATCGATGATTTATTCCCCAGCGGGAAGAGTCTATGAAGCGCCTGTTGGAGTGGAAACAGAGAATGCTTCAATCGCCTCTGACCAGGAAGTCCACGCCGAGCACTCTCATGCTGGCCAGGAACTTAAATCAGACCAAGCTCTCCACCTACATGCAGAACTCTCCTGAACATTTCCAACATTACGGCGGACAGACCTTTCCTAAAGCGACTGCAAAATTCGCATCTCACCACATTAACAATTATAACAGCTTCTCATCGGACGATGAAGGTAAGAATTCATCTATCATTCGTTATCATGAAGAGTTTTTACATTTGCCACGTCACGAGTGGCCGATCAGAGCATGATCGTAGTGCATCTGTAGTTATATATTATTCTAGTATATTTTAGTATAATATATTATTATTATTATTATTGTATTTTTTTCCTATTTTATTTAAATGTACCTAATATTATATAAACTTTAATGTATCAAATTTACATTATAATTTATTAACGGTGCGTAGTCGTGTCTGTGTCGTATTGATGATTATGCGTCTTCGCTTTGCGATTTAGGACCTTCCTGCTTGTTTAAAGTCTCACATAAATAGGTTCTCTAATCCGACTAACAAAATGGTGGAGTTTCGCATCCTCTCGTATTCGTAGTGGTGACGGCTATCTTTTTATTGAGAAATTATTGGAGCTGGTCGATCGTTAATTCTACTAGCGGAGTCGATTAGGCGGTTGCGGTGATTGATTGATTGATCTATCGAGGTTTCGATTGTCCGCTGACGGTTGGTTTATTCGTAGAGCGTAAAACTCCGGAGGTAGTCGGCGAAAGAGACTGTGGGCGATTGCAAGCAGGAAGGTCCCGCGCGCCGACTCCGCTCGCGCGCGAACGCAGCTCTCCCGAACGCGCCCATTGCACTCCGCCCGACCGCGAACGCACCCCGCAGAATCAGATCCCCGAAGAGACTTCCCCCGGCCGAGCCGAAAGCCCTCTCGACCGCTTCACCGCAGCAGCCCTCGACGAGGCCCTCGCCGAGCTGGACGAGGAGCCCTCCGGACGCAAATCCGCGCTCAGGCGCCACTCTTCGGGGGGCGAAGACTCCTCGCCCCCGGAGACCGCCGTCCAACGGAGCAGTCGCCGGTCCACTCCCGACCCCGCCACTCCGCCGTCCAAAATCGCCTTCGAAGACTTCTACCTCCCGATGAGTCCGCGGAAGGAGCCGTCGGCGCCCGAAACCGAATGCAGATCGTTCGTCGACGACATATCCGTGTTCGAAGACGTCCCGATGCACGAAGACAATCCGTACGTGGAAATGACGCAGGGCAGAGGCCTCGATAACGCCTTCGAAGAGCTGCAGACGTACGAACTCGTGTGCGTGAACGACGTTCGCTCCGAGCCCGTTTACATGGAAGTGAGCGACGACGCCAAGAAAGGCGATCCCGAGAAGGAAATGGAGGAAAAAATCAAGGAAACCGTCGCGGAGACTAAATCCATTCTGCGGAGGACCGCCAGCGCCGATCCCGAGTCGGCGCCCCCGCTCCCCGACATATTATTAGGATCCGCCAAGGCGAGATTCTTTAGATCCGACGGCTCAGACGCCGACGACGAAGCGTCCAAAGACTTTTCGTCCGACCTAGCGTACTCGAGATTCAGCCTGTCGGACACCTTTCGACCGGCGTCCTATTATTTGGGTCCGAGTCGATTGCCGGGCGATCCGCAAGATAGCTCCGACGGCGAGATCGTGTCTCCGCCGCCGATTCCGCTCGAGGACATCGAAATGACTCCGCTCATTTCCCAGCTCATCAAAAGCAACGAGGCGGAAAAGTGCGCGGCCGCAAAGAAGAAAACGTCCCTCATGATCTGCGGAGGAACTCCGACAATGCACGATACGATATTCAGAGGAGAAAGACTAAAGCGCAACCGTGCCGCCGCGCCCGACGATAAAACGAGTGCGAATGACGATTTGCCAAAGTCATTAATGGACGCCGCGAACGCAGGATCGAGAACATCGTTCGACTCGGACGGACAGCAAATCGAACTGCGACACTCGAGATTAAGCTTCGACGGCGACTTAGAAAAGATGCTTAAAAGACGACCTTTATCGGATGAGTCGTTCTTCGAAATCGAATCGCTCGAAGGCGGCATCGACGAATCCGTCGATCTAGATAGTTATCTAGACGAGTTGGAAAATAGCAAAGTGCAGTTGTTTGGGAATAATGCGAGTTTTGCCTCGGAAGACGGCGATGCGTCCGGATACATAAACGAACGAATCGCCGCACTGCGGGTGGAGGCTCACTATGAGAATGTGAAGATGCAAGCGAGAACATCGAGCGGCGGCGATGAGACGCCCAACGTTCGATGCTTCAGGCCGACGAGTCGAATGTCGTTCGGATCGGTGGCCGGCGACAAAAGTGACAAATCGCAGAGCGCCACTCACAGCCGCCAGACGAGCTTCGATCGATCGTCTCTCTCTTACTACTCCAAGAATATATCCATGGATAACGATACTTCTATAGACAAAAATTTGAACCAATCCATACTGAACAAAGTCATGTCTTTCGAGTCCGAAAAGAGCGTTAAAATTTCGCCGGAAACTCGAAAACCGGCCAAAGAGATATCGCACAGTCGCGACAGCTCAACGGATCATTCTGCTCCTTATTATTATTCCGATCTGTCGTCGCAGGAACAGATTAACGTAACTCCGGCGCCGCTCTTTAGTAAAAATGTAAATGCGAATCGAAAATTGAATAACCAACGCCGCAAAGGACCCGTTTCCAAGAGGACCGAAATAATGCACATTCATAATCCGATTCGCGACGGCTTCGAAGAACCGTCGAAGATAGCGGAGGCCGCGCGCTCCGTATCCGTAGAATTTTTATCCGCATCCGATAAACTCAGCGATATCGATTCGAGAAATATTTACGAATCGTCCACCCTGAAGAGGCAGAAAGTGCGCGAGTCCATCTCGAGCGGTCGCTCTCGGCACGGCTCCAAGAATCTGTATCCTTCCGTGTCGCACGACAAGACGAGTTCTTGCGACGCGGCGATCGGCGCTCGCACGCAGTCCATGTCCGGATTGCCCGATCGGATCCCCGTCGCGAGGAACGTACGGAGCGTCCCGGCGGAGGCCAGAGCGCCCTCCGTCGCCTCCGAGGCCAGTCTCTGCGCTCGCTCCGAAGCCTCCGAGGCCTCCGAGGCCACCGTCTCCGAGGCCGACAAGCTGTGGGACGAGGACACGCTGTGGAGGGAGAATCTCAGGAGAGCCTCGCACCGACACGCCAAATCGATGGACGATCTGGATAGCCTGTCGGCGAATCCTCAGCGGGGCGACGACGCCGACGCCGCGATACGCTCGAGCGGCAAATGCGGAAAGATCGCCAGAGGAGTCACCTACGTCAACGACAACGTCAAATCTCAGAGAACGGCCGTCGGCAAAAGAAAGTCGTACAGAAAGTCGCAGAAGAGCTCCTCGAAAGCTCCTCCCGAAGCGGAAGACGAGGAAAACGACGTGTACGTGGAGCTGGCGCCGAGCGCCGGGCCGGCGGCCGGCGAGCCCAGCGACGACGGCGCCTACGAGCGGCTCGTCGTGCAGCGCGAGGAGA
Organism: Micropterix aruncella; assembly: GCA_944548615.1. NCBI lineage: Eukaryota > Metazoa > Arthropoda > Insecta > Lepidoptera > Micropterigidae > Micropterix > Micropterix aruncella. The sequence continues at coordinate 33,739,154 of OX155962.1, forward strand.
GCGGCGAGAAGCGCGGGGGGGGCGAGGGGGGCGAGGGGGGCGAGGGCAGGAAGAAGTTCGAGATCGACCGGGAGAAGCTGCGGCAGTGGGATCTGATGTCGAGCGGGCTCATGAAGAAGGAGGGGGGGGGGCGGGGAGGGGAGCTGCGCGTCCGCCGCCGCCGACGCTCCTCGGGGGCCGGAGCCTCGCTCCGCCCCCGCCCAAATGTGCATAGCGGACGCAGACACTGAAGGTACGCTCGCATTAGTCTTTCCGAACGTAATTATAATAAACGCTACGTAGCGATAATTGTTTTATGAAGTTTTGAAATCTTTTATGCATTTTTACGCAGCGTCCATGTCTACTTCGGCGAAAGGGCCGGATCCGTTAGCGTTACGACCGACGGGCGTCGTCAATGGCAAACCCTTCACCGGGAGCAATCCCTCCCTGGGAAGAGCGGCCCGAGAGACTATTCCCGTCCGGGCCGTCAGTCCGCGCATTCGCTGGACCAATCAGGACCACAACTCGGAAATATGGAATCAGGTACTGAATATAAATTACATACATATATATTTACAGTATAACAGTAGCGACTTAGAAAAACTAGAGAATTACCCGGAACCGAGTAAGCGGTCACCCCGTACTTGCGAGGTGGATCTATACGACGCTCGAACTATTTGTAGGGTAACTATTAATCTCATTAACGAGAAAAAGTGGATTAATTAAATATATATAATTGCTAATTGGTTCGAATCTCGGCAATTGATGAGTTTTGATGTTGTTGAGTTGTCTAGTCGCAATTGAGAGTCACCGATCGACTAACCTTGACTATATTTTTCTTTGTCATCGTCCAACTCTATCTGTCACTTTATAACCGACATTGTCGACAGGCTGGACTCCTTACCTCTCCACCGGTAAATGATATCTTTCGATTGATAATTGATTTACCTACTGGCTAATTTTGCCATCGGTTAGTTGCTGAACCGGCCAAACCTAATCGCCAAGATCAAGCAGTACCACCCTTTTGTAAACAAGAGACTACCATACCCACAGTGATTTGTTGGTTTTTGAATGTGGGGAATCTAGGCAAACATCTTCTTCTTTCCCAGTCTGTAACACTTCGCTACTGAGTAAAAGCCTCTGTTAAACATTATTCATATAAATAAATACAAACGGAGCTGCCATGGAATTCACCGACCGGAGTCGGGCCCATCATAATACTATTTTTTTTACACTTCTGGGGGGTGAGCAGTGGATTCCGGACTTACGAACCGGCTGTGGTAGGTTTAGGACAGCTGTCTTGCCACATGTGAGCGTTCACCTTGCCACCCATTCACTCCCCCTTCGAAGCCATAGAATTTGAGATGCGCAAATCGCAGTTTTAGATAATTTTTCTAAGAAAGAGTTGATTATTTTTCTGGAAAGGCCAAGATCTTTAAAGAGGTGAAATAGAGATTTAGCTGGCAGGCCACGAGCGCCAACTTCCACCGCGTGAAGGTGAACAGTGAAGCCGTTCTGGGTTACGGCATTTGCAAGATCATGGTATTTATTTAATTTGTACTCGTGGTCTTTTGGGATATTTGATTCCCATGGAACAGTTAATTCTACGATAAGAGCCACCTTCCGAGATAGAGAGTAAAGAGTTATATCTGGACGGAGGGCTGTGCATCCGAGACTTTCAGGGAATTTATACTGCTTAGAGACCGAATCAACCTCCAGAATCCAATCTGTAGCTTTCTCGATTTATTTTTTTTTTATTTATTTATTTAAGAATTAATTACTATGAAACATTGATTAGCTTATAAAAATAACAGGAACCGAATGGCAAAACCTTAACCTTTTGCTTATTTGTTTCTGTCACCCAACTGGGACTAGCCCGTTCTAGGGTGGACAGGACTCCAATATTACAATCAAGTTTGCTTGATTGCTTTGTTGCTTACAAATATACAAGTTTTAGTAAAAAGCTAATGACACTAAATTGCCCTAAAATGTGGTCTTCAGAATAAAATAAAAAAATAATAATAATAATAAAATATTAAAAGATAATATAATAAATAAAATGCAATTCCATTATTTAATCGGCAATAAATATCATATAAAATTCGATTAAATAAAATAAATAAAGTTATATGTGAGAAAAGGAAGAAACGGTCATTAATATTTATTAATATAAAATTACCTAGTCTAAAAAGTATACTTCATTGTCAAAGTCAAATAATTTTTGGTAGTTAGTTCAATGTTAAAATATACTTAACATATATGTTTAATAATTTGTGCACCTAAGTTTTATTATACTATTATTTCTAACATTTGATGTATGGTTAGTCTGTCGTGATTCGATAACCATTTCTTTAGTTTATTTTTGAATTCCCTAAATGTCAAGTTCATTTTTATTTCCATATTGATCAGATTGTAAAATCTCGGCGCAATGAAAGAGTAATGTCTTTGTCCAAATGATGTTTTCCTTCTGGGTATTATTGAGCTATTTTCTAAAACTTGTCTCGTTGGTCGCCGGTTCTGAATTATTCCTAAATTTGAGTTACTGTCCAAAAATAGCCTTAAGAGGGAAGTTTTTAGAAAAAGTTGCCTACAGTCAAGAACTTTAGCTTCCTTATAAAGTTCATTAGTGGGATGGCGATATGGTCTACGTAGAATAATTTTTAATATAAATTTCTGCGCAACTTGCAGATTATTGAGAAAGGTTTTGTAGTTAAATGTTTTTTGCCTTTAGAGCCATCCCGCACAAACTGTATTGGGGGTTTGGAGGATACTGTCAAACCCTTGTTGGCACGAGCCACTGAGAGACTAATTACCTCGCGAATAACAGCGAGAACTTTGTCATGGCGGTAAGTGTACCGTCCTTGATCTAAGGCCACCTTGCAGCCAGCTAGAATGTGTCTAGCTGTGCAAGGGGTATTGCTACAGAGGGGACAAGAACTATCCTCGGCAAAGCTCCAACGAGCGAGGTTACTGGGGTCTGGAAGTGTATGCTGAAAGGCATTCAAATAAAATTTCAGCATCTCTGGCGTCCAGTCATAGAGCATTACCTTCCAGTGCATTGGAGGCGGAATGCAAAAGTCCCCAATTGTTGTCCAATCATTCTGGCATTGAAGGCCAATAGCATGAGCCATACTCTTGCTGTCGTAATCTCCCCGCAAAAGAGACTTCTTCAAGTCCACGTCGCTCGTGGTTGTACTGCCATACCCCAGACCAGTGCCATTCTGGCTGATTCCAGTAAGGAACTTTTTGTGGAAGTCTACGCGGGCTTGTAGATGGATCCGCCTGCTGCAGGCGGATCCGCCATCCGAGGATTTTATAACAACTGTTGCCATCTTTCACCCTCGATTGAGTCAGAACGACTTTAGACATAAACCATCTTCTGATCCAGTTCCACCTCAAGTTTGGCAGAGTCCAACCTCAGAGAGCTAATGGGCCCTTGCTGAGTTGGCCTCGAAAACCCAATTGTTCGGAGTCGGTCAACGCCCATCCGTCGGCCTCCATGCATGAAGTGCGAGCTCGGGTAGGACTCTGGCCTTAGGCTCTAGGAGTCAATATTCTCGCTCCTCGATGGTCTGCACACCGTGCGGCATAAGCCAATCGATTGTACATTCTGACTTAACAGTCGGGGGAGTCTGGAAACAGTACTGTCTCTTATAGAGCGGGGGTAGTTGTTGACCTTACGGCGACTACTCTTGAAAGGACCATCGGCTACCCATTTCCGGGTGAAAAGCCAGGCAATGAATGCCGTGGTCTGCGAACCTCGAACTTGTAACAGAAATTCCTTTTTTTTTGCGCTTGTGTCCTGAATTATCATTAAAGGTTACTTCTCAGGGTTTTCTATAACCTTTTTCTGTTCCGAAAATGTTGTTTATTGTTGCTTTTTGAAATCATCCAAAAATTTTCCTTAACAGCTGTCAGATGACATTAATCTTGCTATTATGGAGATATATTTATTAAAAGATAAATAAATAAATAAATGAATGACAACTAAAAATTATAATATTAATTAAAAAGAAAACCTACATAAAATTTAACTTTGATTAAAAAAAAAAATTGGAAGTAAATCTACACTCTTTGCCATAGAGTAGAGACATTCGTGTTTCTGGCAATAATGAGTTGTCAAACGTGTTCGGTTAGACTCATTTCCTGTTTTAACAATGGCGGGGCAGGTGCTGTTGCTCCGCCGAGGGAGGCAGAAAGTAGATTAAACAAGAAAGCCGTAAATTAACCGCCTGGCGGTAAAATTTGTGATGTGAAGTGTGTGTGATTTATCTGGTAAGCATTTTAATTTCATTTTGGGTAGCTTTTCCCGTAGGATCCTCGAGATTTTAACGGATTTTTCTATTGATCGCAGCTGTCGGCACCTCTGGTTTTTTTGAATAATTACTGCTGCTATATAAGTGACGAAATCGTCGCTAAATGTGACGGGAATTGCCTCCACGTCAAGGAATTTACATTCATTTCTGGAATTCTGTTATTTTTTATTTGGATGAGCACATGTGACACGCCAATAAGCGGAATTTGAAGAAGGGTGCCTGCGGGCGAATAAACACGGATACTTTACATACTCTCGTGTTTCTTTTTGTGCTGTAGTCTTTTGTGTGTCTGAGGAAAAGGGTTTTCTGAGGGCCAAACCCAATGCTCATTAATATTTGGCCCACTCTCTGAGATAGTTTTTTGAGGTTAATTTTTTTCTTTTTCAAAATTTCTTTCGGGTATCTTTTTTTTTAAATATAATTAGTTTCCTTCTTTTTCTTTAAAAGGAGGTGGCGTCCTTTTACTTTGATTCTTTTGGGTTTTGGTAGTTTCTACCGTGTTTCTTCCAAACACGGAAATTAGTATTTTGCGGTTATAACCGCAAAATACTAATTTCCGTGTTTGGAAGAAACACGGTAGAAACTACCAAAACCCAAAAGAATCGAAGTAAAAGGACGCCACCTCCTTTTAAAGAAAAAGAAGGAAACTAATTATATTTAAAAAAAAAGATACCCGAAAGAAATTTTGAAAAAGAAAAAAATTAACCTCAAAAAACTATCTCAGAGAGTGGGCCAAATATTAATGAGCATTGGGTTTGGCCCTCAGAAAACCCTTTTCCTCAGACACACAAAAGACTACAGCACAAAAAGAAACACGAGAGTATGTAAAGTATCCGTGTTTATTCGCCCGCAGGCACCCTTCTTCAAATTCCGCTTATTGGCGTGTCACATGTGCTCATCCAAATAAAAAATAACAGAATTCCAGAAATGAATGTAAATTCCTTGACGTGGAGGCAATTCCCGTCACATTTAGCGACGATTTCGTCACTTATATAGCAGCAGTAATTATTCAAAAAAACCAGAGGTGCCGACAGCTGCGATCAATAGAAAAATCCGTTAAAATCTCGAGGATCCTACGGGAAAAGCTACCCAAAATGAAATTAAAATGCTTACCAGATAAATCACACACACTTCACATCACAAATTTTACCGCCAGGCGGTTAATTTACGGCTTTCTTGTTTAATCTACTTTCTGCCTCCCTCGGCGGAGCAACAGCACCTGCCCCGCCATTGTTAAAACAGGAAATGAGTCTAACCGAACACGTTTGACAACTCATTATTGCCAGAAACACGAATGTCTCTACTCTATGGCAAAGAGTGTAGATTTACTTCCAATTTTTTTTTTTAATCAAAGTTAAATTTTATGTAGGTTTTCTTTTTAATTAATATTATAATTTTTAGTTGTCATTCATTTATTTATTTATTTATCTTTTAATAAATATATCTCCATAATAGCAACATTAATGTCATCTGACAGCTGTTAAGGAAAATTTTTGGATGATTTCAAAAAGCAACAATAAACAACATTTTCGGAACAGAAAAAGGTTATAGAAAACCCTGAGAAGTAACCTTTAATGATAATTCAGGACACAAGCGCAAAAAAAAAGGAATTTCTGTTACAGCCCCAACCCAAGAGAAAAATCGGGGGAGAAAAACCAACGATTTTGATTGAATCGTCCCGATTCACCAGCTACTACGAGCTTTACGCCACTAGAACAACAACAACTCCTAACTTAACAAACCTTCTTCACGTTAACTATAATCAATTAATCCGTTCAGTAACAATAGCAGAGGCAAACTTTTACCAACTAAAACTTACACCCATTACTCTTATCACCAGAGTAAGAAAAGAAAATCAAGAAATTAAACCCAACACCAACATAACCAAAAAAAAACTTATGGAACTCCGACAACTTCCAACAACTAAGGAAGGATCAACTCATTGCGGATACCCGACTCCTACCGAAAACAACAATAACTCTGACGTTAAACCTCGACTAAACGTTTACTTACTAAGAGACTATAGTAGTTGTCATTTACTACCTTTCATACCAATCCCCATTCATTCATCCCGGACATGAGACATTCTTACAACAATAATGCTAGATAGAAATGCTAGCATGACTGACAAAACAAAATGATTTCAGCTATTGATACCACTTGGTACAATGCCTTTGTAAAGACAATTTAAAGGGCTCATTTTAGTTTCACCCAAGATAGACAATTTTTGTAATAGAATGTTAACGCGAAGAACTCCGATACTACTATTCTGAACTATTCGGATTTAGCTTAAAATCTTTAATATGCCAGGAACCTATATTCTTCCCTTTTGCATTTTCTAACTCGTACACCAACGCAGAGAGTTTTTTTATTATCTTACATTTTTCATATTTTGGGGCAAATTTGGAAATGTAATAATTCCCAGCATTACTTAGATAATAAGTCTTTTTATAGATCGTATCGCCTACTTGAAATTCCGCAGGACGGTGTTTTCGATCATAGTAAACTTTATTATGTGCATGTAATTTTAACAATTTTTGCCGCACTACATGAAAAATGTTAGATAATTCACTCAAATTTTGAGCGTAAGCCAACCTACTACCAAAAATAACCTCTGCTTGAGATTCCGGCGCCTGAGCATAAAAAGAACCATTCATAATCGGTTCACGACCATGGACTAGGAAAAATGGACTGAACCCTGTTGATTCCGAGACTGCCGCGTTAATGGCCATCTGAACCTCAGAAAGATAAAGATCCCAGCTGCGATGATCGTCTTTTACACACAACGATAACGCAGTGACCACACTACGATTCTGACGCTCAGTTGGATTAACTTGAGGGCAATATTTCGGGTTTAAATATACTTTTGGAATTTTATATTTCGCAATCAGTTCAGTGAACTCCCTTCCGATAAACTGTTTTCCATTGTCTGAAATTAAATACTGCGGAACACCATAGCGAAGGAATACATTATGTTCAACGACATAACTTACAAGTTTACTGGTAGCACGTTTTAACGGAAAAAGTAAACAGTATTTGCTAAAACAATCTGTCACCACGAGAACATGCATATTTCTGTTCCTCGTCATCGGATAAGGACCCAACAGATCGACCGAGACCATTTGGAACGGGAAGGCACAGGACTTAGGATTTCCTAGCTGACCCAAAGGGGAAATATTCGAATGTTTGTATTGCTGACATGTTTCACATTTAGAAACAAAGTTAACTACGTCTCCGTGTAAATTAGGCCAAAAGTAACGAAGACAAAGACGACGGTGTGTCTTAAAAATTCCAAAATGCATAGCCAAATCAGACTCATGATTTTCTCGAATAAGCTTTTCTCTAAGCTGCAACGGAACAACTAACTTCCAATCGTAACAACTGGTGAGTTGATACTTGCTTTTAGAGTACCTAAACAATTCATGGTCCTTAATCTGGAAATTTGGATATCCAGCGGGATTTTCAGACACTGCCTTAAACAAATCGTTGTACCATGAGTCGGAAACAACAGACAGAGAGGAAACGGGAAGCAACCGAGATAACGTGTCGGGAACCACATTATCGACACCTTTCTTGTGGACGATCTCGAAATCAAAAGCAGATAGACGAATACCCCATCGAGCCAGACGGCCGGTAGGATTTTTTAAGCGCAAAAACCAACGTAAGCTGGCATGATCTGTAAAGATAGTGAATTTGGGACCGCCCTCCAAGTAACCGCGAAAATGCTCGACAGCATGAATAACACTTAGGGCTTCGCGTTCGGTAGCCGAATATCGCGTCTCAGCGGGTAAAAGTGTTCTACTCGTGAAAGCGATAGGATGATCGACGCCATCCACTTCCTGGGTTAAAACTCCGCCTAAACCGTACAACGATGCATCGCAATGAAGAGCGAACGGTTTTGAATAATCCGGACAGGCCAAAATCGGACTAGAAACTAAGGCCGATTTCAGTTTTTGAAATGCCTCTTCCGCCTCGGGCGTCCACTCATAAGGGGGAGCACCTTTGCGGGTACTTGTCAACCGAGATAAGGGAGCAGCAATACTAGAAAAATTTTTAATGAACCGACGATACCAACCGGCCATACCAAGAAAACTCTTTACCATTTTTGGAGAATTTGGAGTAGGAAAATCGAGAATACATTTTACCTTCTCGGGATCGGTATGTAGACCGTGAGAATCAACTACATACCCTAAATACTTCAATTCCTGACGGAAAAACTGACACTTCTTGAAATTTATAGAAAGGTTGGCATACAACAAGCGATCTAATACTTTGTTTAACAAAGTTATATGTTCTTCAAAAGTAGCAGATACAATAATTATGTCATCTAGGTAACAGAAAACTTTGTTTTCGAAAGAGGGATCGAACAATTTGTCAGCCAGTCTTTGCATGCACGCCGGCGAGTTTCTTAGGCCGAAGGCGCAAGATCTGAAGCAGAAGAATCCTCGACCAGGAACAGTGAAGCTACACTTCTCTCGTGAAGAAGGATCCAAAGGGATTTGCCAAAAGGCAGAGGATAAGTCGATAGAAGATAAATAATTCGCATCTCTCAAACTGTCCAAGATAGTAGTAATTCTCGGCAGGGGATACGCATCCGGTTTCGTGATAGAGTTCAGCTTCCTGCTATCGAGACAGAAACGAAGAGTACCATCTGACTTTGGAACAAAAATTGTTGGATTATTCCAACCCCCGGAACTAGGTTCGACAACACCTAACTCTAACATCTTATCAACTTCTTCATTCAACAGCGCCAATCTAGCTGGAGACAAAGGATAGTAACGCTGTTTCACTGGAGGATGATCTCCAGTATCAATAACCTGGGACAACAAATTAGTACGACCGAGACCTTTGACTTCGGAAGAAATTTTTTTAAAATTATTGATCATCCTGTCTGCTAGCGATCGCTGGTCTCCAGTCAATGAAGCAAAAGGCCGCAAGGCCCTCACTTCATTGACTCGATGCCAAACAATCGCATCGCAGGACTCAAACTTGACGAATTTTAATATTTCCGGAGCCAACTCAAATTCTCGGACAAAATCAATTCCCAAAATAAGGGAAGTACCTATATCAGGAGCTACAACAGCTCGAATAACCTGGCATCGATTATTGAATTTAAAAGGAAGAAACATAGACCCAATCGTCTTAACCGAACTTGCATTAGCAGTGGATAAAGTCACCAACGGAGACTTATTAAGAGTAAAACCGATATCAACTAAATATTTATGTGAATCAGCACCCAAAATCGTTACACTCGATCCAGTGTCGAGTAATCCACAAACAGTTATATCACCAAGTGAAACTTCTAAGAAAGGGCGACGGTTATCCTTCTCATTTGCAAACAATATCGAGGCAGAATGTAGAAAATCCTCTATTCTGCCCCGCCTTTCGAGTTTTTTGGGTCTGAAACCGGGGAATTACCAGGCCGGTTATTCTTAGAACATTCCGGACAAGTGGCTACCGTGTAGTTAAACCTACCACAACGATAGCAATATTTAGAATAGCCATGATGAGTGCCACCGCGTGAACCACGCGAACTATTATTGGCTCCTTGGTTGTAATTACCAGAAGACGAATTAGCATAAGAAAAATCATTACGGGAAAAATTTCCACGATTAAAACCGCCACGATGAAAACCACCGCGATGAGAACCACCACGATTAAAACCACCACGATTGGATGGACCAGCAGAAGAAACGTTACACTCTTTTAACTTCTGTTCAACTTTCACTTCCTCCGTCGCACATTTGGTAGGAGACTCGTCGACCGCATAAACTGCTTTCGAGCCAGAAGGCTTGACCTTCGCTTGGGCAGGAGTGGCTGCATTAGATGCGTTGATACGCTGTTGTGCATTTTCAACTTTTTTTCCTAAACGCAGAAGTTCGTCGATTGAATTTATATCAACTAGCATGAAATGTCGTTGGTAAGAAATTGAGATATTTGAAAGGATAATTCCTAATTGTTCCTCACCAGACAATGGCCTTGACAACCTGTTGAAATAGCCCAACATGACGGAAACAAAAATATGCATCCTCTCATCCGACTTTTGTTTACGTCCCCGTACAAATGACAAAACTTCAGCATCGTAATTTAAACTGCCAAAATCGGAGCGGAGTGCAGCAACTAACTGCTTCCAACTGGAAATGCTCGAAGCTCTAGCACGGTACCAACTAAGCGCTTGTTTCTGGAATAGTTCACAAGCCGATTTCAGCATCCTGGCATCCGAGATATTCCGCGAAAACCTAATCTCATCCAATCGTTCTAAGAACTCGACCACACAGGAATCGCCGTCAAATGTAAAACCAAGATTTAAAGGTTTAAGAATGCGTTCGTCAGAAATGACAAAGTTATTGTCCAAAGGAACTGGTTTCGTATCAACATGCTGTATATACGGAGCTGACGTCACTTCAGAATTCCTGCCCAAAGGAACCACCTCAGGACTAAGCTTCTCACCCTCGTGCAATGAAGTAGAAGGTATCGGAACAACAGGATTTGGTAACGGGCTAGGCGAACGAACAATATCTAAATATTTTTCTAACAAAACGACAATTTCTAAAACTTCCTCCTTTAAATTGTCTAATAATTTTTTGGAGTCTGAATTAGCAGGATTTATACGTGAAACTCTATGAAAGATATGTGCAGTTTTAGTGCTAATTCGTTTATATAAAAGTTTCTGTTTGTTATTTATAAATTCTTCGATAAGTTCTTGAAGACACGAAAGTCTAATCGCACATTCCTGAAACTCGGAATCTGGATCTAAATCCGTTGAGGAAATTGATTCAGCTGGAAACTCCCTTAAGAGTGAATTAAATTGTTTTCTCATCGCTTCAACATTGGTTGGAGTGACCTCCCGAATCGTGAACTCATAATCGAGTTCTGCCTTTACTAAATGTGACGCAGCATAATACACTATCGCTGGAGACGCCATCATGTATATATTTTAAATCCCACCAAAAAAAATAAAAACCAAAATAAATAAAAAATAAAAAAAATAAAATGGAATAAACTGACTTTTTTACTGCTTGCGGCACCTCTGTTTTATTTGGCTGCTTACCTCACCAGGATAATTGCCTTCACATCTGGAAATTAACAAAAAAATAATTAGTATGATAAAATAAAATACTTAAACGGCAAGCGTAAAACTTTTTCGCGGAAACCGCCTTAAAATAAACAAACTGCTGCTAAGCAACGCCAAGTATTCAAACAATAATTAATATATTGCTTTTAAATCTAAGATTCTGACAAAAAAATATAGTAACCATAAAAAACGGCAAGTACAAAATACTTCTTCACGGTAACCGCTTTAAATTACAAAAAATGCTGTTAATGCCGACAAAACTGCAAGTACACAATACCGCTTAATTCAATGACAAAAGTTGCTTCTAAATACAAAAACAACAAGACGGTGCTTACAAGCCTCTTTCACGGTAATCGCTATGAATAAAAATTATATAAAAACAAAAAAAATGCTTCTAATTTTTTTTATACAATTTTTGAACAAAGTGCTTAAAAAATCGTGCTTCAATGGCTGAGGAAAAGAATACCCTAAAAGCCAAAATCCAATTTATAAGCCTAACGTTGGAGCGCTAATTTTATAACCGCAAAATACTAATTTCCGTGTTTGGAAGAAACACGGTAGAAACTACCAAAACCCAAAAGAATCAAAGTAAAAGGACGCCACCTCCTTTTAAAGAAAAAGAAGGAAACTAATTATATTTAAAAAAAAAGATACCCGAAAGAAATTTTGAAAAAGAAAAAAATTAACCTCAAAAAACTATCTCAGAGAGTGGGCCAAATATTAATGAGCATTGGGTTTGGCCCTCAGAAAACCCTTTTCCTCAGACACACAAAAGACTACAGCACAAAAAGAAACACGAGAGTATGTAAAGTATCCGTGTTTATTCGCCCGCAGGCACCCTTCTTCAAATTCCGCTTATTGGCGTGTCACATGTGCTCATCCAAATAAAAAATAACAGAATTCCAGAAATGAATGTAAATTCCTTGACGTGGAGGCAATTCCCGTCACAAACTTTTAACCAGTCGGGAGACCGGAGTAATCTGGTCGCAACTGGAAGTAAGGGCACTAGTGTCGGCCTGCTGGGTAACATACCTGGCTATCTCGCGGATAAGGCGTTGGCCTCTTACGGGCATATGGCGGAGCTTGACGGTGGACTGTTTTGTCCTAAGTCTTCTGCGCTCACCTCAAGGAAGATTCAACGATCGTATTTCGTTAAAACTTCCTGAGGTGATGGGTTCGCCCGTTGTAGTCGACAGCTCTAGTAGTCCAACCTCAGACCGTAAGGCACTGGGAAGGAAACTCAGTGAGGGACCTCGCTCCGTGCCAACCAGATTTGGATAGATTTCTCCGCCCTGTAGTCTGAATCCAGATTCGAAGTGCTCCCGCGGTCTCTACCTACTATTAGTGGCAAATTTGTTGTGTGTGGTGCTCTTTTGCCACATGTCACTTGGGATTGGGCGGCTTTAGGTCATTTCTAAGGATAACTAGGGTTGTCGATTACAGCGGGCGAGCCCGTCACCTCAGGAAGTTTTAACGATTAGTCGTTCTATCTCCCTGGAGTGAGCGCAGAAGACTTGGACAAAACAGTCCACCGTCTAGCTCCGCCACAAACTCGTAAGAGGCCAACGCCTTAACCGCGAGATAGCCAGGAGTGTTACCCGGCGGGCTTACACTCACGCCCTTACTTCCAATTGCGACCAGATTACTCCAGTCTCTCGATTGGTTGCAAGTTCGAGGCCGCTTGCGCGGTCCTCTCCCTTAAGAAGCGGTGAAACGGTGTACACCGAATCTATCGCGGACCACGGCATCCTTTGCCCGGCTGTTCACCCAGGATCGGGTAGCCGATGGTCGTTTCAAGAGCAGTCGCCGTAAGGTCTGCGACCACCCCCGCTCTGTAGGAAACAGTACTGCTTCCAGACTTCCCCGACTGTAAGTCAGAGTGCGCAATCGATTGGCTTAAGCCGCACGGTGCGCAGACCGTCCAGGAGCGCCAGAAGGTTGATTCCCAGGGGAAACTGACCATAGGGCCAGAGTCCTACCCAGGCTCGCACTTCATGCGTGGAGGCCGTCGGATAGGTGTTGACCCGTGAGTGTGACCAACCCTGAACAGAATGGGTCTTCGTGGCCAACTCAGCAAGGGCCCATTAACTCCCTTTCTAGAATTTCTAATGATAGATGACTGTAGGACTGTCTTAGAGAACATACATTCCCAGCCTCCCCGGTAATTTGCCAGATACACAGATGCACTGCCGCCAAAGGGCCGGCCAAGGCAGTTCCCCTGGTGCACTGCAGATCGGAACTGCCTACTACTGCAGGCAGAGTCCACTGAGGCCTTTCAAGGCATCGATATATAAGGCCTATATATGCCCTCAGGTACAAATGAGGGCACATCCATTGTGCGTAAAAACATATGACTGAGAGCCAGCAATACATTGAACAGTATGCGAGAGAATAGCATGGCAATATTCATTGCGGGATCGATCGCACCGGGAAGTACTGGCGGAACTACTACTGGCGGCGATCTGTATTGGTATTGAAGTAGTAATTTTCGCACGCGAAAGGCCTATCTAGGCTTTTATATATCGATGTTTCAAAATAGTTCCTTTTCGAGGAGGCTATAGGTCTCTATGGTAACCTTCCACCTTGAACTGTTTTTAGATATTTTCTGCCATTCAATTGTTGCGCTGCCTGATGTTGCCTATCAATCTGGCCGGTGGTCTACCAATGCTTTGTCTCCCAGTTCAGAATTTCCAATGTTAAGAGCTTTGTTCGAACGATCGTCTCTGGGGCTTAAATGTCCTGCCCGCTGCTATTTCAGCAGTCTCCAATGTCTTCTACCATATCTGATAATATGATTTTGCACTCTATAGATTAGTGATATCCCAAGCTCTTTAAGCCTCTCGTTTAGTTCATGATTTTGGTTGTTTGAGTAAGTTTAACAACTGTACCTCGTGGTTGGGAGAACACACTCGTCGAACAGCTTTGTGTGTTTTTGTTTTGTTTTTGCGTTTTAGTATTTTCAACAATACTTTTGATTCGTTTCAGGGAAATCAGCCATATTCATCGGAAGAGAATTGGTCCGGCAGCAGAACATCTCTGAAACAACCTCAGCAGCCAGTGAGAGTGGTCAGCCCCAGAGTCAGGAGATTACCCGATAATGATGATATTTTGGTAACAATTTATATTTTTTTTAATATTTTTTTTTGACTCATTTTTTATTTTCATTTTGTTATTTTATTTAGCCCATTAATCAAGTGACCGCAGACAATCACGCCATGGACATTGAGCAATTACTGAGCGTCGAGAACATCACAGCAGGTCAATTGCTGGGCAGGACTCACGAAGAACTAGTTCTTCTTTTAATCCAACTGAGAAGAAGACACGTAGCCACGGCCAATTCCATCGAACAAACCGCACTGCACATACATAATATTAAGGTTTTTTATTTTTTTATGATTTCATTTTGAACTTTGTTTTTATTATTATTATTATTATTATTTATTCTGGACAGGCAGCTTTGCTAATACATCCATATCAGATCGTGTAAAGCCAGCCATAAACATTATTAACAAGTTTTTAGGTACAAATTGAGTCTGTTTTCAAATTGATCGACAGAGCTTACGCTAATCACATCGATTGGTAGTTTATTCTACATTTTCATCACTCTATTTTGCAGAACATTCTTAAGAAGATTGTAACAAAAATCCAAATTTGCGTGGCATGTTATGCTTCAGGAACCTGTTGCACGCATTGCAACATGCTTCGTGGGTATTTCTCGTGTTTTTTTATATTGGTCTTACTCAAGTTTTGAGTTGTTTCCTAAGCATTTTTCCGAGTACGAGCATCTCTCCAAAAAATCGCTAAAAGCTAGGACATTTGACCTGTCAAATTAGAAATAGCCATATTGGCGGCCCAATAAAAAATGACCCTCCTCGTGTCCTTGCCGTGACGATAAAAAACAAGAGATTTAATTAAAAATCAAGTTCGAAAGAACAATTGAATAAATGTGATAATATTTTATTGTAAGCATGAGTTGTCATGAGTTTTTTTTTTAATCTCCCAAAGTTGGTTTAACGACAGGCAATTCCGGCCCGTCAAACCTGGCTACGGCCATTGAAGGGAACATTGGTTCCAAAATGGTGCGAGCAGTGCGACTGACTCGCGCTGGGCGACAGAGAACTCGCTAAAAGCCAAGTGATCCGCATAGTTTTGTGCACTAGAAGTGCGGCGTTTTGAAGTTATGTGAACAAGGTCTTATTTTTTTGCGTGGTTTGGCTGTGTCGCCTTTTATTTCCTAATGTAACAAACCCTCACGAATCGGCCAACCGTGTCCGGATTTTTTCTCGCCTGGATATCCAATTGAACTTGAAAACGTACCACATGTCACACATGTCTGAAGTCTGTACCACATGTCACACATGTCTGAAGTCTGTACCACATGTCTGAAGAGGAGATAGACGGAAGGAATTACAGCAATTAAAGGACCTTTGTTTTATAACTCATAAATTTGTAGTTTTATTTTAAATTTGCGAAGGTTTATTTTCCGTTTTGCCAAATTTAGTGCCAAACCAAATTCTTTTTCCGACCCTGTGGTTGTTTTTTTGTTTTCGTTCATCACCTAACCTAACCTATAGTATTTTTTCTTTTTCTGTGTTTTGGACAAATGCGGTGGCGTTCTTGTTTTTTGTTCTGGTATAACGTATAATATGATCCCCAATCACACGTTATAGGATTTTAGGTTGAAATTGTGCACGGTTGAATTTTTCGTTTTGTCCTCAAAGATTTGTGTCGACGTCGAATTTGTAAATATTCTCTAGCCCGGAGACATTATGATAATTTATGAAAATTTTATATGTCACAATCGGGTATTCTCTTTATCTTTTCCGTTTAAGAGTAGTCAGTCCGAATAATTTCAAGCGATCTTCATAATTCCTATTCTTCAGGCTCACTGGCATTTCGGTCGCCCTCTGCTGCAACTTTACCGGGACATTTACATCTTTGCACGAGTAGGGCTCCGGAGCCGATGGCCATACTCTAGAATGGGTCTCTCATACGCCTCGTAGATCGTCGTAAACGCCTCTATTGAGAGATGTCGGAGAGCTTTTTTCGACGGATAGAGAGTAGAGTTGGCTTTTCTAACGATTGCAACCGTGCGTTTTTCCCATTTGAGATTGTCGTCGATCGTTATTCCCGTTCGAGATCTTCGTTCGCTTAACTGTTTTTTCTAATCGGGCGTCGCCGGAGAATATTGCACGTCCGGGACGCTTCTCTCGATACGAAGCATCGCTCGTTTCCGGGCGTCGAAGGCGAGCGAGCGATCTTCCGTCCGCGCTCGGATCTCATCGGGATCCTGCCGAAGCCGGGTGCTCGTAACGTTTTCTCATCGACGAATAAAAATGCGACGGATCCGCGGATGTCGTATCTAGTTTTGGTGAAATTGGCGTCGTCGGTGCAGGAGAATTTGGGGGCGCCGGCGGCGGAGGGCGCTGCGGAGAAGCTGCGGCGGCTGGAGGCGCTGCGCCGGCGCCTGCAGGAGCTGGAGCGGCGGCACGGCAAGAGCGAGCCGCTGCTGCGCCTGCTGGACAACATGGTGCGGCTGGGCGAGCTCTACCGCCGCCCCCCGCCGAGCGACGCCCTGGGCCGCCTGGAGCACAACCAGCGGCTGCGCGAGCGCCTGCTGTCCAAGCAGCAGGAGGACCAGCGAAGGTAGGCCGGCCGCGCACTTATCCTTCTTCTGGATTTTGCATTCGCTAATATGGATCTCCCGCTCGGCGGAACTCCTTCTCCTATTACAGTAAACATTTTAAAATATTGCAATAAATTCTTCCCCCTCTCCTTTCTAAACTCCTATTGTAATTTGCCGGCCTTAACTGTCCAAATTGGCTTCGGATACGTTTATAAATGACGAATTTACTAACCGATGAATGTTGCGACCGTTATTACGATTACGCAGTAGTAGTAGAGGCGATTTCGAGAGAGTAGACCGCTAAAGTAATAAATGCACGGAATAACTCGTCGATTACGCGTTACGCCGAATGCAAAAAGGTTCTTATCGTACTGCAATGTCATCGATCTTCTCTCGTTTGATAACTTCTACCGTACGAATCGCTATCCTAGTCATTTCTCTCTCGCGAAGATACCTCTACCGGTATAAACCTATTTCGCATCCGTTCTGTCAACGGGAAGTATGCGGTTCAGATGCTCTGCATCGGGACGAGTCTAGAGTGGACTGTGAAGATATATTAAAAACTCACCCTTTTTTCTGCGTCTACAGCCCTTATCGGTACAGGTTCGGCCTTGACAGTGAAGCTTCTTAGTGTTTCCGCGGAATGGCGACGCTCTCACTACTGCTGCTTCTGGGCAATTAAAATTAAATATTTATTTTTCAACATTCGCATGTATTATCGAAACACGTCGATTAGTATTAATTGAGGACTCATTGCCCCATACGAGTGTGCGGTTACATTTATAAATCGTTCATCGTGTCATTATGACCCGATTAGTAACTGAGCGTCCCAAATATTTTTTTGCAACTGGCTTCAAATATGGCATCGTTCGCTTTTATTACGCTGTTTCCCCGAGGGAACAATTTCCGCCTCTGGGCTCATTACGATGCTCTGTTACTGGTCGACAAATCTCACACCTGTCCCATTGGCCAGAAAGTTCTCCAAAGTCCGCCTCCTTTCAATAAAGTATGCCTGATAAATAAATACTACCAGATGGCATTAGCCGTATTTCATTACTAAATTTATAATTATCTTCCTACTTGATTACTAGCAACTCAATTCGTTAATCTGGCAATTATGGAGGTAATTCGTTGATCTGGCAATTAACCCCTCCTGTCGCGAAGTAAAAACTCACCTATCACTTTTGCGCGCGACATATTCGGGCAAAAAATCGACGCGAGTCAACGGCCTTGAGAAAAACGATCATAACTTATAAACCACTAAACGGATTTAAAAAAGATAAAGAGAAAAATGATCGCATTGAAATTTGACATATAAAAATTTATAACCTTATCTCGTAAAATAATTAAGATAATAATGAATAAATATTACAAAATTGGCAAACTGAAAAAACTCGCCTATAAAATCATTTCGATTTTTTTGTCACAAAATACGTAAAATATGCAAAAATTGTAAATACAGTTATGTTCTTTATTAAATGCTTTACCAAAACGATATATTTTTTTTTACTTATTTGCATACAAAAATATTTATTTATTCAGCCAAGAAAAATTTTATGTATTCTCGTAAAAAAAATTTTTTAAATTTTTAATTTGTGACTACTTATGGTATTTTTTTATATGAAATTCTTTCAAAATAACTTTATTACTACATCACACTTCTTAGAAATCACACCAGAACTTTGAGCTTTGTCTGATATTATAGAAAAATCTAAAGTTTTGAGAGTTTCCGCGTCCGAACTTAATAATAAACTTTGAATGCTCATAATATAAAATTCGTTAGATTTTTTCAATTATATTGTCTTATCATAGACTTATTATATGTCTAATAACTAATTACTATACTCCAAAGAGTCACATTTCATCGAAAAACTATGGAAAATCGCACTTTATTCTCTCATAGTAATTATCAAAACAAGTTTCTTTGCGCGATTCATTTTACAAAACAAGATATAATTTTCAAAATACGCCTAATTATGTGATAACTTAGGATGTAAATGAAGCAATACTTATTTTGTTAGTAAATTAAAGCGACATTACGTCATATTTCGCAATATATCGGGATATTTCATAAACATTACAAAATAATAACAACCATTTTTTCGCGAGCCGTTTGTTGTCGCCGAAGTGTTTTCTTTAAAAATTCGTGAAAAACAGCAAATGGACTATCTGAAATGACTAATCCTCATTCCGAAACTACTTAAAATGCAAATTACTCACTGTTCTCCGGTAAATAACACTCAAAAACTGCACACACACACTTTTTATCACCAATTCCGCGGAGCCGTACGCGGCCGTGCGAATGCCGACGGGAGACTAGGCGTTTGACGTCTATGCTCACTTTTTAAATCGCCGTTCGATATTGCCACACAGAAATCTTGAATTAAAGATATTTTGGCCATATCGTTGCGCCGTCAGAAAGCATATAGTACGACGTTTCGAATCGTAAATTGCATTTTTCGCAGCGGCGAGCGCTTTGTCCGGTAGCGGACGTTTCGGTGTTTAGGCGGCCGACATAAATGTCCCCAATCGGATGTTACGGAGTGAGCGGGTTAATGTACAATAAAATAAATTTAATCATGAAATCACCCTAATTACCTAATTAATTAAATAAATTTAATCACCAAAATTACTTATTTCCCTTATTTAAATGCCTAAATGTTTACTCAGATATAAGTATTATCTTATATCTGAGGTATTATCTAAGGTATTATCTAAGTATTATCTTAGGGCTTGTGAGGACTTCGCCCACATTCAGTCAACAAAAGAAGTAATTTCTATAGAATCAAAACCGCAAACACACTTAATTTAACACGCTTTAACTAGCATTGAATTCTACATAATTTCGGCATTTACTGCACACACAGCTGATGACTAATGTCATTTCTTCTGATCGATACGAATTGACACACTTATTCTCTCCCCACTCAGTGACCATCGCATCATTCACACGATATAAAACGCAGTACATTTCGATCGATCAATATCATCCTCTGGCCAGTCAGCCATGCGCGAACATCATCCTCTCAGCGGCCGTCGCCCGCTCTAAGTACGCGCTCATACATCGATCAGTCATATATTATCCGCGATCTTCAAGCCTCACACTTCAGCTACACAACCACGACATCACCTCGAGCCCACACTACCTACACACCGGCGAAATATCAAACAAGGCGTTACAAACTGGCAACCGATCACATACCTTCTAAATAAATACTTCAACTTCAACTACAACGACTTTCAATACGGAGAAAAACACTTGATGAGAACCGCCCTTCACTCACGAATAATTGGAGTCAAGTGAAGGGTGGCCACCCTAACAGGCTATACCTGTCATTATTCTATGTTAGTATTTGTATATTACTTAGTAATTTATGTTATCTTATGATTACAATATTAAGCCTAAATTAATTATCTAAATAATACTAAAGTTGCAAGTTGCCCGTTTCCTCCAAACCGTTCGAAGATATTATACTATATCTATAGTTGAAATTAGCATATAATTAATTATTAGATAATGAAGGTTACGTCGCTTCTTGGACCTGTTTTTTTACTTAACCCGTTGAGTATGAGTCAACCAAATCTGGTCGCGAAACAATTATCCGTTGAGTACGAGTCGACCAAATCTGGTCGTGCGTTTTTTTCACTTCTTTGACGTTCTCATATTTATTCATAATTATCTAATTGTTTTACAAAATGATATTTCGATATTCTATATTCGAAATTTCAATGCAATCATTGTGCAGTTGTTCTTTTTATGATTGGTGTAGTAGTTTCGTAGTTATAGTACTTTAAGTCGATGTCGCCGAAAATCCTGCAAAAGAGACAGATGCATCCATGAAAATACCCATTTACTCCAAGGGTTAAAGGACCCGTCTTCTTGAAAGGCGTGCGGGGAGGATTGACTTCCCCGAACTTTTACCTCCTTCGTCTAGTAACGCACTTACATAATGGCAATAAATAAAATACAAACGGAGCTGCCATGGAATTCACCGACCGGAGTCGGGCCCATCATAATACTTTTTTTTTTTTACACTTCTGGGGGGTGAGCAGTGGATTCCGGACTTACGAACCGGCTGTGCTAGGTTTAGGACAGCTGTATTGCCACATGTGAGCGTTCACCTTACCACCCATTCACTCCCCCTTCGAAGCCATAGAATTTGAGATGCAGAAATCGCGGTTTTAGATAATTTTTCTAGAAAGGAGTTGATTATTTTCCTGGAGAGACCAGATCTTTAAAAAGGTGAAACAAAGATTTAGCTGGCAGGCCACGAGCGCCTACTTCCACCGCGTAAAGGTGAACAGTGAAGCCGTTCCGGGTGACGGCATTTGCGAGGTCATGGTATTTATTTAATTTGTACTCGTGGTCTTTAAGGATATTTGATTCCCATGGAACAGTTAATTCTACGATAAGGACCATCTTCCGAGATAAAGAGTAAAGAGTTATATCTGGACGCAGCGCTGTGCATCCGAGACTTTCAGGGAATTTATACTGCTTAGAGACCGAATCGACCTCCATAATCCAATCTGAAGCTTTCTCGATTATTGAGAAAGGTTTTGCAGTGAGATGTTTTTTGCCTTTAGAGCCAACCCGCACAAACTGTATTGGGGGTTTGGAGGATACCGTGGAACCCTTATTGGCACGAGCCACTGAGAGGCTAAGTACCTCGCGAATAATAGCAAGGACTTTGTCGTGGAAGTGTACCGTCCTTGATCCAAGGCCAATAGCGTGAGCCATACTTTTGCTGTCGTAATCTCCCCGCAAGAGAGACTTCTTCAAGTCCACATCGCTCATGGTTGTACTGCCATACCCCAGACCAGTGCCATTCTGGCTGATTCCAGTAAGGAACTTTTTGCGGAAGAAACTATAAACGCGAACGTATCTATTATCGCTTTTCAAAGGGTTACTTCTTTAGTCCCTGGGGCCGGTATACTGAGAAATTGTGCTTTCTAACCCGTTTGTCATTTCTCAGCGGCCATCCTGCCAGGATAACGGTATCTTGAGCGTGCGAATACTTATCAATAATTATTTTTAATCTAACAGCATCATTCGCTTGCAGCATTTGGACTCTGTTTAATTTTTTCAGTGGACATGTCTTGCGGTGAAGAATCTTGTCTCATTTGCCTTATCTCACTATTATTTGAATAGTTTTAATAATGATTAATTTCGTCAATAATGCACGACACAGACCATTGAGGGTATCGATTGCTACGGGTAAACCCGCCACCCCAGGGAGTTCTATATACTTCGAAATCACTCCATTCTGTCTCCCGTGGAGTGAACGCAAAGATTTTACAGAGTACACAATCCACCGTCAAACTATGCTATCGGCCCGTAAGAGTCCAACGCCTTACCGCGAGACACTGGGAAATGCCAAACGGTGGTCCATCCTCATGCCCTTACTACTAAATTTGGACGAATTTCTCCATCCTCCAGTCTAGTCACAGATTCGAGGTTGTTTGCGAGTCCTCTACTAGACGTTAGCGGTACTTCATATATCTAATTTATCGCAGGTTCAAGGCGCCCTTTGCCCGTCAAGCTTATACGGAATCGGGTGACCAACAGATTATTTCTCAGGATAGGTGGCGCTACGTAAACAGTTACCCTTGCTTCTTAGGAAAGGTATGTCTCCACACTCCCCCAGTTATTTGCCGAATTGCGCAAGCGTGACTAATACAGATTGGTACGCAAACCACGCAGCCGCGTCCAAAATTCACAGAGGATCTTCCAGGTTAAATCCCTCTTCGGTAGTACTTCCCAAATGGTATTTCTGCAACATTATTGTATCTTCCATATACTTTTCGAAGAAGTGTATGCCATTACTATAACAATTTATCGTCCCACCTTTTTTGCCTATCCTACATGAATAAAAAAAAATCTTTTCACTTTAAAATCCCACTAGCAACACTGAAATTTCTTAAAATTTCAAGAAAGCAATCACTACTAACTACAGGAACTATCTCAATTACAAAGCGATTGCAAAATGGTATTCTACTTAAATTCCTTTCTTCTCCTTCTATTTCTGATTCTAAAATGCGAGTTATTTATCTTCTGATATCTTCCAGATGGGCAGAATCTCTGTCGTCACTCAGTGCGGCTGAAATTCAGGAGAGGGTGGACGAACTGTGGTCGCTTCACAGACAGGCGGCCGGAGAAGCAGCTACTTTGCGGAGTCTCCAGAGGGACCATCTGTTCAGTGGTAAATTTCCGTTACCATAACACCGTCCCGTTTAAAATAAGAAATTTCTTATTAATTGGTTTCATTTTAATAAGGTGTCCGCAGCGGCATAGCAAACGATCCACTTCAAGATATGGAGGAACCATTGAGTCCGGCTGTCGAAGATGGCGGCGCTTTAGAAGCCGATCTTTCTAGAGTTCACATGATGCTGGCGCAGAATTCAAAGGTATTAATTTATAATATCTTAAGAATATTGTTAATTTATATCTGGAGTTAATGGGCCCTTGCTGAGTTGGCCACGAAGACCCATTCTGTTCAGGGTCGGTCACACTCACGGGTCAACACCCATCCGACGGCCTCCACGCATGAAGTGCGAGCCTGGGTAGGACTCTGGCCTTGGTCAGTTTCCCCTGGGAATCAAACTTCTGACGCTCCTGGACGGTCTGCGCACCGTGCGGCGTAAGCTAATCGATTGTGCACTCTGACTAACAGTCGGAGGAGTCTGGAAGCTGTACGGTTTCCTAAAGAGCGGGGGTGGTTGCGGACCTTACGGCGACTACTCTTGAAATGACCATCGGCCATCCGATCCTGGGTGAACAGAGCCAAGCAAAGGACGCTGTGGTCCGCGATAGATTCGGTATACACCGTTTCACCGCTTCGTAAGGGAGAGGACCGCGCAAGCGACCTCGAACTCGTAACCAATCGAGAGACCGGAGTAATCTGGTCACAATTGGAAGTAAGGGCGTGAGTGTCGGCCCACCAGGTAACATTCCTGGCTACCTCGCGGTTAAGGCGTTGGCCTCTTACGGGCTTGTGACGTAGCTAGATAGTGGACTGTTTTTGTCCTCAAGTCTTCTACGCTCACTCCAGGGAGATAGAACGAACAATCGTTGAAACTTCCTGTGGTGACGGGCTCGCCCGTTGTAGTCAACAACCCCTGTTGTTGTTAATTTATATGTTAATCTGAAATGTAGTCATCTTAAAATTTTAATTATTGGTCATTACAATATTTTTAATTTGTACTGTGTCAATGGAAGCCAGATCTATGGTGATCATATGTTATTAAAAATACTACCCCCTTTGTCGGGACACTGTTTCGGTCTTTACTATTTTGACACTGGTTTTTTTTTGTTGTTGCAGAAGTTGGAGCAAACGGTAGAAGACAATGCGCGTTTAGAAAGAGAACTGATGGCGCTTAGACAAAAGCTACATAAGCATCGTCACTCAGAGCCTTCCCAGAACAACAATGCCAACAACAACTTTACTCCCAACAATAGTGCAACTGCTCTTCTTGAAGATGGTTAGTAGATTTTCTAGACCAGGGGTTTCCAAACTTGTTCGGTGGAACCTTTATGGGAGAGGGGAGGGGGGTCGGGGAGATACACCTCTATAGCTGCAGATTTTTGACAGGTTTTTTATTTACCTCTTGTTAAAGGAGTTTGAGATCGGGGGCTTTTATATGTAAATTATTCTACCTAACTTAAACATGTCACTACCCAAAAGTAATATTTTGAAATATTTAATCAGGCAGTCTGAAATGAAAAAGTTTTATTGTATAAAAAGCTTTATTAGTAAAAATATAGATTAGAAAATCCTAATCGGAATATAATGTACATGATTTCATTTCATAAATATTAATATACCAAGGCAAATATATCAAAACAATTGAAACAATGGTTTGATCGTTTTGTTGATCAGGCAGTTGAACTCATCAATACAAGGAGGCATTCAAACTCTTTCTATATTTTATTAGTAATGTAGTAGACATACTTTGAAAACCAATTTCACATTGATATTAATGATGAGCCGAATATCAAATAGTATTCGGATAAACCGGGTATCGGGCAGTGTGTTGAGATGCGGTCTGCTAGGACAATCTGTACCGGTGAGGATTGCAGGATTCGAGGTATAAACTCCTCGTTCCAATAGTTGCATAATTTATTGTCCGTTTTTACGCCAGCAGCGATGTCGACCAACTCCCGATCAGCTCAATGACGTAAGTGGCGGCGTTCAGCCAAGTCACTCTTTCCGCACATCGGTTGCGTTCGGCTGGGTCGTCTTGCCATTCGTTGCCCCTCTAGAAAGTTTAGAATAGTACAAAACAGGCAGTATTTTAAGTATTTATTATCTGGCGGATATCGGGTTTACGAACTCAGTATTCGGTTGAGTAAAAATCAGTCGTGTATATATATATTGTGTCTCTATCACCTTTATGGTTATTCCGTTAAGTTGATTTTTGAAATGAAAGAAAACATAAAATCAATATTTCAAAGGCTTATTAAACCCATATTTGCCCGGAACTATTTTGGGATTTCGATTTTGATTATTTTTAGATATGTTTATGTTGATAGGTCCCTATAACAGTATTGACTAGTTTTAGTATATTTTTTATGTTAAATCTGGGTATTTTAGAGGTGTTCAAAAAACGTAACAATGGGCAAATATCCTACATTCGTTATAGGTAATTGAAACGAAGATGTTATAATAAGTTTATTTAATATTTCTTATTATTTGCACATGCAATCTATTAATTCTATCTACAATCAACTAATTTTGAAAAAGCGAATAAGTCTATAATTTCTAAATAATTACTTACTTTTTTTCGGTAGACGAGATGATTTTTGCACGATGCGAACACGACACAACTGGCACTGCTTACTGTTTCAATCAAGTGTCAATTCTGCTAAAACTTCGTTGCTAATAGGAGATAGTTCCGTACTCTTGCGATAGATAGCAGGTTTTGGATTTTACTGAGCTCACAATTTCCGAGGCTTTTACAAAAGTACTACTTCTTGTTTCGTTTTCGAATCACTGGGCATATATGGGTTAAAACCGTTTATAGCCAGGTAAAATATTCCTAGCCGTGCAGAGGAGAAAAGCACAGTGTCCTCCGAATAGTTCTGAGGGTGGTTACTAATTGGAAATATTTTTTTTGTTGATTTTTCAACAGAGGTTTCGAGAGTGCAGGCCCTAGTATCTCATCTGCAAAGCCAACGGCAGCTGCTAGCGGCCGCTCTGCGATCCCCGCACGCGGTGGACACTCGCTCTACTGACTTGCCTCTGTCCGAACGCATCCAGACCAACGTCCAGAACGCATCCGCCGACTTGCGCAAACTCACCCATCACATTCCCCTCGGAGTGTCGCCCTCCGGTCACTCTGTCAACGGAGTTAACGGTGTCCTCCACGATATCGGTAAGAACTCTGAACCTCCATTCTATTACTGTTGAGAAATATATCATTCATTATATATACCGACCGATGTTATATATCTCGAATTCGAAAAGGCCTTCGACAGAGTTCCTGTAAGAAAAACTTGAACATCTCGGAATTCGAGGGAAAATTCTAACTTAGATATCAGACTTCTTAACTGGTCACACCTTTCAAGTGAAAGTAGACGACTTTAAATCTGAACATTTCACTGTATCCAGTGGAGTACCCCAAGGGTCCGTGCTGGGTCCAGATTTGTTCAACTTGTACATTACGGGTCTTCAAGGCTCGATCACATCGCAGAGCAGCTACTTTGCCGATGACACAAAATTCTTCGCCAATCCTATTCTATGCAGTGGACAGCTTCAGCAAGATTTTGACAAGATCAAAGCATGGACGGAAGATTGGTTGCTTACCTTAACCCTTCAGGCCTCGGCCCCTCAGCCGATTGACAAGTTGATGTCCCAAAAAAATTTAGTAAAAATTAGTAAAAAAAATGAATTATGACATTGTCTCACCAAAACATTAATTACTGCCGAACCACTGTACCCATAATTAAAATAAAACATATCAACATAATAAAACATAATATAATAAAACAAATTAAATTAAAATAAAATTAAAACGGGGCCGTCTCGCTGAATCGTGTTGTGGCCGATATCGGCCAATTGGGGCTCTAGGGGTTAAACACTGAGAAAACACTGAGAAACACTGAGATATATCAAAATGTATATATCCGTATTCAACTTGAAAAATTATTTTGCACATTCACAATACTTTCCCTTTTTGTCGGGTGGTCGGCCGGCCTGTCGGTGGAAAATTCAAAAATTGAGTACATTTTAATTATGTATCACTCATTGTTTTTTTAACGATATTTTAAAGTAAGTGTAAAATTGCAATAACTGCGTTATAAATTATTTTAAATAAATAAAGGTCATTTCGTATCGCCAGGTAACAAAAAGCGAAATCACAGCGGCTGGATGGAGACAGATTTGGATAGCGGAACGGTTACGGAACATCCCGAATATGGAATGTGCGGCATTAACACCATAAACACTCCCCTTTATGTTGAAACGTCAGCCGAAGACAATGGACCTCAAAACCCTTTCGGTACATAGACAATTTAATTTCCGTGATATCTCATTTGTGTGACTAGTTTATTAATTGTTAAAAATTGAACAGGTAATTTAACGAACGTAGAGAAGCAGGAGATTAAAACGGTGAGGATCGTGAAGCGCGAATCGGAACGCAGACAGAGAGAACGCTCTCTACAGCCCGACTGGAGCGCGCCCGCTGGCAATCCCAGCCTCGATCGGTTGATGGAGGAGGACTTTGCCGTTGCCTGTTACGGTAATCGCACTAACAATACGCCCAGGAACCATTACAACCATCAGCACATTGAAGGTAAGACAACTTACTTAAGAGGCCGTACACGAAATTTTGCACATTTTGTGAATTTACGTAATTTTGCAGACGTTAATTTAAGGTTAAAATACTGTATTTCTAAAAGTTTTATTGCACAACATAAAAGATCATTTATATTATTGTCTAATGAGTGAGCTACTTTTTTGAAAATTATTATAGAATTTTGATTAATTGACCTTAAACCGGCGACTGTTTGTGATTTTTTGCTGTAAGAGGTTTAGAATATAACATATTTACAAATCGTTTTGACATCTAAACGGTATAAAAAAATTACAATGTATTGTTGTGAAAGTCCTCTATATAATAAGTGAATCACTTTTTACTACTTTCATATAAAATTGTTGATAAAAAAAATATTTAATTTTGTAAATTTTTTCAGAAAATGGGCGAAGAAATGCTTTTGATTTTGGCCTTTTAGAACTCGTTCATAAAATAAAAACAACAGAAATAAACTTTAGTTCAATATCAATCCATTTCCTCAAAAAAAAATGCAAACATTAATTAAAATTGGCAATAAAGTCTTTTAAAACAATCTAATTCTCGCGTTATGATACTCGCCTATGATACGATTCACGCCTCAAGTCAGCTAGTCCCCGCCGAGCGCTTCCAAAGGGTGGACGTATCTCTTTGGCTCCGAAAATCCTACCTACCTATAGTTATATTATACCATTGATTATAGAGGTATCATGGCCCACATCGATTTCGTACACGGCCTCTTAACCTATCTGGCAAACTGTGCAAGCTATGAGTATCAATAGATTTTGGAGCCTTTTTCTAAAAGGAAACTTTAATTTTATTTGCTGCAGAAGATCTTATTTGAAAAACTGTTTACTCATTACCATTTATTATATCATATATGGTATTAGATTGCTCAACTTCGTAATACATTTTGGCAACCTTTCTGCGCCGGTGAAATACAGGTGGCGCTGTTAGCATTATCCATCGAAACTAGTAGCACTTTATAAGGCCATCTATACTAACATTGATAATGAAGTGTTTTATAAAGGTATTATTGAGAGGGATGGTTAGGCTACAACGTTATGGTAATGATAATTATGGTGATGAGACAAAGGATAGCTCTCTTTAATCTATCCTTTGAATGTCTATCTGACTCCATAGGTAATGCGATGAGATAGTGAAAGTCCAAATACCTAACTAGAGTTTTATTGTCCATCTCCTTTGCTTGAGTATGTACAAAGTGCACAATGCGAATGCGCTTGCGTCGCGATTCAATTGCGGTCGTTAAGGCATGCGCATTGCTTCCTCGGAGGACTGGCGACGCTGGTCAGAGTGTCCAGCGTTTGCGGGGAAAGCAGTGAATTGCGCGTAGATACGATGGCATGTGTGTTTGTTTCTGCGGACTGCATAAATGCATTCGTTATCATCATCTTATGGGCCGCTACAGTATGATTGGTTATAAAACCAATGATAATAAAATAATAACAATAAATTATTAGTGCCATCTATCACATTTTTTTTTATATTGGCTGATTACATAACAGAAATAATACGGAGAGATTAGAATTCCATCTATTAGTCTTTTAAACATAAAAGTGCGCGTAATTATTACTTATTGAAACCTGTATTTCGAAACTCGATCCCATGTGGCAATACGGACAAAAAACGCCCAGGTCAGATAAATTCAAATTGAATTACCGCTGTAATTACAACAGATAGAGGCAGTTAAGCGACTTCGGACCCCTAACCAGTCACAGGATGGAGGTATCCTGAAGGTTAACTCCAGACGAAGATATCCTACCAAAACTGGTAGTTAGTGGGCGAGGCTGCCCGCTGATTACCTTTCCCGGTGCCTCGCCGTAAAGCGTTGGCCTCTAACGAGCTCGTTGGCGGAGCTAGACGATAGATTGTCTGATCTTTAAGTCTTCTACGCTCATCCCACGGCTGAAAGAATTACCACATATCGTTATACCAGCCTGGGGTGACGGGTTCGCCCACTGTAGTCGAAACGGCCCTACTGCCCATTATTGGATATGTGGATATGGGGATATGTGCATGTGCATTTTTTTCACGCCTGCTGAAAGCATCGCTGGCGATCGTCGGACAAGTGAGCTAAAATCCTTCGGATCGTCAAGGATGAAAGAACTTATCATAAATTGTAGAAAATTTTACCAAAATCTCAGCAATACCCAAGAAGAAACAATTCGAGATCCAACAGGCTTTCGGAGACGCCACTCATAATCTCACAGATAAAAAAGTGGCACAACCGTTTTAAAGATGGCCGCATATTAATGGACAATGAATCTCACTCAGGTAGGTCCTCAACAAGCCCAAATGACAGTCTTTCAGCAAGTGTGAGCTTTGTTCACTCGATCCCTCATTAGTCATAGGCATAGTTTATTAACACTTCAGGCCCCACGACTCGCGGTTAACCCTCAGTTTGACTGCGATATCGAAGTTAATCAAGGCCTGAAGGGTTAATTCCAAAAAGTACATACTGTGGAATGCGTCATTTTTCATTGTCGTACAATTATTAATATCTTCATTACATGTACATATACTTTATATAAAGGTACGTATGGTTCAATAATAAAAAAAAAACACAAATAACAAAAAAAAAACAATAATAGTCAATATTAAAAAAAATAATAATCAATAGGTTTTTCAAGAATAATCAGCACTAGAGTACTACTAAGATAACAAAAGATAAAAACGAAATTACTCTAAAAGAAAATTGAAATAAAATACTGTAAAAGATATAGAAATAATCCATATCATAATATTACAAAATTATTTATAAAAAAAAGTTTATTCAGCAATAAACAAATAGATTACATTTATATAATTACATTTTAAACACAACCACAACCTTGTTATAGAGAGCCTGGTTGGCTAGGTTTCCTTTTATGCACTTTTTGAATGCCACCTCTTTGAGTTCTTTAATTTCTGGTGGCAGCAGATTGAAAAATTTAAAGCCCAAATATAAAAAAGATCCCTGGTATAAACCCAGCCGGACTTTTGGAATCACGATGTTATTCTTATTGCGTGTGTTATGTTTGTGAAAATTCGAGTGCTTTTCATAGTCTTCCAAATTTGCTCTCGCATAAACTAAACACTGGTAAATAAATTCACTTTTCACAGTCAATATTTTTTTATATTTAAAGATCGGAGCACAGTGATCTCTTTTTAACCCACATATCGTTCTGGGTGCATGTTTTTGCAGAATAAAAATACGATTACTATCTGGTGCATTACCCCAGGTCAAAATACCATAAGCCATCTTCGAATAAAAGCACGCATAGTATGTATGTGCTCATTGCGGCTTGTTCTCCGGATAGAAATTAGATTTTTCTTATAGCGTAAATAGCCGAAGATAGTTTCTGGATATGTGGACTCCAGTTTAATTTCTGGTCTATTGTAATACCCAGAAATTTGGCATTGTTAACAACCTGAACTTTATTGGAATCAATGCTAATTCCATTATTCCACCGGTTCATCAGGCTCCCTGCTCTCTAGAAATGGTTCCCTGTGATTTTTGACTAATCCCCCAAGTTGGAAATGATAGTGATAGGGACTGAATTAAACCAAGAGAAGACATTACGCATAATGCGATGGCCCAGGTGATCATCATTCCAGAAGTTGCGTTTTTTTCAGTATGATGGAACCGCTGGAAGCAGTGTGAGTATTACTAAGAGGACTGCTTTCCAGGAGATTAGAATGTATTTATTTTGAATTAGTAAGTGCATTTTTTCGACCAAAACTTGGATACTTTTTAAACTGGGAGGTATGTTTTGAATCATTTGTCTGCAAGTTGTTAACTTTAGCTTTTATTTCAGTAACTAAACTGCCGCCGGAACCAGTAATTTCTCCGCTGGAAACCAAGAAATTCCCAACGAGTCCATCTACATCAATCACTTCTTTGGCAGACTACGGTCTTCTAGGGAAAAACTTACCGGGAACTGTTGTAGGCAATGGAGAAGTAAGTCTATGAATAGTCTATGCCGCTTCTGAACTCTAACGGCACATAACCATTAAAAATGTGCCGTTAGATATATTATATACCGGACTTATTCTCAGTTGTCATTTCAAAATCGGAGACTATCGCGGTTGTTTGACATTATAAATATATAAAATACGAATTTACTGCGTGAATTTTGTAGCACGTTGTAGCAATTTTTTTTTCGGCGACTTTGTAGCACGTTGTAGCAATTTTTTTTCGGCGACGTTGCAGCTGCCGTTGTCGCCTGCCATTGTTACCGAGTCTACCCTAGACAACGGCGGCTGCAACGTCGCCGAAACGTCGGGTGCTACAAAATCGCGCAGTGAATTCGTTTTTCATTATATTTATAATATCTTTTTTTGCCTGTATCATAACCTTTTTCTTTCCGTAATTTAAAAAATGAGTCAGTGCCCATTTCAAGTCAAGTCCAATATTTCGAGATTGAAATATTTCTGCTTTTTGAAATATTTGACTAGCACACCCTCTGGTTGACCAATTTGAACCACAATCTTTTCAACTCTTGCCATGGCCAAATGATGCCTGCATGCCAAATTTCAGCTCAATCGGATGAAACGTTTGAACACTGTCGTGGAGGAATACACACAGACAGAGAGACACAGTCACAGACATACATCAGTCTCGGCTATACACCATAAATCGGGTTTCCAATTTGATACATATTTGCAAATTTAATTTTATAATCTTCAAAATTGAATCATTATGATTTGTTTTAAAAAATTTGCCTTTCTGCCGTCGATATGATCATTTCAATTCTTTGTAATCTGGTCTTCATTACACTAAAAATAACAAGGATTCTGAAACTGTATTCTCCTCAAATTGCAAATTTAACCTAAATCCAATCACTTTTCAACCTTCTACCGACTAACATCTAAATATAGACCTGGCATTCAATAGGAATTGTTGGCAAGAAGCAATTACGTTTTTGCCATGAGAAAGCGAGGTGACGCTGCTAACATATTAATAGCAATACCAGGGTTTGATTTTTGAATCGATTGAGAAATCATTGTGACGTGAGGTGGTCATATCTGTAATATTTAAACATTGGAAATACATGGCCATGCTGAAAACAAACCATTGCTGCACATACAAAATACCACTGAATTGTTGCAGAAACTTCTCTTCTGGTGAATTACAACCGTTTTCTACTGCTTTCAAGAAATGTTCTTGCAATTTATTGATACCTAAGAAAGCTTTATAAATCGTAGAATGGTGAGGAAACACAACGAAGTGGAGATGTTAATCGTGCAATCGCGGCAGAGTATACCGAGTTTGAACATTAAGCTTATTCTCGAGCGGCAAGGCGTTGCAGAGATAGGGTGCGAGGAAAGCGAGCAGAGGGATGCGTTGCGGTAAACGCCTGAAGTCGGCGTTATACACGGATGGGGGTTATTACATTTCTGGAATATTTGAATATCCGCATCGACGGAGCGGGGGCCGTATGCGAATACCGTCCGATGACAGTATTGCCGAGGTGGACGAAGTAGTATCGCCGGTGCGGTACAATGTCTATTGTATTACAATTCGTGGTAGAACTCGGGAGTCGATTCGTCGCTCGCTTCAATTTCAATTTTATTCTAAGAGAAGATACTCTCCGTATACCGCGCTAGCGGCTCGTCGCGGAGAAGCCAGCTGACCTCTCTTTCGCGGCATAGTCGTCGCGGGGTCTACCTATTTATGCGTCGACCCTGTCGCTTCTTTCTTTTAGATAGGTCGTGCCTTCTTCGTTTAAATCGCATTTTTCTCAACTGTCACTGTCAATTTAATAGGTGTCGCCGATTTTCAAGAGCGAGGCGGCCAGGCAGATTTTACTGGAAATGTCCGGAGCCGACGAGGCGATCCGCCATCGCAGAGCGGTGCCCAAGGCCAAGCGGAGGCACTACACCGCCCCGCACCACCTCAGCGCCAACACCCTCAACGATCTCAACGACGACAACGCGGCATTCTATCGAGAGGTACTCGCTTCGTCGAATAGTATATCCTAGGGCTGCAGATTCGGACTGACGGCGTACTCAAAATGAAAATGAATTTGTCAGAACGGCGGCCGCTCCCTGGACGACGCGGACCTGGAGAGAGCCCTCCGCGGCGAGCGTCCGCGCGAGGTGGTGCGGGCGGCTGCCGCGCCGCCCGCGCACTTCTCCTCCGCCACCATCGACCGGCTGCTGGCCGCCCCCGGCAAGATCCTCATCCCCGAGCGCTACGTGCCCGAGCGCGCGCCCGACCTGTCGCCCGAGGAGGAGAAGAAGCGCCGGGAGAAAGTGGAATCCATACGCAAGATGCTCACCGGCACGTCCGCGGAGCCCGGCAAGGTCAGCCCGAGCCTTCATTTCACTCCTCGAAATTAGACTCATTTTTCACGAAGATATGCGTGCCAAACTTTTCGTAGGCGGCTCCGACGGTGCCTCCGTTGCCGTAAAGGCGACGAGAGAAGACGCGCCGCCGGAGCGAGTAGGCTTTCGCTCGAGCGCTACTTTCTCCTTCGCTCCTCGCGCGTCGACCTATGTACGGACGTACGTAGATCGATGTGCGAGAAGCGAAGGAGTTGAGTTTCTCCTAAGTCGCTAATTCGTTATTAAAACTTAAATTTTATAAAGGTATTTATTAACCGGCATCCTTTAAGGGGGTGAATCAGTACAAGTAACAATTTTTTTTTTAAACTTTTAGAAGAACTTGATCTAACTAAAAGTTTGACAAGCGTTTGAGCACGTTGCGCCATCTACCAGTAGGTAACATATTGCTAATAAACGATATTAGCGATATTTTACCTACTGCATTCTGCTCAGCGCTTTTTATACTATTTTTCAGAAAAATAAAATTTTTGAAGTTTCAAAAAAAATCTAAAAGTATATTTCCTTTTTCAATTTTTCCCACAATTTTTTATCAAAAATTGCTTATTTACTCATATTGATTCACCTCCTTCGAGGATGCCGTTTAATACAAACTCACCCTGCATACTAAGAACCGACAGGTTATAAATGTATGCAATAGAATATTTTTAATATTTAAGCATTCAATATCTGGTAGTCAATCAAAAAATTTTAATTAAAGGTAATTTCCTTACATTGCTATATTTTTATTATCAAAATTCTTGCACAGGACAAATCTCTGCACAGGATTCTTAACCTTTCATAGCAATACAAAAATGCAGTACTTAATAGGACATTTGCTGAAATCAGCCTTCGAAAGTACCTACTGAGGTGGAAATTTCCTTAGGTTAGTAATTTGGTTAGAAAATAAAATATTGTCTATTTTGTCATTACTAAGGCTAATTAGGATAGGAAATTTAATTACTTGTTCCAAAAAATAAGTTACCAAAAAATAAGTTAACTTAATGTATTTTGTAGGAAAACTAGATGTTTTCAATTTTCTTTATTTATATATTTTTTATATTTCCGATGAAATTAACCATTAATCAGCATGTGTTTAAAATGCGCTTTTTACATTTTATCTATGAAAAAAAAAAGAAAATCCTAAAAAAAATATTTCAATTTGTTCGAGCCGAAAATTCTCACAAAACCATAAAAAAAATCATAACTCGAACACAACAAAAAGTTTCGAAACATACATGGGGGTGATATGGATACTTCTTTGTGCAGGGATTCTAATTTTTAACCTTGGACGTCACTTCCCCGGCCACCAGATATATTTCAACTTATACAGAGATTTTTTTCCAGTTTTTAACAGCATTATGGCTGGCAGCAACAGCATGTAGCACTTCTTTTAGGGGATAACATCGGAATCTATAGTCTATGCTCAAGCATCGATTCGTGCTTAACCCCTTGAGTATGATACGACCAAATCTGGTTCTGAAACAATTATCCGTTGAGTATGATACGACCAGATCTGGTTCCGCGTTTTTTTCACTTTTTTGACGTTCTCATATTTATTCATAATTATCTAATTGTTTTACAAAATGATATTTCAATATTCTATATTCGAAATTTCAATGCAATCATTGTGCAGTTGTTCTTTTTATGATTGGTGTAGTAGTTTCGTAGTTATAGTACTTTAAGTTCGATGTCGCCGAAAATCCTGCAAAAGAGACAGATGCATCCATGAAAATACCCATTTACTCCAAGGGTTAAGTAATACTCGAGTACTTGTTTTCATTCTATAGCCGAACCAGCAATGCTTAAGGAGTGGCTCTAGCCAAGTATCCCATGGATGATGTAAGCAAGTCTCTCGTTCATTGCATTTATGTTGTATTTTTGTCCTTAACCTTCTGCCTTCAATTCTCGAATTTGATTTGTTTTGATATTAGATTGGAAATTGTGTGGATATTTTAATGACCTAGTTGTATTTTGATCGAAATGTCAAAATGACAAACCAAAATGGCGGCCGGTGACGCGGCATATTTTTTTTAATGGCAAGCAATGACTTAAAATGCAGAATCTAGCTTATATATTAAAAGAAAGCACACTGTCAAAAGAATAAACATAATGAGAATATGTCAAAGGATTTAAAAGTAAGGAATATAAAAGTTTAGTATTTTACTGGAGTCATGATTTTCTACTTGTCCTTAAAATAGGTAAGACAAACTAGTATTGTGAAAAATGCTTGTAATAACTACCTGTTACTTACAGTAGTTTGTATATTACTACCTATAGTATATTGTGAGGGTGGTTAATTTGCCGATTGGATACGAATGTATTTAAATCTATGACAATTATCTAACGTCACATTTGTCATGGCCTTTTCTTATTTACGATTTTACCAAAACCCAACTGTCCCGTCTAGATGCGCTGGTGACAGCTAGTTTAAAATCCTGGCTGTCCTTAGCCAAACCAGCTGACCCCTCGACTCTATTCAGGTCCAAACAAAATTTTGGGCTAGCGCTTAAACTGCCCTCTCTGCTCTACGCCAACTCCAGAATAACCAAAAATTCGATCCTGTGCAATTCCAAAGATCCGGCAATATCAAAGCATGTTATAAGTGGCCGTAGTGATTCAAATGATCTACAAGCCCGCGTAGACTTCCACAAAAAGTTCCTTACTGGAATCAGCCAGAATGGCACTGGTCTGGGGTATGGCAGTACAACCATGAGCGACAAGGACTTAAAGAAGTCTCTTTTGCGGGGAGATTACGACAGCAACAGTATGGCTCATGCTATTGGCCTTCAATGCCAGAATGATTGGACAACAATTGGGGACTTTTGCATTCCGCCTCCAATGCACTGGAAGGTAATGCTCTATGACTGGACGCCAGAGATGCTGAAATTTTATTTGAATGCCTTTCAGCATACACTTCCAGACCCCAGTAACCTCGCTCGTTGGAGCTTTGCCGAGGATACTCCTTGTCCCCTCTGTAGCAATACCCCTTGCACAGCTAGACACATTCTAGCTGGCTGCAAGGTGGCCTTAGATCAAGGACGGTACACTTACCGCCATGACAAAGTTCTCGCTGTTATTCGCGAGGTAATTAGTCTCTCAGTGGCTCGTGCCAACAAGGGTTTGACAGTATCCTCCAAACCCCCAATACAGTGCGGTTGTGCGGGATGGCTCTAAAGGCAAAAAACATTTAACTACAAAACCTTTCTCAATAATTGAGAAAGCTACAGATTGGATTCTGGAGGTTGATTCGGTCTCTAAGCAGTATAAATTCCCTGAAAGTCTCGGATGCACAGCCCTCCGTCCAGATATAACTCTTTACTCTCTATCTCGGAAGGTGGCCCTTATTGTAGAATTAACTGTTTCGTGGGAATCAAATATCCCAAAAGACCACGAGTACAAATTAAATAAATACCATGATCTTGCAAATGCCGTAACCCGGAACGGCTTCACTGTTCACCTTCACGCGGTGGAAGTTGGCGCTCGTGGCCTGCCAGCTAAATCTCTATTTCACCTCTTTAAAGATCTTGGCCTTTCCAGAAAAATAATCAACTCTTTCTTAGAAAAATGATCTAAAACTGCGATTTGCGCATCTCAAATTCTATGGCTTCGAAGGGGGAGTGAATGGGTGGTAAGGTAAACGCTCACATGTGGCAAGACAGCTGTCCTAAACCTACCACAGCCGGTTCGTAAGTCCGGAATCCACTGCTCACCCCCCAGAAGTGTAAAAATAGTATTATGATGGGCCCGACTACGGTCGGTGAATTCCATGGCAGCTCCGTTTGTATTTATATATACTTATGAACATTTACGAAAGAGCATTTTACGAAAGAGAAATTCTTCGTTCTGTGACCAATACTTTTACTTATATTGCCAGAAGAAAAATCCCGACTGCTTTAGCATTGTTTAGGGAAATTGACTATAGAACACAATCGTTTCTTAAGCATTAGCCAGTGCTTAAGCAATGGTCGGTGAGGGAATGCTTAAAAATCAACAGTAGATTCGGGTGTAAGTTGCCACTGGTGCCCTCTAGCGAGAGAAAATAGTAGTAAACATCCTATTAATTTTTAATTTTTCCGACTATTCAGAGCCCGATTGAAGGAGACAAGAAACAACGAGAGCACATCCTGCAGCTGAATCAGATCCTTGCCAAACAAGTCATGGAAATGAGCAAAATCGTAGCGAGTGAGTCATCGACATTTCATTAATTTTATTTTGACCAGATACTCGTAAATAATATAAAAGAATGCAGTTTGTTTGCTCCCTTTAAATGTTTAATAATGTCGTAACGAGCACTCCATCTCAATCCTGTCTTTATTTCCGTGCATTTTGATACTAACTCTTTTGATTGTATTTGAAAGAAACGGTTTTGAACTTTTTCTAAATGATCAAAAGAACGAAGCCGTTTCTGTTGTTTTTAATCTTGGTAGCTTTTTTTCAATGAATTGTGCGCATGTCGTTTGTGCTAGTTTTTCGTTTGACGTGTTTTTTTTTTGTTTGTTTGACAATGCAGGTAGCGGAGCGGAAATATCGCAGCAAAACCCCTCACACGCAACCTCCTAATCGCCAAACACGCATACACACACACCACGCATATCCTCATCATAACGATATATCTACTTGTGATAATTGGCCATATTTACGAAATTAGTGGATAACCGTGACCTTTTCATATCATATAATGTTTAATCTATAACCCGAACCCACCGACACATATCATTTTGCTTGCCCGGATGTTCCAACACTTCTCCGGTCTTTAAAACAATCGTGTAAGTGTGCTACTTTTATCATTTTATTGTCGGACGAAGGTACACTGAAAAGTTTACAGCATCAATGGAAAACTGACACAGTTTTCAGCTTACCTTCTTTCGGTAGACCTGTGTACGAGGGACGTTCAAATGAAAGTGATAATGGGGTACATACTCCTTGGGACTAAAAAATCCATACTGTTAGGCTCCTTGGGCATCTTTCAGAATAAAAGAATTATCAGGCATTTCATGTAAAAAAAAAAAGACAAAAAAAAAATAAAAAATAATTATCTCTCATTCAGTAATTACCTATAGCTAAATATACATATCTCATAAATCTGTAGAAAAACTAAAAAGAATTAGTAAAAAATTGTAATTTTTGTCTGAAAACTTTTACTTCATACAGAATTACTTATGACAAATTTTGGTTAGGTTGGCAGCACTGTTTTCGGCTATTCGGTTAGTAGTGAAAGGTTGGTGAGTATTTGTCAGAAAACGAGGAAGTAAGTATATGTATTTGTATATTTATATACATATAAATATACATATAGGTACTATGGGAGCTAAGGGGCCCTCGCTGAGTTGGCAACGAAGGCCCTTTCTGTTCAGGGTTGGTCACACTCACGGTTCAACACCCATCCGACGGCCCCCACGCATGAAGTGCGAGCCTTGGTAGGACTCTGGCCTTAGGGTTAGTTTCCTCTACGAATCAACCATTTGGCGCTCCTGGACGGTCTGCGCACCGTGCGGCATAAGCCAATCGATTGCGCACTCTGACTAACATATTGAGATGTCAACCAAAACGGGCGAACCCGTCACCGCAGGACGTTTTAACGATTCATCGTTCTATCGACCGTGCAGTGAGCGTAGAAGACTTTGGACATAACAAATCCGACGTCTAGCTACGCCACAACCCATTAGAGACCAACGCCTTACCGCGAGTAGCCAGGTATGTTACCTGGCGGGCGGCACTCGCGCCCTAACTACCAATTGTGACCAGATTTCTCCGGTCTCTCGATTGGTTCTGAGTTCGAGGTCGCTTGCGCGGTCCTCTTCCTTACGAAGCGGTGAAACGGTGTACACCGAATCTATCGCGGACCAAGGCGTCCTTTGCCCGACTCTGAACCGGGATCGGATGGCCAATGGTCATTTCAAGAGCAGTCGCCGTAAGGTAGGCAACCACCCCCGCTCTATAGGAAACAATACAGTTCCCAGACTCCCCCGACTGTTAGTCGGAGAGCACAATCTTTTATTTATTTATTTATTTATTTATTTATTTGCAGCTGTTATAGAAAACATATACAAAAAAAAAACAAGAACACAGATTAAAAATTAAAACTATAAATAGACAAAGACTATCAAATAAAGCTACAAACGCTGCAAAGTAGGGGTATCCTCAGGATATCTCTTATCCTGGTTTTCAGGACACACCTATTAATTATTGATACATACATAGGTATATGATTTTTAAAATAAAATAACCAAATCAAATAAATCTTAAAACAAAAAATCTAAATAATCATAATCAAATAAATACACAAATCGAAATAATCAAAATCAAGATATTTAACATCAAATGATATTAAAAGAAAATAACGTAATTACATAAATTTAATAATCTACATATAATAAATCAAAAATAATCAAAATCAAAATATTTAACATTAAATAATCAGGTTACAAATTAATAAATAAACGAAGACAATAGTAATAATCCATTTAGCAATAGTTATTTTAAAATAAAATCAAATTATGACATCTAAATATCTTCCTTTAATAATAAACTTTTAAAGTGGTCCTTAAATACTGCAATTGATTTCAATCGCAAAGCCATTCCCAACCGATTCCATACAACCGCAGAATAATACGAAAAGCTGCACTGGAAATGTGTAGTTTTGTGCTTGGGTATTATAGCAAGTTGTTCACGTGCCCGTGTTGAATGGACATGCCGGTTACGGGACCACGTCATAATCGAGTAAAGATATCGCGGCTGTTTATTGCGTACTACCTTGAGTATAAGGGTCGCAAGATGGAGCTGCCTTCTTTTACTCATATTCAACATGGAAGCTTTCGCAAGGAATGGTGACACATGATGACGTGGAGGAATCCTAAAGCAAAATCTTGCGCAGGCATTTTGCAGTCTCTGAAGTCTCCGCTCAGTCTTCCTATATAGACAGGGGCCGTACACACAGTCGCCATAGTCCATTATAGACAATATAAGGGCATTTACAAGTAGTATTCTGATTCTGACGCTGAGGTACTCCCGAATTCTGTATAAGGCCTTTAGACGTGAGAAACCCCACCCAACGCTTTTGCTGACATGTTCCTCAAACCGTAATTTTCTATCAAATAGAATACCCAGATTTTTAGCCGTAGTGACCAGTGGTATTGGCAAACTGTCCACCATTATAGGAAGAGAGCCATAGTTAGCAATTTTAGTCCTGCCCTGTTTCGACCCAAGAATCATAAAACATGACTTCGAAGGGTTGATTTGTAAGCCATGTTTATTGGACCAAGCGGATAACCTTTCAAGATCGGCATTGATTAGGCTGACTGCTGAAAATGGACAATTCATTAATTGAGTGTCGTCGGCATATAGATGATAGCGACAGTTTTCAAAATTTGCAGCTATGTCAGAAGTATATAGTGCAAATAAGACCGGGCCCAGTATCGATCCCTGTGGTACGCCTGTTTTAACTTCACGAAGAGAGGAAATCGATTGACGGCCAGATACATCTTTCAAAATTACTTTTTGAAAAATCGATTGGCTTGCGCCGCTCGGTGCGCAGACCGTCCAGGAGCGCCAGAGGTTTGATTCCCAGGGGAGACTGGTTGACCCAGTGTCCTACCCAAGTTCGCACCCCATGCGTGGAGGCCATCGGATGGGTGTTGACCCGTGAGTGTGACCGACCCTGAACACATGGGTCATCGTGGCCACCTCATCATGGGCCCGTTAGCTCCCCAACTCTGACTAACATCTTGCGGTGTCAACTACAACGGGCGAGCCCGTCACCACAGGACGTTTTAACGATTAGTCGTTCTATCGCCCTGCAGTGAACGTAGAGACTTTGGACAGTACATTCTACGTCCAGCTACGTCACAACCCGTGAGAGTCCAACGCCTTACCGCGAGTAAGCCAGGAGTAAACCCGGCGGGCTCGAGATACTCG
Organism: Micropterix aruncella; assembly: GCA_944548615.1. Lineage (NCBI taxonomy): Eukaryota > Metazoa > Arthropoda > Insecta > Lepidoptera > Micropterigidae > Micropterix > Micropterix aruncella. Next base: position 33,781,182 of record OX155962.1, read on the forward strand.
CGCCCTCACTTCCAATTGTGACCAGATTTCTCCGGTCTCTCGATTGGTTCCGAGTTCGAGGTCGCTTGCGCGGTCCTTTCCCTTATGAAGCGGTGAAACGGAGTGCACCGAATCTTCGCGGACCAAGGCGTCCTTTGCCCGCCTCTTACCCGGGATCGGATGGCCAATGGTCAATTCCAGAGCAGTCGCCATAAGGTACGCAACCACCCCCGCTCTATAGGAAACAATACAGTTCCCAGACTCCCCCGACTGTTAGTCGGAGAGCACAATCGATTGGCTTGCGCCGCACGGAGTGCAGACCGTCCAGGGGCGCCAGAGGTTTGATTCCCAGGGGAGACTGGTTGACCCAGTGTCCTACCCAGGATTCGCACCCCATGCGAGGAGGCCGTCGGATGGGTGTTGACCCGTGAGTGTGACCGACCCTGGACACATGGGTCATCGTGGCCAACTCATCATGGGCCCGTTAACCCCCAAACTCTGACTAACAGTCGGGGGAGTGGAAGCAGTTCTGTTTCCTATAGAGCGGGGGTGGTTGCGGACCTTACGGCGACTACTCTTGAAATGACCATCGGCCATCCGATCCTGGGTGAACAGCCGGGCAAAGGATGCCGTGGTCCGCGATAGATTCGGTATACACCGTTTCACCACTTTGTAAGGGAGAGGACCGCGCAAGCGACCTCAAACTCGTAACCAATCAAGAGACTGGAGTAATCTGGTCGTAATTGGAAGTAAGGGCGTGAGTATAAGCCCGCTGGGTAACACTCCTGGCTATCTCGCGGTTAAGGCGTTGGCCTCTTACGGGTTTGTGGCGGAGCTTGGCTGTGGACTGTTCTGTCCTCACGGTCTTCTGCGCTCACTCCAGGGAGATAGAACGACTAATCGTTAAAACTTCCTGAGGTGACGGGCTCGCCCATTGTAGTTGACAACTCTAGTTGTATATTTACATGTATATTATTTTATATGTATATTTATATAATATATATGGAGGCCGTCCAAAATGGCTACGTCCGCCGGATCTGGAAAACGACCCAAAATGCCTAAAGGCTTTGTTGGCGTCCGACAGGTTAAGTATTTGTGCTTGTTTTTTTTATTTCGGAACAAGTAATTCAAGACTAACGAGGGGAAGGGGTGAATAGTCCGCCATATTCTACGGTTGCACATTGGTATGCGTGAGGAATTTGATGTAACCAAAGATGACCTTTGCTCCAATCCACAACCAATCAAATGGTCAAAAATAGTTTTTGCAGAACGTCGTGTCACGGTGCGTTTTATTACTGAAGAAGTGAAGATTTGGGTAGGCAGTTTTTAGCGTATAGCGTTTTACATGATTGCTTGGGGATGAAAATAATTAGGTACTCATAATGCAACAAACCAGACCGAGGATTTCGCAAAGATCTTTGTAATTGACAAGCTCTTTGTAACAAGATCCTGACTTTTTTGGCTCGATTTATAACCATGGATGAGAAGTGGCTTCACTATTATGATCCCAAAACAAAGCAACAGTCCGTGACTTGGAAAAGATCGTCATCTCCAACCTCTAAGAAATTTAAGACAATTCAATCCATCGATAAGATCATAGGCTTTTTTTTTTAAATTACATTATTTTGATAATGGATCACCGTATTTCCTTACGGAAGTTCTCCTAATGCACCCCGACATAATTTTTATGGACACTTACTATTTTCCGGGACAGTCTAGGGGTAGTGAAGATAGAACTATGGATCATGGAGTCATGAACCATGAACCATGGATACCTCGGAGCTACAATTACGGATACTTTATTTAAATAAGGTACGTAAATATGACACTACTTGAGCAATACTCGACAAAAGCTACTGAATCTCCGCCGCCCGTATATTTTTTACGCAAGTACCTACTCTAGAGGCCATCACCTGGTGGTTCAAAGGAAACTTGACTTTTCTTATTATATAAGCATGTTTGGGATTTTGATTTTTTATAACATTTATCAATGTTTTCTTAGCCTGTTTCTTCTGATTTTTAATCACACGACTATAATCGACGATTCTGATTAATCGGGAAAGCATTAATTAATCGTATGGTAATTATAAACGGTTGCATCTGTAACATACTTATTCTCACTTTTATTTGAATGCCCTAGTACGTTAGCAAAGTTATATTTTTTGCATTGTATTTTTAACCATTGAAACGTTGCTTATTAATTTTGTTTGTAGGCACAAATGGCATATGTTTTGTGCGAGTGTGAACAATTTGTAACGCTGCATTTCCTCTGCACAGTCAAAGCCATGGAGAGACTTCCCTTGGAAGAGCACATTATCAACTCGGATGAGAGCTCACCGGAAGTGGAGTTGCCCATTTACCAGCAACGCTACAATTACTTCTCTTGAGGCAACGACGAGTAGTTAAACTGTTTGGGCTAAATTTTATACTAACGTTATGACTATTTATTGTAGATTAGAGATGTGCACTGTTATACGCACTGTGCACTGGACGCTTTTAGTTGCTTGTTTCACGATGACTTTTTTGAATGGATAGGAATGGGTTGCGCAACTAAAAGTGGACAATGCATAGACAATTTGGGTGCGAATGACCACCTTTAATAGACAACGATGAGTGTTTTTCCACGTGACCGCACGAGCAGTATTCAGTTTTTCCTGTAGGAAATTAGTGCCTTTGATTCGAAATGCGCTTTCTCGGGGTACATCAACGTATTTCCCCCAATATCTACGGCTACCGTTTTGACAATAATTTTACTTTTTACACTGTCAAAGATTCAACCGACTTCTCCCCAATCGAAACAACGATTAAATACTTGTCAAAACAGTATATACTTCCCACTCGGTGCTTATTTCCAGCATTATTCATTCATTCATTCACAATCTATCAATATAAGTATTGAATATTCTAAAACTATAATATAATAACAATCGCTTAATAATTAGGAGAATATATTAACCTACATAGATTAGCTTAACGAAAGAGCTCTATACCTCTATCCAATTATATAATCACATATCTATCCTCTATACTATATCGATTCCCACTCTTAAAAAGTGTAGCTTTTAAGCCGTCCATTTGTGTTCTAGTCTTTTTAATATTACTTTTTTATATAAATAAATAAATTTGTCTAATCGAACGAATCATTCCTAACCCTACCCCAGAACCAATATTGTAGAAAATAAGCGCAACAGCTTTAATCCATTTTCTGGATTCGTACAGATGACAATTTTAACGGCCATTATATGCCATATCGCTTAATTATAATCTATATGAGCTTAGTTTGAAAATGGTAGAATCGTCGCGGGGTGTACAACATATATTTAATTAATTTTATGCTTTAACCGTGTATATTTTTATTATAGTTATGTTGTCGGTGATGCCAACATTCCCCCTAATTTAATTTTGTTAAATTCACAAAATGTAGATAATTTAATTTTTTAAAATTAGGTTGTGAATTTTAACTTTCAGTACAACTTTATCATATAATGTACATTACCCCATGTATTATTTCAAAGTGTATATTTTAGTTTTGTTAAATAGCTAAGATAAAGCCTCAATAATGTGTAATGATTTCTTATAAACCTTTAGACTGAATTAGACTTTAAAAACATTGTTGACAGAAAAATCGTGTTTTTTTTATGAAAAAAAAATATACACACCTTAGGGGCGTAGATATTTAAATCTGTTGTTTGTACATTTAATTTATTTTGTTTTAGTTCTGCGAATAAGCGATTATTAATAATTATACGAAGCTGTCTCGTATTTATGTAATGTTGCAATACTTATGTCAATTAGAAAAAAATAAAATACTCTGTTGAAAGTTGTTGGTTTTCTTGTTTGTTTGTTTGTTTGTTTATACTCTTTTTTGTAAAATTTCACAATGAGCGGTTTTATTGTCATACGACAATCTCTTACAACCAACCCTACTGTGCGATATCCCGCCTCGTAACTATGCCGTCTGACGGGGATATCAAGTGGGTGATTGCGGATCAATTAAAAAGACAGTGGAAGTGTAGGAGATATTGAAATTGGAATTGAAAAGTGGTCATCGATATACGCTACTGAAAGGAATGTCACGTACCTCGTATGAGCGTCGTATGGTGACTGCAGCTTGAGGAGAGGAGTCCTCGGCGGCCGACGGAGGACGACACTAAGTCTAGTTTTTAGGGTTCGAAATCTGCACTCGCGAATGTCACGAGGGCGGTGTGTCTGCGTGTATCGCCTGCTTGAATGTTGTATTGTAATCCCGTTCACTGGCGCACGGCGCGAAGCGAAGGGTTGAGCTACCGAAGCTCGTAAGGGCACTTTCGTAGTCCTTAGCCCAGAATCCGCAGTCAAAACGGTAATTGTCCGGGTATGGAACTCGATTACGGTGCGCTCGATCGTCACCGTAGGTGCTGGCGTGTTACTGGTGTCTGCAACGTCGCTCTCCCGCGTACAGAGCGCTGATTTATCGGTCGAGCGTGTTAGTACGCGCCAATTCCAACAGATAGCGCATAATCGATATGTGATCCGGGAAAATATGAATTATAGATTTTTTAAATTAAATAGAAATACCAACGGGTAATATTAAACACCTACTATGAAGTGTTTATGTGTATGTGTGCGTGTAGCATATGTGTAAGTGTGTGTCTTGTTATTGAATTCGATCGACAGAATTGGAAATGTAATTCTGTTAATTTTATCCCAACGGAAAATGGTGACCCAGCTGGGAATCGAACCCGGAACCTTACAATGTAAGATCAGGTAATTTAACCACTATGCCACCGGGCCGTGATTTCTTCTTGCTTTGGTGAGGGCAATAATTATGTAGTGCTGTATTTTTCAACCTTTTTTTAGATCGCAACCACCTGTTTGGTAAAAAAAAAAAAACTCTTATGCAACCCCCCTTAGACTGTTTTCCACTGCTGTAACTAAGCATCCAATAAATAAAGTTTGTAAAAATTGAGGCGAAAACCACATTATTTTAACTGTTTTTCTTTTTTAAAGCTGTACCTAACTGTTTCCATCTTAGGTCAACATAAAGTTTCGTAAAAGCAATAGCAAAACACAAATATGTTTCTCTTTCGAAGCTGTAAATGTTTGTATATTAAGCCGGGTCCGTTGCCAAGGTAACCAAGGTCATGTTATTTTGGGGCATGGCCTAATGGTTTTGTTCAATGTTTCTGTTTGCCGAGTGGATTGGATAACACAAGTGTTCGCCTGCGAGGGGCTGGGGGGCTGGGGGCTGGGGAGGAGCTGGGGAGCTGGGGGGATCATTCATGTTTGCGCTCGCCAGATACATCTCGTCAAATCTTTTTGATATTGTGTATTGTTGTTGTAGTGAATCGTTTCCATGGAGTGGAATAAATAAAATACTTGTATTTTATACAATTGATACGGGAAAGACCCTTTATTTGGGATGCTACATCAAATAAAAATAGAAATAAATCTAAAAAGCTAGATGCTTTTCTCATGTCAATCACATGTCAGGTGGAACGGCATGTCGTTTGTTTTTGTCTATCTGCCAATAATAACGATATAAGATTTTTATAATCGCTCGCTGAAGCGAGGCTGTAGGTAGGGCCTAACACAGAATCTGTTTCTATTTCTTCTGTTAAGAACTATATCCACCATTGCCAAAACCGTGGACACGTCTTCCCTGTCGGAACTCATTTTATATAGAGAAGTTACTAACAAAAATAATCTAGGTATACTAGAAAATCCCAGTGGACGGCCTGTTTGCTAAACATGTTTTTTAACATGTTAGCAAAACAATGTTTTGTTCGTAACATGGCACAGCGGATCCGGCTTTACAGGCTGGCCAGAAAAAGTACAGTAAAATGTTTACATTGCAACACTAATGTTAGAATATCAAGACTAAATAATCTAGTGACATGTCTCAGTACCGTCTCCTAAGAGGTGAATTGGAATTATTGAAGTACCTATAGGAACCTTTCTCAGAAATCGAAAAAATAAAGAAATGCTAAATTGAAAGAAAAAAGCTTTGGACGCGTAAAAATTCAAAACCAAATTTACATACAAAACCAAATTTACATACAAAAAAAAAAAAAAGTTTTTTTAAACTCAGTTTTTAAGGTTGTTTGTACTCAGACTAGTGTTTCTGCACCTTTACTGATTATATCACGCAATATCAGCGTTAGAATTATTGTGAGCTTGATAGAAAATAAAAAAAACGTTTGACGTGCCTCCTACAATTTTGACTACGATTGAGACAGGTAGGTTCCAACAATTTGTGGCTAAACTATACGAAATGTTAAACGAAACATAACGTCAAAATCTAGAAGTACATTTCGAGACTATGAAGACGACTTCTTTAGCTCCACTTCGAATATTTTCGTTCGTTTTTAACCCCTCAAATGAATGGCGATTAGCTCGGGTTGCCTACAGCAAAATGTATATAAATTTATATTTACATTTACATTTACATAGAGCGGGGTTTACTATAGAGCTATAGCATTACTATAGAGCGGATTACTATAAAGCGGCGCACATTTACATTTATATTTATATTTATATAAATTTATATACATTTTGTATACATTTTGCCAAGGCATCCCTTAAGGGACGCCTCACATTTGAGGGGTTAACTCAAAAGAATATGAATAACGAGAATTAATAAATATATAAATACAAACGGAGCTGCCATGGAATTCACCGACCGGAGTCGGGCCCATCATAATACTATTTTTTACACTTCTGGGGGGTGAGCAGTGGATTCCGGACTTACGAACCGGCTGTGGTAGGTTTAGGACAGCTGTCTTGCCACATGTGAGCGTTCACCTTACCACCCATTCACTCCCCCTTCGAAGCCATAGAATTTGAGATGCGCAAATCGCAGTTTTAGATAATTTTTCTAAGAAAGAGTTGATTATTTTTCTGGAAAGGCCAAGATCTTTAAAGAGGTGAAATAGAGATTTAGCTGGCAGGCCACGAGCGCCAACTTCCACCGCGTGAAGGTGAACAGTGAAGCCGTTCCGGGTTACGGCATTTGCAAGATCATGGTATTTATTTAAATACCACGATCGAAAAAATGAACGAAATTTCACGAACTGAACAAAGAGGGGCGAAACAAGGCCGAAATTCAACTGCCCACAAGTGCCATAAGGGTAAGTGAGGCACATTAAAATATTTTACCCCCATGTCGAATTAATGTCTACTCTAATGGCCAGACTGTATATAATTAAAGATTTAGAAATATGTTCGTTTTTAGATCTTCGCGATCCTTCAGGGGGCCGCGACCCACTGGTTGAAAGTAACTGTAGAGAATTTAAAATCAATTGCGAGGAAGGGGGAGGGGAGTCGTTGGTTTAACGTTTGGCGCCATCTGTTGAGTGATAACGAAATATTTATGGTCAGCGCCATCCACTGACAAATTGCCAAACTACTAGCTGAGTTCAAGATTGTAATGTAATATTCATTGGAAATAGAGGGCAGTAAATGCAGATGACCATGGCGCCACCTATTCTTCTAGGTACTAAATTAGTTCGTACTATTTCTGTTAGATGGCGATTTAAGGGTGTGGGTTGAGATAGCTGTGATTGAAAATTTAATCCGCGTTTTTATCGGCCTCTGCGGCACTTGGAGGCAATGGTATGACATGGCAGATCGGATTGCGGGTGGCATATCAATGTAATGGGAGCACAGGGGTTTAGGGTTATTAGGGTTCCGTACCAAAGTGTACAAACGGAACCCTATTGGTGAAACTTCATCGTCTGTTCGTCTTCCCAGTTGTATTTCATCGTCGATATCTCGCCCAGTTTAGAAGCTATCGACATTAATTTTATAAAGTATATTGGGCCCGATTGCGTTTCTTTGTGAACTAAAATTAAAATTAGTCCAAGCGAACGAGACAGAGCAATACGTTAGAGCGGTATATGAAACGACCGATCGTCGATAAATACTACCTGCCGAACTTATACTCGTCCGAATAAATTCGAGCATATTTCGTGCGGTGATTTGACCTTGGCGGGCAGTTTTAATGCAAAAAGTGACAACCGGTCATCTCACACTTCGCTCTAGCGTATTGCCCTGTCTCGTTCACACGGACTAATTTCTGATTTTAGTTCACGAAGAAACGCAATCGAGCCCATTGTGGTACTAAAATTTGGCAACTCGGATTTTACTACGAAACCCAACGTGTAGATGGAACCTATAATTCAATTGATTAATCTTCTATTATTATGTTAAATATGGCGGCTTTTGTGGTATAACAGTATGGCGGCGCACTATAGATGGCGCTCTAAACATGCCTATACTGTATAAAATAATAATGTAATAATAAATGATTTTTTTTAATCATAGCTATTTTTTAAATATTATTTACATAAATATGTAAATTTTTAATTTGGTGTACAGGTTTAAATGCAGAATAGTTACGCACTTTGAAGTTCTGATGGACTAGTAGATGGCTCTCCGTATTTTTTCTGTGACGTGATCAACGTATATAATAATGCAAGTGAATGTTAACATTGCTATTATCATTGGTTAAACAATGGGTTTTCATAATCAATCAATATTTATAATCAATCACTTATCAATGTTTATAAGAAACAGGTGTTTATTTTTAATTTGATATGCAGGTTTTAATACTAAATAATTACGCGCTTTATTTTTTGTAGGCTGATTAATAATAATAATAATAAAAATTCTTTATTGACCACACTGGTACAAATGGCGGGCTTATTGCCATAAATGGCAATATCCTCCAGCCAACCAGCAGGTAGTAGGTACTTACGTTTGTTCGTGGCAGAACATTTTTTAAAAATTTTCATTGACTTCAAATAATACATATTGTATAATACACACATACATACACATACACATACATATATACAAACAATACATAAAGTGCATAATAATATAAATGATACATAATATCCATATTATACATATACATAATAAAAAAATAAAAATATATATACGTAGGATCAGCTTATATTATTTTGAGAGCAGAATGTAGCTTCAGCCGGGAGCGAAACGCACTCGAACTGACGGTATCCCGTATATTGGAAGGCAGGTTATTCCATAATCTTGCTGCATATACAGAAAAGGAATACCTAGGTGAAGAAAGCTGTATGATGCTGAGGTATATATTGAGTATTCGTTGACTGAGACCGTATTGGCAGCCCGTGGGAGGATAACACTCGGAATTCGGATTTTAGGTACTACAGAATAAGTGGATTGTTCAGTATTTTCTGCAATAGGCAGAGAATATGCATTATATAACGATTATATAACAGAAATAATACGGAGAGATCAGAATGCCATCTATTAGTCTAGTTATACAACTAGACTAATAGGTGGCATTCTAATCTCTCCCTATTATTTCTGTTATATAATCAGCCTATATAACAATGCGATAAGTGGCACTAATAAATAAATGGAAATATTGTTATCATTGGTTAAATAATGGGTTTTTATAATCAGTCCTTTATATAAAAAAACATTCATTATCAATGTTATTGTAAATAGCCAGATAAATTGCTGCTATCTCAGCGCCACCTGCATGTCGCCGGCGCAAAAGGGTTGCCAAGACGTACTATGACGTTGAACAATCTGAAACCATATATATGTAGTGAATGGTTGTAGGTGTAGGTAGACTTGGACTTTTGGAAACCATCGATTCGTCTATCTACCTACGGGCTATGGTTACATTTTGTAAAGAATGTCCGAGCATTCTAGGCAGTAAACGTCATCTCCCCTGTCGCCTCTTAGAAATTTCTTCTTAGATTGAAAAAGTTCAAGGTGAAGGCGTAGGCGGTCGTTGCTAAAAGTGCTTAGGTGCTTAGGTGCTTAGGTGCTGGTTGCGTAGAGGGAGAGAGGTACCTAACCTAACATACAAGGAACGAGGATCAGATATCCGTAAAGGACACGTAGCAATCCGATTTATATCGTTTTCAAGCTGTCGCTCTTGGGAGGATCAAATACCGCCGTACTCTCTTTTCGCTATGCAAATTTTGCAAAAGGCTGTCGAAAAACAACATCCATTTATTCAGCCTCGTCTATCGCTCGGTTCGCATTGCGAGCACACGGTGTTTTTTATTGCCCATCGAAGGCGTGCCAAGTCAAACTAATAATATATTTCATGAGGGAACATAGTTCACAAATATTTCCTTTTTCAGTCTAGTTCGTCTTCAAAGTAGACAAATAGTAGGATACAATCATAAGGATCTCTCGTTAAAAATGGTGTTCCACAGGGCCCATTTCCATTACGATGAATAACGTCGAGTAATAGTTGAATTATTGAGTATTATAATTAATAAGCCTTTATCTTGCTTTGTAATAAGATTTTACGGAAAATACCTTTTTGTAGATTCCAAATAATTGACTGTTTTAATTATTAATGTAATATTCTTAAATACCATTTTTGGACAATATGACAACTAGAGCTGTCAACTACAACGGGCGAACCCGTCACCTCAGGAAGCTTTAACGATATTAGATCGTTCTCTCTCCCGTGAGGTGAGCGTAGAAGAATTGTGACGAAAACAGTCCACTGTCTAGTTTTTCTTAGTGAGCAACCGTCCAGTGGGTGATTCTGTACGTGAAACTAATCAAGAAAATTACCGAAAAAAAGGTTGTTTATAATTTTTAGTAAGTATTTGATGTTGTCATATTTTACCCAAATACATGAGTTAAAATGTTTTTTTATTTAGGACATTATTAGAGAGAAAAAGCGTCTTTTATATACAACTTGGATATTCCGATTTTTTATTAGTTACAAAGACCTAGGTACACCAAAAACACATTTAGACAATTTTCGACTTTGTTTTTTATGTAGAATAAAGTTAAAACTACGTAATTTCAAAGAACCATTTCTTTTTAATTACAGTCCAAAAAGAAATATGTTATTTTTAATTTTATTTTATGTGAAGAATCACACATTTGTCCGGTGCTCACCAATAAAAACTAAACCCTATAGGTACGTATATGCATAGATAATTTTTATTTTAGAACTCTTGAAAAAATATTGTTTATCCCTGATCTGTAGAATGTTATAGTATCAAAAAATGTGTAACATTAATAATATAACTCAATCTAATTGTTGACATTAAAAAAGTACAGTAAATAAATATTAATGAAACAACTTTAATAGTTTTAAACCCCTAACATTTGTTATATGCGAGCACCTATCTATGTTATTGTTTATTCTCCTCCCGTGGAATATAATGTAATATTTACATTGCTCCTCAAAAATTAAATTTACACGAAGCAAATACAGCACTGTCTCTTGTATTTAAGTGATATACGGCAAACAATCTTGTACTAAATTCTAAATCAACAAAATGTATAAAATTTATACTTGCAAATGGTAAACAGGTTGGATACAAAATGTATATTTGGATACAAAATGTATATTTGGATACAAAATGTATATTTGGAAATGATGTATGTTTGGAACTTGTAAATGAAACATTTTTCTTGTGGATAACCGTAGACTATTAACTGAAATGGGGTCCAAATATATCAATGATGGTAGATTTAGCTCTGCGGCTTTTGCTTATAGGGAATTCAGGCAGCTGACTGAGGCCGAAACGGCGCGACTGGTCCACTTCAGCTATTTCAATAGCGTTATGTCTTACGGTATACTGCTTATGGGGAAGCTGACGCGAAATCTATCCTTGTGTTGCAACAGTGGGCTATTCGGTGAATATACGGATTAGATTCCAGGGTCACACTGCGCAAACTTTTTAGGGAAATTAATATCTTCACAGTTGCTTCTCAATTTATTTTTTAAATATAATGTACCATATGTTGGCAAATATCTAACCCAGTTCACAAAAGTGGACCGGACCGGACGGACACGGAACCTAAAGGGACCTCCTACCTGTGTTTTAAGGTCGGTCCAACTCACGATTGCTCTCATCCGTTAGTAGGTATCCTCGAAGAGAGACTAACCTAGAATGGCCGCTGTGAACTCTGCTTGCGGCTGTAATTTACAGTCAAATAAGACAGTTGGGATCAGAGGTTCCGGGCCGGGAGTACAGCTCCGTTGGCGAAATCGATCAGACTGGCAAAGGGCGCCTCAGTTCGCAATAAATTCGAACTCAATTACTGGTAACGTCAGACAGAGTTCGCACAAGCGACCTCGGATCTGTGACCAGACTGGAGGAAGGAGACATGCGTCCGAACCTGGTAGTAAGGAGCGAGGTTCGCCCGCTGGTTCCTCATCTTAGTGCCTCGATGTAGGGCGTCAGACTCTTACGGGCGTAGATTGACTGTGGTTTGTATTATCTGCAAAGTCTTTTACGTTCAGCCTATGGAAGAAAGAATGGCTCGATGTCGATATAGCGGGAGCTATATCCCCAGGGATGGGGTGATGGGTTCGCCCGTCAATCAACACCCAACGTAGTTCACAAAGTAAGTGACCGCCGCAATGCAAATACGTGAATTTCGACTAAAAAAGTGCGATTCTTTTTTATGGGGTAGTATACAATTTTATTATAAAATTCCTGAAGAAATTTTAAACTTGCCGAGAGGACAATTTTGAGTCTCGTGTTAATGTGTAAAAAACACATTATAAAATAAATAATTACTTAACTGATAGACGAGTAGTGTTATAATCATAATCATAATCGTAATCATCATTTATTTTCCAAAGAAGACTAGCTATCTACAACAAAGATACCTAATCTGGTGAAATCGTCAAGAAAAAATACATATTAGTTAAATTTCAAAATTAAAAACCATAGTAGAAATATAAATAGTGTCAAATTAAAAGACATAACAAAATAAAAAAAATAAAAAATAATCGCAACTAAAAAAAGAAAATAATAAAAAAAAAACAAAACAAAAAAATATAAAAAAGAAATGTTAAATGATCCACTAATTAAATTCCAACATAATTTGGAAATAATACCGTTTCAAAAGTCAACTTAACAACTAAAACGCCTGAAGCATATATTAAAAAAATCCTATCAATATTGTAAAATAGCATTTCATGCCCTAAACTTTTTAAATCTTATATACAAATACTATTTAGACTACAAACGATTCAGCACAGCTGTAGAATTCGTCCAACGTATAGAAAGCATGTGTGGATGCCAATTTTCTTTTTATAAAACTCTCGAAATTTTTTAACTCCAGAAGTCTAGTTTGGAGTGGGAGGCAGTTAAAAAGCTTAAAACTAACGTAATTGAAGGACTTTTGAGTCTGTGTTAGATGCACTCTGGGAAGGGCAATATTTAACCGGTGGCGAGTGTCATGGGTGTGGTGTCATGGGCAAGGGCGGTCCTAGCCTTACATTTTGGGGGGGGTCACAGTTATGGGCTTAAGGTTTGGGGGGGGGGGGGGGGGGGTCGCTGTTATGGGCCATGAGATTGGTTTAACGGTTTGTAAATAAAACAAAGTTCCCCTTTATTATACAATAATTTATTTATGGAAACAAGTGTATTTGCATAAGGAGCTTAGGTATTATAAGCCATATATTTAAGATTTGGGGGGGGTCATGACCCCCTTGACCCCCCCCCCTGGGACCGCCCTTGGTCATGGGTGTGGTGATCACCATTTAGTTCACGTTTTGTGACGTTGGTTCTCGCATAAATTAAACACCGAAGAATATACTCAGCTACCATAGTTAATATTTTATATTTTTTAAAGTACGGGACGCAGTGAGTATTTCGCGCTAGTCCCGCGATCGCTCTTACTGCCTGCTTTTGGAGTATAAATATTCGAGAGCTATCAGTGGAGTTTCCCCATAGAATTATACCGTAGGCCATTATCGAATGGAAGCAGGCATGATATGCTGAGGGATGCAGATTCTCCAGCTAAGTATTTAATTTTGCGCACAGCATATATCGCAGACGAGAGGTTACTACTAATTTCATTTATGTGCGAATTCCAGTTTAATTTGTTATCAATCACAAGACCAAGAAATTTGGAATCCTTGCTTAAACTTATTTGGTCGTTTTGAACTAATAGGGTGGGCGAATCAATCGACCTTCTGTAATTAGACGAGAAATGCATGCCTGTGGTTTTTTTTAATTGAGAAGGAGATTGTTCTGATTAAACCAATTGCATGCGGTATTTAAATCATTATTAGCCTTATGATATAGGTCAAGAATATTTTTATCACTAATTAAAAAGCTAGTGTCATCCGCATATAGGATTGTATGGACATTTTGGGGTAACGAATTTCCTATATCAATAATAAAGAAGAGAAAAAGTAAACCAAGGATCGAGCCCTGTGGGACGCCACAATATATTTTTTCCGATGTTGATCTCGATCACTCTATATTAACAACTTGTGTGCGATTTGATAGATATGATTTTATAAGATTATGCGCATTACCTCGTATGCCATAGCTGTTTAACTTATGTAAGAGAATGGAATGATCAACCGAGTCGAATGCTCTGGATAGATCGCAAAAGATAGCCAGGGGGTGTATTGAATCTTCAAGTGCGTCATGCACGCAGTTTATTAGCTCTGAGATAGCCATAGTCGTAGACGTGTTAATCACTATATATGTTTGCTTCATGTATCTCTTCAATACTACAAGTACTATAAGTATACTACAATAATACAAGTTCCACAGAATATTGTTATCTTTATTGAGTACAACAATTTAATATGATTTTCCTACGTCGAAATAAAAAGGGTATAATTTGTAGCATGCACATCGATACATAAAATAATTATAGTTGCTATCATTATTATTTGCCCTATTCTCTTTTTTCTGTTTAATGGATTCAATTCACGGGTGATCGTGGACATTCCTAATAGAGGTCACCGGCGGAAGGAAGGCACAGAAGAACAACCGACATCACGTAATTTCATTTTGTGTTGAAAATAATAGCATTGATTATATAGGTTATTAGTTTAATTGATGCCGTACTACCTTTTGGAAGTAAGGATTTTACTACGAAACGAAACGCGTAGATGCCACAAAGTTTCAAACATTGATTAATCTTCTCTTTGTTGATCTTCTCCAATAAAGATGGAGTTCTTAACACGCGTATACGATACCTTATCTCAAAATAAAATAAAGTAAAATAATAACAAACTAATTTCGAAATCACAGCTTTTATTATTTTAATATTATTTACCTGAAGATGTCAATTTTAATTTAGTATACAGGTTTCAATACAACATAATTAGGCGCTTTAAGTTCAAATAGACTAATTAGGTGGCATTGTAATATCTCCTTATTATTTCTGTGATATACACCTATATACAATGCCTATATACTCCTATATACAATACGTATATATATATACAATGCGATAAATGACATTAATTATTGATAATCATTGGCTAAAAAATGCTTTTATATTCAACCAGTCCTTTATAAAAAGCTATTCAATATGAAAGTTATTATAAAGGGTAAAATAAATTGCTATTAATTTCGCCGATCAATGCTATCAGCGCCACCTGCATGTCACCGGCGTTGAAGGGTTGCCAAAATATTATATACCATTGAGAAATCTAATGCACTATATAATCAATGATAATAGTAACAAAACAAGTAAATATATTAAAAAGAATAAAAAACACGACTACTGTTACAGAAAGTGAACTATTGCATTTACAATCATTTTTATTACGGTTTTTTATGAAATATTTGTGGTTTATATATTTATCCATTTATCTTACATGTATATTTCCGGAATGTACTAAATAAGACCTTTCATTTGACACTACGATATATAACAATAACAGACACTACTTAATCGATTCAAGCTTTTAGAAGTTATTTCGGAATAAAGAAACGGAAAACATACATACGTGAACCCTGAACACATTACACTCCTTTTTTGTTCATAGAAACTCATAGAAAACGACCTAAATTTATTGTACCCACTATGATTGTCCTTTACGTCCAGCCACTCAAAGTACGCGTCACAAATGTCTATTACGTCCAGCCTGAATAAAAGAAAAGTTTTTTACGCATTTAGCATTGTGTTGGGGATATTGATGGTGGCATAAATTAAAACGTTACGATTTATACAATATAAATAGAATGATCAAAAGACAGAGTAGTATAATCAAACTGGATGAAAATAATAAACATTTGAATATTAAATGAATAAATTTAACGGCTGCGTCAACAGTTAAATTATAGAGACCCGCGATTCCACTATCGAGCCCATACATAGGGCATTTAATTATTTAAACTTAGCATTACATTTTATTGAATAATTACCAATAAAAAGCCAGAAAAAAATTCACTCGGTCTTTCAGTTTTTCATTTTTCTACTTCAAGTCAGGCTGCGTCGCACGATTAAGTAATCTGATAGATTTGATAATACCTAGGTCAACTACTAGGATTTTTAAAATTATTTTGGTAACCTAACTGATAATTGGAAAATAAACCAATTCTTCTTATACTAATTAAAATAAAGGTTTAATATTAACGGTTCAAAAATATTAAAAAAACAATTTTCAATTAACATCCAAGAAGTAATAAAATAATCTAAATATCAGGTTTACAAAACAATTTTGTTTTGAAAAACAATTTAACTAAAATGTACTAGAATGATCACTGAAATAACAAAATAACCTAAAATAATAACAAATATATGCATTGGCATATATTTATTTGCATATATTTATTCATATATGCATATATTTATTCAATAGTCAGAAGTCATAAATAGTCAAAATTAATAAAGCAGATCAAAAAGAATAATTTAACTAGAAAGTACTAAAAGGGTCTTTGCAATAATACAATAAATGGTATACTCTGAATATAATAAATGGTATTCAATAGTCAAACTGTATAAAAATAATGTTTTCTCCAGTGAGCATTTTTTGAAATTGATTTTAATATTGATTAAAGTTACTCTCCAATCCAATCTTTTTCAAATGCAATCCGTGGCGTTATCAAAAGAATATTTAATAATACTCTGTACTTTTGTGTCGGTCACGAGACTAATAATCTAGTAAGAGAGTATTGAGGTTAGTGGACACTTCTGGTTTCGGACACTGTAACAGCGATTCAGTTTTGTGTATAGTTCACGTGCAAAGTATACACGTGTTCTGCACATACACATCCGATTAGTTAAAACCGTCCAGAGTCATCGCGTAGAATTCCCTGAAATATCTGATATAGTTCTGTTATCTTAGGTGGCAATATGAGTCTACTAGATTATGCCCGGGAAAGGGCGTTGTTTTGACGGATAGGCGACCGTAAAGAGGTTGAGACGTCGTCAAAAGGCCGTCAATGACCTAATTACACCTTAATGACGCTGCTTAAGTAACAGCCTCCGGCGGTTACTTCTGCGTCATTTCGCCAGATTCCCTTCTGTTGCCCTTTTATCACCCTTTTAATCTACCCACATTTCTGGCGACTAAGAATTCACCTAGGAAGGCAAGATTTTCGAAAGATTACTAAAGGAAAACACGGACTGAGGTAGATAACATCGTGGCTAGGTGGGTGTGCTTTACTCCATTGCTTGGTATATAATATAATGTAGTTGTAGTACTGAGAGTACCGCCCTGCTAGCTGCCGAAGTGCATAGTCGATTGGCGAACGCCGCACGATACGCAAACCGCCGAGGTGTCTCCCCAAATTGGATCCGATCCCACTTATCCACGACACAGCCGTGAGGGGCTTCACAGAGTCGTTTTCAGGTTCGTCTTTCTTCGAGGAGGCTAACAGACGGGAGTTGAACCGTGAGTTTAGCCGAGCCAAAATGACAATAGGTCATCAGGCCCAAGGTGCACGGAACCGTTTAGACACGATAAGGCTTAAAACTCATGGAGCGGTTTTCACCCGCGCCCGCCGCGGTTTCAGAACTCTTCGCAGGTTTGCGCGGTAACATAGCCGCCCGAGCAATCACGCCCGCCACAGGCGTTAATCGCACCGTGATACGAACTACTCAATTTCAGATACATGATCTGCATTGTACGGAGGACGCGGGCCCGCAACCGCGTGCGGCGCGGGTGTAAAACGCTCCGTGAGTTCTAAGGCTGACCGCGTCCCGCGCGGTTATACTAGTAGCCCGCAGACGCTACGGCCGCCGCAAGCATCGCTCTCGCCACGGGCGTAAATCGCGTCGTGAAATGTGCTACTCAATTTTACGTACAGTTGTGGATTGAGCTAAATGTAAGCGGTGGCTGCGGTGCGGGGACCGGCGTTCGGTCTCCCCACCTCAGGCATTAGTGTTGTGATATCACCCGCCCGGTGCTACTCGAAAGCAATTGGTATTGGTATGCTAGCTAACGAAAGAACGCATGTTCTACGAAAGTCGGTCCCCGCACCTTAGGCACCGCTTACATTTAGATCTGTCCCCAATAGTATATATCTGCATTCTACGGAGGCGTAGGGCCCGCAACCGGAGAGTCGCTCCGAGAGTTCTAAGCCTAAGGGAACAGTACTGGTGAGTATCCGTCTGATGGCAGTTTGGGGAAATGTTGCGGTCAAAACTAATGTTTAATTCTAAACTATCTCAACCCACTGACACCATTCGCAGGCCAGACTATGTAAATTGATGATCTCCAATGATAATGCGGGAAAGAGAAAATCTGGATATACATATTCATCGTATAGCATTGCCTTGCTATCTTGGGATTTTTAAAACTAAGTAGAACAGCCCAGCGTAAACAAAGACAGGGCAAAGAGTGCGATGGAGACGTCTCTGCGCCCTAATTTATGCACCCCGCGCTGTCTGAATAGGCCATTGTTTTCTTTCCCGGGTCCAAATAAAATTAATTTATTCATTGTATCTCCTCCAATTAATTAACCGCAGCCGGCGCTTATCGACGCTCCGCGAATATAAAGCTGGTAGAAGCATCCGAGTCGCGATCTCATCGCCGCTCGCGCCGTCCCCAGGCGTAAGACCGACGATATTGTAAGATCCGATGAGATCTGTATGGAGGGAGAAGTACCTGCAGGAAGCAGAATTTTGTCTCTTTCTGAATTAAACAATTGAATTCGTCCATATACGCAACACTTAAAAGTTGTCAACAACTGCGGGCGAACCTGTCCCCCTAGAAAGTTATCACGATATCAGATATTTTTTCAATACAATACAATAAACTACTCCAGTAGATAGGCATTCCTACACTTGGATGCGTCACAAAATTAAATTCTAAAACGTAAATTATTAAAACATAGCTATAATGATGGTTGTCACGACTGTAATATTATATTCAATACTAGCTGACCCGTGCCCACTTCTTGGGCGGTAAAACTTTTTACCTGTGATGAAATTATGAGTGTGGTTCGGTTAGTACTGAGTGCTATGATTTATTTCCTGACTGCCAAAAGAAGGGTTATATTTTTACTGCATATGTATGTATGCATTTGCATGCCAATTTGACTATAATACCGTTATTTGTGAGTGTCTTATAGTGAGTGTCTTATTTGTGAGCGTATTATCTATAACTATTTATGCAGTAAAAGGGAAATTATATGCAGAAAAAGGGAAAAGTCTTTTGTTTTAAACACTTGAGACGATAAATTTCCTTTTTTTTATAAGATTTCATAATTGTTGATAATATGACCAATAAACATGACATAAAGATTTAAATATTTTTTTTAATATAAAATACTACTTTTTGTGACTTAAATATAAAAGTTAGACATTTGCTGTCGCTGACTTTTTTGTAGGCATTATCAAGCTCTAAAAGTTTTCCCTAGAACGTAATCATATATTTCTCATCGTTAAGGCAGCGTTAGTTAGAAACGTTTTAGTTCGACCGCTTATTCTCCGACTTACTTTGCGAATCCGACTACCACGAAAAAGTCTTTTCATTTTTCGAATTAATATATAGCCTATGACACTCACAAATAACGTGGCTTTCTATTGGTAAAATAATTTTCAAAATCGGTTCAGTAGATCCAGAGATTACTTCCTACAGCGTCACAAACTTTACCTCTTTATAATATTAGTATAGATTATATTCAATATTAATACCTACATACAAATGATAAAAATATACCAATATGATTTTAGAGAATAATATATTAAAATGGAAATGCAAATTTTACGTAGAATTATTAAAATAAAATTATTTTATTGTCAATTCAGGAATATGCCTCCGTAATTTAAAAAAAAATCGATTTAAAATAAGTGTTATTAAAATAGGGATGCCAGCTATCATAATACCATTCCATTATGGTTATTTTTTTCAAATCATCAGCATGGATAATGAATTAAGAACCTTCAAACCCCCTTATACCATAAATTGGGTTTCTTGTCAAATTATTAGCAATCATCTTTTTAAATTGACCCATGGAGTTAGCACACATACTACTGCACTGTGTTGTCCAGTCCTGGATCGAACTAAGCCAACAAGCTAGTGAGAGTCCAACTCCTTTTTTGCGCAATTTAACCTTTGCTCAGACAGATGTATGCCTTTAGTCCAAGAGGCAGTGACAAAAAAGTGCAAGAGTTTTGTAAAAGATGATACTTTCAGATCAGACAGTATTTTGGCACCAGAATGGCTTCGAAGACCACGCTCTCTATTGTTAAGCAGTCTATTTGTTTCGAGGTTTTTATTGCATCCACTGTCTACTGATGAATTTTCAGCTTTTCCAAAACAATTTGGGGGTACCTATTAATTAAAATTACACCTTTCCTAGTACGCCAGCCCCAGATGTCCCAGAATCTGACCTGATGACTCTATCCCGGCATTCTATGGTTAAAATACTGTCTGATCTGAAAGTTGGAATCCATACTATGAGGTGCATTCGGAAGCGATAGAGTCTGTGCAGAGGAAGTATATGCGTATGGTAACCTATAAAACCGGCATATCACGCACTCTCTACTCTTATGAAGAGCGTTTAAATTATTTTAAGATTTTTACTCTTAGAAAGAGGAGAGAGTGCGGAAGTCTAATGTTTCTGCACAAACTTCTTAACGGCGGGATAGACTCACCAGATTTATTAGAAGCGTTAAATTTCAACGTACCATCCAGGCGACTGAGGCAGCACTTAACATTTCACCTTCCCACTTCGCAGACAAATCAATCTTTCCACAATCCTATCTCACGTACATGCCGGTTATACAATACTATAACCGATAACATTGTTTTATTCAACCTGGGACCATTAGTAGTTAAGTCAATTATAAATAACGTATTATGAAACAAATTGATAATTTACCGTATGTTTTTATTATTTTATTCCAGACAATATTTGACGTTTTTTTTACCATTTAATTGTTTAACTGTTTTTCAGAATTAACTGTAAACTTATTTCTAAAATTTTTAATTTTTGTTTTGATAATTTTTAAGGATATTAATTTTTGTACTGATAATTTTGATAATTTTTGTAAATCATGAGATACGGCACATACGCAATTATAAATTAAGCATGCCGAGTACACATATAATATTATACTCTAATTAGAAACAAAGTAAAATGTTATCGATAGTCATGTAATATTAGAGTATTGTTTGTGTACCTTTTATATTAAATAAATAAATAAATAAATCAGCTTTTACAAAACTCTTGCACTTTTCGTCGCTGACTCTCAACTACTACATTTATATTAGAAGCATGTAACGGTAATTTCTGCATCGTATTTTTATTTTATTTTGTGCTCTTGCACTTGAATGTTTATACAATTAATAAATAAATCCGTCATTATTAATTATATCCAGTAATTCGTCGGTTCTCTGGTCCGCTATCTGCCGGATTACCGAGCAACCACTGTATTATTTATTATTTAAATATACCGATGCCAGAAATCGAGCACTTGCCTGGCAGCCTGAGTGCCTTAGCTCGGAAGTTACATAAATAGAGTGTCATCTTACCCCGTTGCATTTCCTGCGGCCATATTTCGGCGGTTCTCGGTATCGGTCTCGTGATGAAGAGGTTATTTCCTGAAAGTTCTCAGGCGGCGTAGAATTTATGCGCTGTGTTATGTTGACAAGGGAGCTTTGCCGGTTATTCACTTGCATGAGATTTATGGCCACCAAGCTGCACCGGGGTTGGCCGCGAAGGGGTATCATTCTTTTGTCCGCTTGTCGCTTCGTCTTCTTCATCTCGCGGCGCCGCGTCCGTCCAGAACGCCCACGAAAGTTTTTCGTCGAGTTCACTGTACTTCCGCTATCTGAGCGGTGCGATCGCCTGCCGTCGGGCGGCACTTGTTTCTTTTGGGAAGATTCCGATCGCCTGCATTAGCATAAGTTCGGAATCGGTATCTCGCACCGATCCACCAATTCACTCGTCATGTTTATTCGGGGGGCGAGGATTTTCTCACATTTCATCGACCCATCGACGCAAATAAAAGTTTTACTTATTATGACTCTTATTACTTTCCTGGCATAGGAAAGTGTTGTGAACGCACTTCTGTGTGTCTGCGCGCGCGTGTGTGGGTGTGGGTGTATGTGTGTGTATTCCTCCACGATAAAGCCGAAATGCTTCATCCAAGCAAGAGTTGGAAAGGTTGTTCAAATGATCGTGGTTTCAATCGGTCCACCAGGGGGCGCGCTAATCATACTTCCATCTCGAAATATTGAACTTAAGACTTATTTAAATAGATGATGGTTGGTTATAAAAATATCTACATTTTGTGCTGTCGATTTAATGGCCGCAAAGCACGCGCCAACATGTTCTACCTCGTAAGGTTAGTGTGTGAGAACAGCTTCGCGAAATGATGGTGCGATCGACCACGAATATAATTATTAGGCGCGAAAAGATTCAGCTAGGGTTATCAGTTTTACATCGAATCAAATCAAAAATCTAGGACATAGTCAGCGTTTCTCTTCCGAGATAGAGAGCATTAAAGCCAACAATGCCTGTGAAAAAAGCAGCCTACTTGAAGTACAAACATGTTAAAAAACACTTCTGTACCTTTTCCAGGATGAAGATATAGGTATCTCCAGGCCGATAAAACGAGATGTACAACGTGCTCATAGCCCGAATTATTGAAGTGTTTAAATTGTCGTACCACAAAACTTAAAAGGTTTAAAGAAGCTATATATAGTTAAGCTATATTTATTTATTTATTTATTTATTTTATTACCTAAATGTATACAGCATATTCTTTATATATATATATATATATATAAAACAATTTATAAATTAACATTAATATAGCCATTAATACATTTTAAATTAGCAAATAATATAAAGTACCCATTTAAAAGATAATAATTTTATAACCTTTTTTTTAAGAAAAAAGGAAAAAGAAGCATTTCTAAATATAAATGTATAAGTACAATAGGGGAATGGAAATGTAAGGGAGGGATTGTTATAACACTATGTGTAATATACGTTCATAAATGGCCATACATACGTATACTATTGACATATATATACATATAGACATACATACACACATACATACATAGTATATAATAAAGTAATAAGTAAATTTAAATTAATTATCGTTCCTGAGCTTTTCTTCGACTGCGTGAAGAAAAGGCTTCCTGTCCAGAGAAAAAATGACAAGGTCATTAAACCTGTTTCATAGTAGAGTTGTTGAAGTGGCTTGAATTGCACCTGGGCACGTGAAACAAACGAGAAACTCGGGTACTTCTGGGGGGCACTCTCAAGGAAATTTGCTCAGTTAAAGCTGGACAGTCTATTAAACCATGAAGGATGTCATATAGGAAAGACATGTCGGTTATGGTCCGTCTATTATAGAGCAGTGCAACCTTAAAGTAATCCGCTCGAAGATAAGCTCAGGAATGATAAAGTCGAAGATAAGCTCAGGAATGATAATTAATTTAAATATTAATAAAATACGCACTACTTATTACTTTATTATATACAATGTATTTATGTGTGTATGCAAGTTTATATGTATATATATATATATATATATATATATATATCTATATATATATATATATATATATATATATATATATATATATATATATATATATATATATATATATATATATATATATATATATATATATATATATATATATATATATATATATATATATATATATATATATATATATATATATATATATATATATATATATATATATATATATATATATATATATATATATATATATATATATATATATATATATATATATATATATATATATATATATATATATATATATATATATATATATATATATATATATATATATATATATATATATATATATATATATATATATATATATATATATATATATATATATATATATATATATATATATATATATATATATATATGTCAATAGTATACGTTTGTATGGCCATTTATGAACGTATATTACATATAGTGTTACAACAATCTCTCCCTTCCATTTCCATTCCCAAATTGTACTTATACATTTAAATTTAGAAATGCTTCTTTTTCCTTTTTTCCTTTTTTCTTAAAAAAATAGGTGCTTTATATTATTTGCTAATTTAAAATGTATTAACCCTTGGAGTAAATGGGTATTTTCATGGATGCATCTGTCTCTTTTGTAGGATTTTCGGCGACATCGACCTTAAAGTACTATAACTACGAAACTACTACACCAATCATAAAAAGAACAACTGCACAATGATTGCATTGAAATTTCGAATATAGAATATTGAAATATCATTTTGTAAAACAATTAGATAATTATGAATAAATATGAGAACGTCAAAGAAGTGAAAAAAACGCGGAACCAGATCTGGTCGTATCATACTCAACGGATAATTGTTTCAGAACCAGATTTGGTCGTATCATACTCAAGGGGTTAATGGCTATATTAATGTTAATTTATAAAATGTACTTTTATAAAATGAATATAATGCTGTATACATTTAGCTAATAAAAATAAAATAAAAATAAAATATACCAGATTAGTCAAGAGGATTAACGAAGGGCTTCAGCAATCAGCGATACATGCTTGAGCTCGATTAAAATACAATAATAACATTTTTTACTTCTCCGGCCCACCAACCACCGCGAGGAGGGAAAGTGTTGCGAACGCGCAACATTTCATTTTCGAGATTAAAACGGAAACATCCATTTTGAGCCTTCCTGAGACGATTAAGACAATTTCCAGACGGAAATCTGTATTTCTGTCTGTGTGTATTCCTCCACGATAGCGCCTGAACGCTTGATCCGGTTGAGCTGAAATTTAGAATGCTGGCACATTTGCTCATAACAAAAGTTGAAAAGATTGTGTTTGAAATCGGGCCACCAGGGGCGCACTAGCCGTAATTCAATCTCGTAATATTGGACTTATAGGCTTGTAATTTGGTATACAGATACCTTGTTGGGCCGAAAACATATTGTGACATTTTGGTTGAAATATCTCAATGCTTCAGGACAAGTATATTGTATTGAGATATTTCAGACTTACTACTTTGGATGTTACTATGTACAGTTTTTAGTACGTATATATTCGATTTATTGACTATTTCAATTGTTAGGCTTCTGCTTTGATTATTCAACTTTTTAACTGACTATTTTCATTATTGTGTAGGTAGCTATTAGAATTATTCACTATTAACTGACTATTCACTTAGAATTATTCACCTTTTAACTGACTATTTTAATTATTGTGTAGGTAGCTATTAGAATTATTCACTATTTTAATAAATAAGCCTATAATTTGTTTTGTAATACGATTCTACGACGAATAACTTTTAGTAGGTTTCAACGTTTCTTAGATACTATATTTAAAAAAATAATAATATATGTATGTTAAGTAAAGATTAAAGTAGTAATGAGACTTACTACTTAAAACACATTTATTTTGACACGTCCAAGAGTGGTTTTTAGCCGCCAATTGGACACGACGTAAATATAATGTAATGTAATGTATTGTAAATGCCCAAATGAACAATAAAATATTTTCAATACAAATTGTCACGTCAACCTTCTTTCTTTCAGGTCAACTTCCTGAATGGACATCACGCTCAAAATCCTTTTATAAGTCCTTGGCTACTTGCGGGAAAGTTTTGGGTGACACAACCGATTTAACTCAGACAAGGATTTTTTTTTGTGGTTGCCGGCTACAGCGGGCGAACCCGTCACCCCAGGAAATTTTAACGACAATGATCGTTCTATATCCCATGAGGTGAGCGTAGAAGACGTTGTGAACCATACTAATCTACCATCCAGCAAAAACCACGAACCCGCCAGAGGCCAACGCCATACGGCGAGGCGCTAGGAAGGTAGTGGGGCCACCTTGCCCCCTGGTTACTAGTTTCGGCAAGATTTCTCCGGCCTCCCAACTGGTTACGGGTTCGAGGTCGCTTGAGCGGTCCTCTCCCTTACGTAGCGGTGATTCGGTGTCTACCGAATTTATCGCGGGCCACGGCGATTTTTGCCCGGCTCTTCACCCGGTAACGTGTAGCCGAGTGGTCGTTTCAAGACCAGATGGCGTAAGGTTAATAACTACTAAAGCCATATCCAGACTCTCCCGGCTATCGGTCGGAATGCACAGTCGATTGGCTGACGCCGCACGGTGCGCAAACCGCCCAGGAGCGCCTGGAGGGTGATTTTTAGGAAAACTGGCCTGTAGGCCAGAGTTCTAGCCGGGCTCGCACTTCTGCGTGGAAGTTGCCGGATGGGTTTTGGCCCGTGGGTTTGGCCGAACCTAACACACATGGGTCTTAGTGGCCTAAATGCAACAGGGCCCATTATCTCCCAGACAACGACACTATAATAAGTACATATTTTAAATGTGCCTATCCACTCGGTCCCATGGAAAGCACGGTCTTACTAAATAAACCTAGCTTTTTCCGCTAACAGTGCTCTTTTTGCTTTGGCTGAAATGTATGTCGATAGTTAGATACGTATAATAAAGTAGCGATTGTCAAGGAATGTGCGGGTCGACGTCCTCGATCTGAGGGCACGTTTTGGGAGCTTCTTCATCGGCATAAACATGAGCTGCACTTTGTATGCTTTGCTTTCTTTATCTCATTCCGCATTTTTCAGTAGGTACAGTCTCCATCGAAACACGAAACATACATGGACTGAATATAAATAATATTAGACGTTTCGTAGCCAAAATATACGGGACAATTGATAATTTTGAGCAAAAAGATTGTTTTTTTTTAACACGCTTTTATTAGGTCGACCTGTATGTAACTATGTAATGGAATCTAAGGTAACTAATTTAACCATCTTCCAAGGATCGTAGCGTCATGAAAATTGGCAGCTGTATGTAGTTCTGATGACAATACAATAATATGGTATTGTCAAACTGATCTGATGATGGAGTCGGAAGATATGAACTGGAACTTCATGATGGAACATCCTATCATAGCTGTGTTTGGACTTGTTAGAAAAGTCTTGGAATGAACTTTGACCACGATTAGGTTTCAAGGTCTGATGATGAAGCCGGAAGATAGGCACTGGTATTTCATGATGGAATATCGTATCATAGCCGTGTGTATGTGAATATCATAGCCCAAAAGCGTGTTTTTAGTGTTTTTTTTAAAACTATTAATTTATTTAACAATATCGACCTGCACTAACGAGAAATTATTCTTAGGACTCGCAAATGACTTTAAAAAATCGCACATAATCTAGTATATAATACAGAGATCTGTGGTCACTGTCTTTGGATTTAAACAGTGGAGTTCCAATAATGCTAAGAAAGCCAAGGCTTTACCCTCCGAGGACCTGTTTGTTGAGGCACACTCGCTGGATTTGAGGCAGTTGTTATTGCCTTAAAGCAATACTTTATTAAAAACAAAAAAAAAACACAACTGGAGAGGAAGATTACGTTATTCCGCAAAACAGTGAGAGAATAGGTCGTTACAAAGAAAACTTTAAAGTGCCGAAACGTCTAACATCTTTTGGGCCACGTCACTATAGCTTTCTTGCACAAAGAATGTCTAACTGTGTGAGTAACAGAATTTTGGGAATGGTCAGAAAACAGCAACAATATTGGCTTAGATTATAGTTATTTAACATTGGCAGAAGAGAGACAGAAATATATTTATAACAATTTTAAAATAAATATTTCCCTTTTTATTTTTGATATACACAAAATAATATTTATTCTATTTAAGTATATATTAGGCTCGATTTCGTTTCTTCGTGAACTAAAATCGGAAATTAGTCCGTGTAAACGAGACAGGGCAATACGCTAGAGCGGAGTGTGAGATGACCGGTTGTCACTTTTTCGCATTAAAACCGCCCGCCAAGGTCAAATCTTACACCGCACGAAATATGCTCGAATTTATTCGGACGAGTATAAGTTCGACAGGTAGTATTTATCGACAATCCTTCGTTTCATATTCCGCTCTAACATATTGCTTTGTCTCGTTCGCTTGGACTAATTTTAGTTTTAGTTCACAAAGAAACGCAATCGGGCCCATTATATACACATTGGGCTCGATTGCGTTTCTTCGTGAACTAAAATCGTAAATTAGTCCGTGTGAACGAGACAGGGCAGTACGCTAGAGCGGCGTGTGAGATGACCGGTTGTCACTTTTTCGCATTGAAACTGCCCGTATTCCACTCTAACGTATTGCTCTGTCTCGTTCGCTTGGACTAATTTTAGTTTTAGTTCACTAAGAAACGCAATCGGGCCCATTATAGCTAAATATTAATTATTATTACCTATTAATAATATTTTTATAATATTTAGATATTAATACTTGTTTATTGATGCAATATTTATTGTCTACTGAAAGTTTAATTGCTAATCTAATTTAATTCCGAAATTGCTTGTGAAAGATAATTAACATGTCGTGTTAGTATTTCATTGTTAGGAGCGACAAAAACGATGTTTAATTTAAATACTAACGGTTTATTTTTTTGTTATCCAGTAAATAAAATAATATAAAAAATAAACGAATGGAAAATGGCACCGGCCAAGCGTTGAAGTTGCACCCCTCCGCTAAACATCACATGTCTTATATACGTGTAATCTTACATAACACATGTGGCATAGTGGTTAGGTAGCCTGATCTTACATTGTAAGGTCCCGGGTTCGATTCCCGGCTGGGTCACCATTTTCCGTTGGGATCAAATTAAAGCAATTGCATTTTCGATTCTGTCGATCGAATGCAATAACAAGACACACACTTACGTACATGTTACACGCACACATAAATATAAACACGTCATAGTAGGTTGGTTGTAAGAAATTGTCATATGACAATAAACCCGCCCATTGTGAAATTTCACAATAAAGAATAGAAACAAACATAATATTTTTGGTTTCTATCAAGAAAAATAGGTGGTTTTAAGAGTCTTGTACTTAAAAATTCACTTTCCTTGCCTTCTGTGATGCCAATTGCATAATAGCATGTTCGATTTCTGTTTCTTTGTATTCTTCGGTTTCTTCTCGCTCTACTGAGAAAAGCTAGGACGTATAGCCTCTCTTGGTGCAATGTGGCGATACCAATTGTCCTCAACTTTCTCAAATACGATACATTTTAACTTACTGAGAGATCGATCACAGCTTTTGGTGGATATTGCGATCGCAAACATAATCTGAATTGAAATTCAAAGATTCGGAAACACGCTCTCATCTCCATACGTCACAATGAAATATATTACGCTTTTCCCTGTAGAAGTTCGCATTCGAAAATCTGGACTTTCTTCCTTTTACCTGTTCACCGTCGACATCACGACAACTTACATTTCCAAATTACTTATATTTCTTTTTAAATTTAGTTTTTCAATATCTAGAAGAAATCCAAATTTGATGTGATCGTTTATATGACAGCTATGCTTGATTGCTGCCCGAATGTTTTGTTTGATTTGAACTTACAAGTTTAAAAAATGTATAAATTTTGTTGCTCTGAATGACCTACCTACCCCACCCTAGTTACGCCACCGGATTTAAATCGTGTCAAATATCACCAATGGCTGCATTCTTGATATCATTCTCGAAGTCGTCGCGGTTAATTGGATCGATATGATCGATACCTGTTCCTCGAACTCGTTCCGGTAACAGCTTCTGTTATTTATCACCGTTATCACCTAGTAATTAGTAGCGGAGGCTTTTCTTCTTCTCTTTAACCTTATCATTTATACCTAAATACCTTCACCTTTAAATAAATAATTCTTCTACGCAGAATTTACAATTATTAAAAAAAAATAGTTTTTGAATTCAAGAAAGATACATATTATTTAAAATGAAACGCAATGATTCTGCTGTTCCAAGGAAGAAACTGATTTTGCTTAGTAGCAGTTTAATATGTCATTTTATGAAAATATGTTTGCGCTAGTCTATTGGTTTTATAATATAAGATTTATAAGGTCACAATTTTTTAATACATATATTGCATAGTGGCTGAATTATTTATTGAATAGTCGAAAAATAGAAAAATAATCAAAATGATAAATTTTAAATACACAACATTTACTATATAAAATCTAAATATACATTATTTATAAAATAGTCAAATTAATTCTACATCTAACATCTAAACACCAATTTGCGTACCTTAAAGACCTATGTAGGTACATCAGATGCTTTGGCCGAGTTAACAAAAACTGTGTCATATTGTAGATAGACAGAGGTGACAAATGTTCAGCTGTCTTTTTAGATCTGGCAAAGGCGTTCGACACTGTCCCACATGATGGTCTAATACAGCGACTGCAGGAGATAGAAGCGAAAAACAAGACGTTAGACTGGTTCAGAAGTTACATTACTGATAGAAAACAATATGTGCGCATTGAAAGTGTTAATAGTCATCTGAGAAACTTAAATTATGGCGTTCTACAAGGCAGTGTTCTGGGACCGATCCTGTTTCTCGTTTATATTAATAGTCTTCGTATAAACTTGTAAATGTTTAAAATGTTTGCCCTAGAACAAGTTTTTACTTAGTTGGGCGACATGAGCCCGATCTTCTTTATAAGTGTGACACAACTTCCTGTAGGTTTTTTATTTTTAAGGTTAAATTTTATTCAATGTTATTACAAATTACGACTACTATATTATTAGGTAGGCACATATTAATTATATCTTGACTATTTTTATTTACAATATAATCACTAAGATATTTTATTTTACTTTTTGACAATCGTCACATTTTTATCTGTATTTTAAAGAATTAATTATGTTTATTATAACCTTCTTTTTTTCTCATTACATTTTTCATTATATTCAATGTAATAGAATCTCTACTTATTGAGTTAATTTCTACATATCTTCTCAATATTATACTTTCTACATATCTTACTCTGTGTTTTTTATCTGGTAAACTAATTGGTGAGACTCAATTTAATTCTACAATAATACCTTCTTTATTCCTACGAGTAACCTTTCATGTTTTGATATTATTAATAGAAGAATTTGATCATTAATGAAGAATTCAATCATATCTCGGCCAAATGTAAATGTAATACGACTGTCTATACAACTATGTATTAGTTTTTAAGACAATACATTATTTGATTTGATTTGATTTACCTAAGTTTAGTGTTACGTTTGTTGCAAACTGCTGTACATTACTATAAATAAAATAAAAATTAAAATAAAAATCCAAAAAAAGATTTTACCTAATAAATAAAAAAAATCTGAATTAATGTAATATGTAATTTTATATCGTCAGAGATGTCAGAAGTGTGTAAATTAAGTGGGCTAAATGCGTTGCTGTTATTGAAATGTGATGACGGAACATTTAGTTTGCATTATTTCTTTATTTATCAATCATTGAATAATTTTTTTAAATAACCGCCTGAAGTATTGCAGTCTTTACTTAATACTATATTCATTAATCTCGGAGCAATAATAATTGTATTGTCCAAACGATGTAAATTACTTAGGCACATGCGCCGAACTTGTGTTCTTAGCAGAGAACAACGTCCCTGCTTGCGCACGATTTTCGTATGATACAAATTATACAAATAACCTGCAATTTTCATACATTTTCATACAGATATTTTATACACATTTACAGCAATTTTCATACGATACAGTTTCCTAATATTTAGTATTTTCGCTTTGAGAAAAAACTCATTACTCATAGTTGCATAGTTCCTAACTCTTCTGACCTAGTAATTTATATGAGATTCCGATCGTAGGTAGTTATCTATTATTTCTCCTATATATTTGATTTATTCACTGATTCTATGGCTATCCACTGTTTCTATTGGCTGGATTTCCACTCTATATACGACATCGCTTCTCCTGTTTCTTCTACATCTATTTCTCCCTATGACCTCTAGGCGTGGTCGAGATGCGAACGCTCGAATACGTTAAAGTATTTATTAGACGATTACTATTAGATTTAAAAAAAAAATATATATCTTGTGTGATACTATTTAAATCTAATGGGCCCTTGCTGGGTTGGCCACGAAGACTCATTCTGTTAAGGGTTGGTCACACTCACGGGTCAACACCCATCCGGCGGCCTCCACGCATGAAGTACGAGCCTGGGCAGGACTCTGGCCTTAGGGCTAGTTTCCCCTAGGAATCAACCTTCTGGCGCTCCTGGACGGTCTGCTCAGCATGCGGCGTAAGCCAATCGAGTGTGCACTCTGACTGTGCAACCTAACAGTCGGGGGAGTCTGGAAGCAGCACTATTTCCTATAGAGCGGAGGTGGTTGCGGACCTTACGGCGACTGCTCTTGAAACGACCATCGGCTACCCGATCCTGGGTGAACAGCCGGGCAAAGGATTCCGTGGTCCGCGATAGATTCGGTATACACCGTTTCACCGCTTCGTAAGGGAGAGGACCGCGCAAGCGACCTCGAACTCGTAATCAATCGAGAGACCGGAGTAATCTGGTCGCAATTGGAAGTAATGGCGTGAGTGTACGCCCGCTGGGTAACACACCTGGTTATCTCGCGGATAAGGCGTTGGCCTCTTACGGGCATGTGGCGGAGCTTTACGGTGGTCTGTTTCTGTCCAAGTCTTCTGCGTTCACTTCACGGGAGAGAGAACGACATAATCGTTGAAACTTTCTGAGGTGACGGGTTCGCCCGTTGTAGTTGACAACTCTATATATTTATATCTAATATTACAATATATATATATATATATATATATATATATATATATATATATATATATATATATATATATATATATATATATATATATATATATATATATATATATATATATATATATATATATATATATATATATATATATATATATATATATATATATATATATATATATATATCTTGTGTGATTGCTTGGTATATCAAAGAAACACAAAATATATATTATCTTGTATGATTGCTTGGGAGGCTTTTTGTATTAACTCTAGTATCAACCCTATAGGATTCATACTCGAGTTAATACAAGAAAATTTAATAGAAAGAGTCTCTGGGGCAAGGAATGGAAAGTAATGTAATTATTAATGGTAAACTGAATTCGAAGATAAACACCACTAAGACAAAGAACATGATACTCAGTAAAATTCTCGTAAACACACCTGCGGTTAAAGCGCAATTTGACTGGAGAAGACTGATAACAATATTTACCTGAGCTGCTATTTGAACGACAACTGAGTTCTGAGCAAGGAGATAGAAATCCGCATTGATTCGGAAGTGAATTCGTTTAGACTTTAGGCTAAAAGGTATTTTGCCGAAGAAACATCAACCTACACCTTAACGATGGTCCTTATAGACACACTGTTCCCTTTAAGGACCATGGGATATATGTGTCCCATAATTTCATAATCATTTTATAAATTATCAAATACGAATTATTTATTAATTATATTTTTCCATTATTTTGAAACATTAGAATCTTAATAATAGCAAAAAAAAATATTGTTTAAAAATATACCTTTTTTTTGAATATCGCGAATGACCAACGAACTCTGGTGATTTTAAATAAATGAATAAAATATTTATGAAGATGTTTTAAACTATTTTTTTCTTTTAGTACGTATGATTTCTGAGTTAAATAATAAAATAAACAAATTTTGGAAAAGGTTGTTACTAGTTACTATACAGGGACACTTATGTCCCATCAATTGATACAAAATCTATTGAAGCAATTTTCACAAAACTTGATATACATGTTATTTAAATCGCCATTTAACAGTTTTTATGTATCAAAAAAATCCATACTTTCGCAAAGCTTATGGTAATCAAAGGGTTGTAGAATATCGTAAACAATCAAGATCCGAAGACTCGACTATGTAGCTCTTATCAAGCGTTATTTTGAAAAATACAACATTATTCAATAATTCAAAGCAATGTAGCCAAAAGAAGAGATCCCGGACGAAAAAAAAACACATTGGCTCCGTAATCTACGGAAATGGTTTCAGAAACCTACCTTGTTTCGAGCGGCAACCAAAAAATTTGTTGAAGCCAATATGAACAACATCCGGTAGCGAACTTGGTACTGCAAACATGCATAAGAAAAAACTAAAAATCTAAACAAAATCTTTACGAAAAACATGCATGCACAAACTCAACACGCTTATCAAAATCAATTTTGCTCGTCATAATACGATGAACCAGAGGACGTATCTGTCACAGCGTCCATCGGAATTATTGATGATTGAACCTGAGTGACATGTGAATGATGAGGTACCATTCTCCCCACTCCTCGGTGTGATGACTCGGTGGGGTTTTGAACCTTAGAGGAGCGCCTCTCGTCACCTT
The DNA here is from genome assembly GCA_944548615.1 of Micropterix aruncella. Lineage (NCBI taxonomy): Eukaryota > Metazoa > Arthropoda > Insecta > Lepidoptera > Micropterigidae > Micropterix > Micropterix aruncella. The sequence continues at coordinate 33,815,559 of OX155962.1, forward strand.
ACTCAGTCGATGCCCACGAGAGTCGCCGCGAGGAAAGTGCGAACGGGCCAAACGTGTACGCGTCGGCAGCGCTGACATACCCGAGAGTGAGTACATTCTGTATATTGTATTATTATTAATTAGTATTTTATATTTTTCACAATAATTTTCCTGTGTATATACAACATATAATATAATTTCCTGTGTATATACAACATATAATATACAACATATAATATAATTTATTTTTATTTATTTATTTAAGAATTGATTACTATTAAAATATAATTTTTCTCACATAAATAACAGGAACCGTATGGCAAAACCTTAACCTTATGCTTATTTGATTCTGTCACCCAACTGGGACTAGCCCGTTCTAGGGTGGACAAGGATCTAATATTACAATAAATTATATAAAATTTTAGTAAAATGCTTATGAACGTAAATTGCTTTAAAATGTGGTCTTAAAAATAACGCATTTCTTTTACAAAATCGGCATTAAAGTGACAAATAGAATGGACCTAAAATTAAAATAAAGATTTAAAAAAAGGTATAAGAAATTTAAAATACAATAAAAAGTCATAGGAAAAATATGAAAAGTCATCAATATTTAATAAATGGTAAGTAATATATAATTAAATATAATAATACCTAGTCAAAATAAATAAAATAGTATTCATTGTGAAAACAATATATAGCAACCAAAATTACAGATTTTTTTGTAATTATTATAGTTTGGTGTTAAAATATAATCAACATATATATTAAAAAGATATTCATAATTTGTGCACCTAAGTTTTATTAAAATATAATTTCTAACATTTGATGTATGGTTTGTCTGTCGTGACTCGATAACCATTTCTTTATTTTATTTTTAAATACGCTAAATATAAAATTCATTTTTGTTTTCATATTGATCATATTGTAAAATCGATCATATCATATTGTTGGTCTTCGGTTCTTAAGTATTCCGAAATTTGAATTGTTTTCCAAATATAGCTTTAAAAGGGAAGTTTTAGAAACAGTTGCCTATAATCACGGAATTTAGTTTCCATATAAAGTTCATTGGTGGGATTGCGATATGGTCTGCGGAGGATAATTTGTAGTATACATTTCTGCGCATTTTGTAATAGCTTTGGGGGGAGGGGAGGGGTTGGGGGGTTGGGGGGTTGAAAGAGTTGGAGGTTAAGGGTTTGGCGCGTTGATGGGGGGTTGTCTGCTTGCCGGGAAAGTCTTGGGGTGACACAACCGATTTTTTAAAATGCATGTCTACAAGCTCTGACAAAAAAAATAGTACTGATGTCATTTCAGAAAGAGGGGGGGGGGGGGGGGGTAGGGGGATGGAGTGGATTAAGAAGGTGAGAAAGTGCATTTAGCAGGACAGGTAAAGATTTTTTAAATTGGTCTTTGAAATTGGAAACCGGCCGAGCTCTAAATATCTGAACAGTAAATATCCAACACTGGTTGCGGCGACTATGAAATAATAAGTGTAAGAAAAAGTTTTATGAGGTTGGATACAGAGAGCGTTGTTCTGACTTTGACTTCCTGGAATGTTAAATTTATTCTGTAGCAGATAGACAGACGTTAAGACTGATTAAGCCCTTTAAAATGAATGCTAAGCAATGGGCATTGATATGCGATCCCGGATTCGATGCCACAAAATTGATGTTTGGTCATAATATCGGAGATTAAACTGTACACATTCTGCAGCTGCTCAAGTATATCTAATAGCATTAACAATTGATGATGGAAAATGAACGATTTCATCCATTAAAGAAATGCTAGTGTGATACAAATTATAACATCATTAAATACAGCAACAATAATTAGAATATCGTCTATTCCGCCGTTTCTAATTGGTGTCGTAGATTGCCTTTATTTATTTACTTTTTCAAATGTTATAATGAGTTTTATTTTATTGAACTAAGAGGCATGCAGCATTATCGCATGCGTTTCTCAGTATCACAATAAATGTTTCAACCATTTATTTTGCTTTCTTGTGTTCATTTGAGATCTTAACAAATAGCTACAGTAAATTCCTTAAAAAATCGTGGTTGTAATCGCCAGAAAATATTATGTCTCAATACGAGCTTCAAGTTTCTGTCTTTTCTTGAGGGTTGAATAGTGAGGGAGTGTGCGTAGCCTTTCCTCGTAGTTCATTCGGTTTCAGTCGATAACGTATGGCTTACTGTTTTGGGGAATGGCACCAAACTCAAAAAGAATTTTTCTCCTCCAGAAAAGAGCGGTACGCAGTTTATATAGAGTCTCACCAAGAAGTTCTTGTAAGGCCCTATTTGTAAAATCAGAAATAATGACTCTATTTTCTTCTTACATCTACCAAAATATCATGTACGCTCGTAGACACCTAACAGAAACTCCGGTGAATAGTGATTTTCATCATCACGATACGAGGAATAACTCCAATCTCCACATAAACCGACAGCGACTTAGCAAAGTGTGATACAGTTTTATTCACCAAAATTTGTCCTTCTATAATCAGATTCCAGAGCAAATGAAAAGCCTTGGAGAGGACCAGTTTAAAAAGATAATTATACATAATTTGGTAAGAAACCCAATTTATCGTATAAGGGAGTTTGAAAATTTTGAGTTTATTTTCCATGTTGATGATTAATGAAATGCGTAAAGTTTTAAACATAATGGTATTATGATAGCTGACATTCTAATTTTCATATAATTTATTATACATCTATTAATTTAAAAAAAAATGGCATATTGCTGGATTGACAATAAAATATATATTTCTTGATTATTCTACATAGAATTTGCATTTATATTTTAATATATTATTCTCCATGACTCTTAAATCACATTAGTATATATTTCTTGATTATTTGTATGTAGATAATATTAAATATAATATTACAGCCATGACAACTATCACGATAGTTATGTTTTTAATAATTAAATTTTTAGCATTTAATTTTGTGACGTATCCAAGTGTAGGAATGCCTATCTACTGGAGTAGTTGATTGTATTGTATTGTATTGTATTGTATAGGATAGTTTAGTAAAGTCTCGATATACTCTCTCCGCAGAATCGCGTCCATAGCAAGTGACGAACGGTTATAGGGCAAGTAGGTATATTTTGAATCTACAATCAGTTTTTCCATAGCTTCGATTGTTTTCGCAGTGACTGAAGTCGCTGGACGTACACATTTCTTGTCATCTTTCAATGAAAATTGTTCTGAATTGGGAAAACCAACAGAAAACAGTTGATTGATAAGAAGCAAGATCCTCAAGTCTATTTCGAAAATCGATGTCACGAGGACGACTTTAAAATCGTTGCATGAAAATGCTCACGTTCCATCTTTGCTAACAAAGACGCATTGAAACCATGACCATAAATAAAGTACGTTACTCCGTCAAATATCAACCATTGCTTGTGAAATTTCAAATTGAAACTCATAAAAAGGCATCTTACCAGTATGAAAAAAGTTGAGGTATGTTTGAAAAATTCGTATCTTATAAAAAATACGCGGAGAAATATGTAGCGATAAAACGTGCCATGATTTTTATGATTTTTATGTGCCTTCATGATTTTTAGTTCAAGAGATTTCAAAATAATCTGATTTTGCGTCAGTTTTTATGTCTATACGTTGACTAAATCCCTTCGGCTACGTAACGACCAAATTTGGTTGCACACTAGAACACCGATGACTACGTAACGTCCAATATTGGCGGCTTGCTTCCGGAGCGCACACTAATATTATTTTCTAATTCGAACGCATCCTAAAATCCATAACAAATATCTCATACCATAGATACATAGACGGCCGCTAGAATAATTTCGCGCGTCATTTCGCGGATATTTCAGGTAAAATTCCATTGTCAAACATCATCAATTTTTTTTCTAGAAATCATCAAAAATTTCAAAACGAAATATTATTTTTGATAGAGAATCTAATAAAGATCACTATACCTACAATTTCTAAATAGGGTTCCGTATTTTTCCGTAAGAAAAGTACAAGTTAGAAATGCCGAGTTTTTTTCACTTTATCGACTTTCTCATATTTATTCATAATTATCTAATGGTTTTACAAAATGAGATTTCAATACTCTATATACAAAATTTCAATGCGATCATTGCACAGTTATTATTTTTATGACTACTATAGTAGTTTCATAGTTATAGTACTTTTTGTCGAGCGTGGCGATATTGCAAAAAATTCCAATAAATTGCCGCGGTTTGTTATGAAATAAAGCCGCTACTATGTGGTTGAAAATCTCTTAAAATCTATCAGTTTTCAGTAAATGTCATCTCAAGTTATTTACAATAAGATTTATTGAGTTACATTTGCCGACAAATATTTCAAATTGGAGAAAACCTGATCCCAGCAAAAACCTTTAGAACTTTTTCGCTTATTCGGCGCTTAAAAATTTAGCGAATCGAAGACGTATCTCCTTAGTGGATGAAGATAGGTCTTCGAAATTAGGGCCAGTTATGCAATTTACCAGATGAGCAAGTACGCGTTTGAGATGTATGCAACAATCAACCCCTAAGTAGACGCTTAGAGGTATCAAATACAACGTGCGAACCCATCACCTCAGGAAGTTTTGACGATAATTATCATTCTATCTCCCGTGAGGTGAACGTATAAGACTTAGAGACGAATACAAACCTACTTTATAGCTTAGCCAACATTCTCGTCAGAGACAAGGTATCAATATGGCAGCCTTGCCCCCTGACGACCAGTTTTGGAAAAATATCTCCGTCTGGAATTAACCATCAGGATACCTCCAACCACCCGATTTTTTAAGGGTGTGAAATCGCTTGCGCGACCTCTACCTGCCGTATTTTCAGCGGTGATTTAGTTTGTATATATCCGTAGGACCATTGGTATCTGTTGCCCGGCTCTGAATTCAGAATCGGGTAGCCAATTGGCCATTTCAAGAGTGGTTGACGACACATCAATATACTTCCCGCTGCTTAGGAGACAGTATATTTCCATAGTCTCCATACTCCTTTAATAATTAGTCAGAGTACACAGCCGATTGGCTGATGCCACACGGTAAGTAAACCGTCCAGCAGCGCTGGAGGGCCATCCCCCAGGGCAAACCGATCTACCAGCCGTGAGGCCTGAAACGCGAGAATCCTTTCCGCGGTAGTCCCTCACACGAGGGGATTACTCCCCTCGTGTGAGAGAGTAATCCCCTCCTCCTTGTGTGAGGAGAATCCTCCCTCACACAAGGAGATAAGAGCAGAATCGTGAGTTAGACCGACCTGAAAACACAATGGATCTTATGTCCCAAGCTGCACGAAAATGTTCGCTACCCCCTAAGTGGACAGAAATTATTAGGAATCCGCTATTTCGGAATAAGCTACTACTACAAGTGCTACAAGAACACTAGCTATTGTTTGGCCTAAAGCCGTTTACAGCAACAAAAAAACATGATAAAATGAGGCTACAATAGCAGTTATAAGTTGACGAGTCGATAAATAAAATGGAACTGACACAACAACACCTATTTTCTATAATTTATTATCACTGTGGTATCGTTGACTTGTTCTTATATTTTATTAACATTCTAGACTATGATTCGTAGGAAAAGTTTCAGGAAGACATTAGACTGATAGTCCGGTAATCGATGTATCTTTCGGTATTTACATTTTTTTGAGATCGTTACAATTATTAGCGACAGTTAAATAAATAAGTATGCGACAACAAAAAGTATGCGTAAAATCAAGAAATCGTCTGAAGAACTCGAAGTAGTCGATCGGTTCATCAACCCACAAGAATTCCCGCGTCTCCGACGTCGGTATTCCTAACAGACTATGATGAATGACCGCATCGCGATCCAGCTGTCATAATCCGTAGATGATCGACAAAGTGTAATCGATTGCGACCGACTGTAACGGATCGCAGCGAGGAGCGAATTATACATTCAAATAAAGATTTGTGCCTGCAGTCGACGAACTGTCAAAATGTCGACGAACTCAGCTCTGTTCTCAGCGTTGGCAATGACCCTCACAGCGTCGTATTATAATATAAGCGAAATGGGTTCACCTTTGACAGGGAAAAATTATTCGAATCCATTGTTTGGCGGTTCTGCATATATTATTCACTGAGAGGGATGAAGCATTCCATCATCTTGACGTGACGCACGCTATCTTCCTTTACCCCAATGACTCAAAACCACCTAGAGATACGAGTATTCGTGTCTGCAGTCAGCCTGATGTGACTTGAAATTTGGCGGTAGGGAATTTCGCGAATGAAATGGAGGGAGAACATAAACTTTAGGGGGCAGAACATTTCAATTTATTTATTTGTTATATAGATTAAATTCATTCTAAATACTTATAAAGAAGTACCTGCTTGAAAGGGGTCCATTGTATGCTGAGTCTCAATTGCTCTTGCTAATAATTTAAGTTGTTTTATTAAATTATGTATTAATAGCTAATATCAAATCTCGTGTATTATTTGCTTATGTATATATATATATATATATATATATATATATATATATATATATATATATATATATATATATATATATATATATATATATATATATATATATATATATATATATATATATATATATATATATATATATATAAGATGATTATAAAGTAAATAATTATAAAAGCCACTTACATCGTGACGAAGGATTCCCTTGATCGGATTCGGGAATGCTTTGATAGTGAATATTTGATAGTTTTGTGTAATATTTCAAAATATTGAATATCTACATATTTTAGGTTTCGTTCATTGTAAATAATCCATTAAGGTAAAAGGTAAACTTTCCAACTAATAGGAAAGAGCTGACTGCTTCCTTTCACTGATGTGAGGGCATGTCACGCTTTTAGTTTCAAGTTTTCAGCTGAATATTGATCGCAGCTTCTTTATATCGCACCTTTAGAAAATAAAAAAACGAAATTCGAAATTTTAAATTCTTCCATCTGTCAAGTAGCTCGTCTTGTCTTGTTATTTCCCTCGAAATAATAGGAAATTGAGTGAGTTTACGTATAAAGAAGGATTGTAGCTTAATTTTTGAGATAATTGGATGAAGGGTGAGCGTTACTAGTTGTAAAATGGGCCCAACTTAAACCTACTTCTCTTTCCGCAAGTGAGAGACATTCATCATTCTCGATAATACCTAAAGCATTCCCGAATCCGATCAAGGGAATCCTTCGTCACGATGTAAGTGGCTTTTATAATTATTTACTTTATAATCATCTTATTGATCAATTCTAAAAAGAATATATACACAAAACTATCAAACATTTCTATATATATATATATATATATATATATATATATATATATATATATATATATATATATATATATATATATATATATATATATATATATATATATATATATATATATATATATATATATATATATATATATATATATATATATATATATATATATATATATTTATGTATGTATGTGTATGTATATATGTATATATTCTTAAGTATTATGCAATGCAACGTGAGTTCATAATATCAAAAGAGTCAGCTCGTTGATACCATTAAACAAAAATCAGCATCCCTAGATACGGGTCTCTGACCTAGTTAGGAATGCGGATAAACATTTTCATCATAGGATGTACTCAATCTCTCACAACACAACCATATTATGTTAATGGTGTGTATATGACAAATTGTTAAAGTTATTGTAAATTAAGAAATAAAATAAATAAATAGACATTCAAGTGCAAGAGCACAAAAGAAAGAAAAAAATAATTTACAATTTAGGAATTACTGTGATATGATACATTTAGCCGTAATTTATACCGTCTAAATTTAGGTATACATCTGTCTGAGCCCAGGTTAAATAGCGCATAAATTATTTAGTTGTATATTTTTCTAATGTGTTAAGTAAAGTGCAACCGAGCCCGCCTTGCTAGGGCACTCCTGTGTTAAGGCGAGCTCACATCCTGAGTCATATTGAAGTGGCACGTTTATGAGATTGAGGTGATCATCTCCGTCATTCTCAATTAAACGCCTAATATTTAACCTAACAACTAAATCTTCTCTTTTTATTTGTTGCTTCTAGTACTATTATTATCTTTAATTTGTATTATATTTTGATTAGCTACATGACTATTTTAATTACTACTTCTTATTACTGGCTTTTTTAATTGTTAAATTATTACCTTTATGTTATTTTTCTCTATTTGCTGATTATCATGGCAATTATAATTTTATTGTAATTTCTTATTATTATTATTTAAAAAATATTTTTACTGGTTATATTTTGATTTCTTTATTAGTCTTTTTTAATTTCCAACATGATTATGAATTGGGTATTAGATATCATTAAAATAACTATCGAAATTTATACTACGTATTTATTAGAGATCCATGAATACGGATAAAGCCAAACCAGAGCGGAAACACATTACTAGACACAACAAACTCAAACAAAAATGAGGACTGTATGCGGACAACGACACTACGCTTATCTCGGACCTAAACTCTATAATATATTTGACTCACACATAGGACAGACATTAAGCGTAACCGACTACCAGTACAAGAGCCGCGTGTCACATTGGCTCTCAAATTCTACCAGCGATGAATGCAAAAGTATATATTTAAAAATAAAACAATAATAATAATAAAAAAAATAAAATATATAATTTTTCTTACCATAAATTATAGGCTATATTATGTATAGGTATTATATTGTTATATTTTACTATGGTGTACTATATTACATTATTATACGTTGTATAATATGTTATAATGTATATGTATTAGGTGATATTATATTGTTTCATATTGTATTACGGTATACTATATTATATTAGATTACATTATATTATGTCCTATTATATTATATTGTATTATGTTGTGTTAGATTATATTATGTAATAATTTTGTTATTTTATATTTTGTATTGGTCCTTACGAGAAGGAAAAGGGACAGCACTAGCAGGTACGGCGCACAGGCTCAGCAAATACCACAGCACTGTACATATATCCATCACCCTAACACAGGCGTATACCTAGTGGGGTGATCGTGGTATATAATATAGTGGCCCTTTCGCGATTTTTTCTTATACGTACAAAAATATGTATAAAAAATGGATCGTAATGTATTTAATGTAATTATAAATAAAGGATAAAGTTTAAATAAAATAAATAAATTTAAAAAAAAATAACATGAGCATGTTCATAGTGGAAAAATGTAATAAGCTTAATAATAATATAAGGATAAGGAAGTAATAATATGTTAAGTTGTTCGAAAAATGGGTAAATAAAGCGAATCTGAAATATGGATAATTGCTTATTAATATTTATAATATTTAATATGATGGTGTGATAATATTATGGTGTGGTATAATATAATAAAGTTATATAGTACAGTACAGTAGGATGACAATTAGTGAAGTCTTAATAAGTAGGAGTTAGGCTAGATATGATCGAATCTTTAATTAAATTAACGGAATCATAAAAAAAGTCTAATCCTTTACATGCTGTATCAAAAACACGACATATTCTGATAAAAGATCTATTCGACACGATATTCCTATTGCAAGCGACAAGAGAAAAGGTATGAGAGCTTCTAGTTAGTCCCGGTGGCACACGAAATTGTACATTTGCTAGGCTACCTGGGCTGTCTAGCAAATTGGACTAGCTGCGCACACGAAATTCAACATTTGCTAGCTGGGCTGTCTAGCAAATGGACTAGCTGGGCACACGAAATTCAACATTTGCTAGCTGGGCTGTCTAGCAAATGGACTAGCTGGGCACAAGAAATTGAACATTTGCTAGATTAGCTGGGCTCTCTAGCAAATGGACTAGCTGGGCACAAGAAATTGAACATTTGCTAGACTAGCTGGGCTGTCTAGCAAATGGACTAGCTGGGCACACGAGATTGAACATTTGCTAGACTAGCTGGGCTGTCTAGCAAATGGACTAGTTGGGCACACGAAATTGAACATTTGATAGACTAGCTGGGCCGTCTAGCAAATGGACTAGTTGGGCACACGAAATTGAACATTTGATAGACTAGCTGGGCTGTCTAGCAAATGGGCACACGAAATTGAACATTTGATAGACTAGCTGGGCTGTCTAGCAAATGGACTAGCTGGGCACACGAGATTGAACATTTGCTAGACTAGCTGGGCTGTCTAGCAAATGGACTAGTTGGGCACACGAAATTGAACATTTGATAGACTAGCTGGGCTGTCTAGCAAATGGACTAGTTGGGCACACGAAATTGAACATTTGATAGACTAGCTGGGCTGTCTAGCAAATGGACTAGTTGGGCACACGAAATTGAACATTTGATAGACTAGCTGGGCTGTCTAGCAAATGGGCACACGAAATTGAACATTTGATAGACTAGCTGGGCTGTCTAGCAAATGGACTAGCTGGGCACACGAAATTGAACATTTGATAGACTAGCTGGGCTGTCTAGCAAATGGGCACACGAAATTGAACATTTGATAGACTAGCTGGGCTGTCTAGCAAATGGACTAGCTGGGCACACGAGATTGAACATTTGCTAGACTAGCTGGGCTGTCTAGCAAATGGACTAGTTGGGCACACGAAATTGAACATTTGATAGACTAGCTGGGCTGTCTAGCAAATGGACTAGTTGGGCACACGAAATTGAACATTTGATAGACTAGCTGGGCTGTCTAGCAAATGGGCACACGAAATTGAACATTTGCTAGAGTAGCTGGGCTAAATGGACTAGCTGGGCACACGAAATTGAACGCAACACAAAATGTTGGATTGCAATAAAATCGTAAGAACCAAAAACGATTATTTAAAAATCGGTAATATTTTGTGGATTGTAATAATTAAACATTCTGTATAATTTATTTTGCTAAAATAATATTCTGAATATTTCTCTTCGTTACCAGGCCTACCGGATCTAATCCTGTCGGCCTCTCGTTATCTGTTGGACACTCTATTAATCTGTTGGACACTCGGGAGGACGAAACGATTCTAACAATATGACAAACTTTTAAATCGGTTTAAACGTTTAGAAGTTATGGTGAAATAAAGAAACAGAAAACATACATAGATGAATCCTGAACACATAATCACTCCTTTTGGGCAGTCTGTAAAATGAAAGATTTCGATGACGTTGCCAGATTCAAACTTCAGCCATTGGATAATATTTGGTCATCTTCATATGACAAATTGGCAACCCTTCCGAAACGGCGAAATGCAGGTAGCGCTGATAGCATTGACGGCCAAACTAATAACATTTTTTCGGCCATCTAAACATTGATAATATTTTTATTATAAAGGACTGGTCGATTGTAAAAACTCAATAATTTAACCAATGATATTAATATTACCATTCATTTATTAGTGCCATCTATCGCATTTTTATTTAGGTTGATTGCGTCACAGAAATAATACTTAAAGATAGCATGCCATCTATTAGTCTATCTGAACTTATAGTGCGTTATGATTACGTATTAAAAGCTGTATACCAAATTAACAATTTACATTTTTATGTAAATACTATCAAGAGCTGTGATTTTAAAATTCGTTTGTTGTTATATTATTATTCGTATCTATTCGTTCCTACTCGTATTATGTTATTATTCATATGTATTCCTTTTGTTATTATACCGTATAGGCGTGTTTAGAGCGTCATATATAGTGCGCCGCTATATAACAGTAATTATACCACGAAAGTTGCCATATTGAACATAATAATAGTAGATTAATACATTTTTTGAACTACGAGTGCCATCTACGTTGCGTTCGGTAGTACAATCCTGGTTGTCAAATTGTAACACGATGTTGATCAATCTAATACGAAAACTGATTAATTCTAAGGACATGAAAACGATTTATTTCGCTTAATTTGAGTCTTTTCTCCGTTACGGTATTATCTTCTGGGCGCAATGCACCATCGGTCAGGCAACATATTTTTTCATTGCAAAAACGGACCATTCGAATTTTAAGTAATCTGGGTTATGTAGAATCATGCTGTGGTCATTTCAAAAGGCTTAAAATCCTCACCCTTCCATCTCTATACATTTTAGAATGCGTTAAATTGATCATAAAAAACCTATCTCAGCTGCCGATACATTCCGATACCCATAACACTTTACCAGGGGGAGAAATAATCTGATTCTTCCTCGTTCAAATCTAGAACCTTTAAAAGGGATCCGAACTACGTCGGAATTATATGCTACAATAAGCAACCCTCTAGTTTAAAAAAAATATGCCGCAAAGGAAAGTGCTCCAATTTAAAAATAAACTCAAATTATATCTCATTGAAAGAGAATTGTACGACATTAACGATCTCTAAAAACTGTATGCATCTCGACTATATATCTTTCTGTAATAGGTTTTTAATCGATTTTCAATTTAACTAAAATGTATTGACTATTTCTATTATTAAGTAGGCACATGTTAAATATACCTTTACTATTTTTATTTGCAATATAATCACTAAGACATTTTATTTTACTTTTTGACAATCATCACATTTTTTTTGTTATTTTTTACATTACATTTATTAATTTTATACTAAAAACTTATTTTTATCGGTATTTTAAAATAATTAATTACTCTGTGTTTTTATCTGGTAAACTAAATGGTGAGACTCGATTTAATTCTACAATAATACCTTCTTTATTCTTACGAGTAACCTTTTATGTTTTGATTATTAATAAAAGAATTTGATCATTAATGAAGAATTCAATCATATCACGGCCAAATGTAAATGTAATACAACTGTCTATACAATTATGTATTAGTTTTTAGGACAATAAATTATTTGATTTAATACGCAACATACTCAATGTTTTAACTGATTGTGGTTAATGGGGGTACGTCGTTAAAATTCAGGAGATTTTGGGAATACACACGCTCTATCATCTAATAACACATCAGACTGTTCATTATTTTAATCGAGTAGCGATGCTGAAAATTCAAATGAACGTGGAAGTTAAAGTACAATACTCGCGGCGAAGGTCCTTACTTAAGGGAGATGAATAATGCGATTGGCGTTCGAGTCGGCCATGAGGCAGCACGTCGTCCGACGCGGCCGTCTGACGCGCCAGTCTGCTGCGTCCGGGGCAGTCGTCCGACGAATTGTGAAGGCAGAATGAGTAGACAAATGAGCTCTGCCTCGTTCGTGAGCTGAATGTGGACGAACCCGAAACGCAAACAACGGCCCTCCGTTACGTTGTATACGGTTCACTTATTGGACGAATGGGTAGAGCCTTTCAACCTTTTCTGCGTTCAAAGAACTCCATTTGTATTAAAAAAACAATGTACAATAGACCGAGTGTCATGCTAATTTTACAGGAATTTGAATTATGCAGTTATATTTTACTACCTCTTAGAATAAAATATCGTGATACATGTATCGCCTCGCAATTTAGATACCGCTATAAAATGAATTGATAACATTTGAAGTGTTTATACCATTGAAATATTAATTATAGGATTTAGTAAGAGTTGTTATATAGCAGGGAGCCATGTATGCAAGGAAAAACATCAGTAATACTGCAAGAAATTCAGATGTTCATTTGCATAACACGTGAAGCAAACGAGACTTGCAAAGTGCGCCAATGTAAGGTTAGAAATAGCTTCCTTTCCAACCTTTTTTACACGACTGGCCAACAAAAGGAGTGTAATGTGTTCATCATCATCATCATCATCATCATAATCATCATTTATTCATTCCATAAAAGCATTTGACAATACTGAGGAACATGTCTACAATCATAATTTACCGGATGATAAAACCGCTTTGATTAATTAAAAGAAAAAAAAATAAATGTAATCAGAGGGGATTACTTAAAAATAGTAAAATTTACAAAATAATCAATATTCAAACAATAAATAATAATCAATACAATGAAAAAGAAAAATTCTGAAACATGCGTAATTAAAAACAATGTCAATAAAATCTAAAACTTAGTGCGAAAGTATGTTTGACTAACTGATTTTTCAAGCAGATTTTATATGCTGCCATCTCAAGTCTTCTCGTCGATGACGGCAAAGCATTGAACAATTTAAAACTAATATATAAAAATGTTTTTTGATATTTAGTCAAGCGTACTTTAGGCAATAACACATTGTTTTTATGTCGCGTATTATGGCTATGTCGAGTGGCGTGAAGCTCGCAATTTAAAAGATTCTCTTTGGCGTATAAAAGATTCATGTATGTATGATTTCCGTTTCTTTATTCCACCATACCTTCTAAACGCTTGAACCGATTTAAAACTGTGTGCAATTGTTAGAATCGTTATGTCGAGTATCATAGGGTACCAAACATGTACAAATGCCGTATACACACTTACTTGTCTTAACACACAAATATCAATTAATTAAGATATTATCTTGTTTAGCATCAAATGAAAGATCTGATTGAAGACATTCCGAAAATATATATGTTTGTTTGTTTATACTCTTTATTGTGAAAATGTCACAATGGGCGGGTTTATTGTCATATGACAATCTCTTACAACCAACCCTACTATGACGTGTTATATGTATGTGTACTTGTAACATGTCTGTAAGGTGTGTCATGTCATTGCATTCCATCGACAGAATTGAAAATGCAATTCCGTTAATTAGATCCCAACGGAAACTGGTGACCCAGCCGGGAATCGAACCCGGGACCTTATACTCCGAGATCAGGCGACCTAACCACTATGCCACCGGGCCGTGTATAGGAAGATACATATGCCCACCAACATATGTATCTTTATATATGGATAATTACGTAAAGCACAGATATTAAACTGTCCTAATCGACAAATGTCAATAAATTATGATAAATATGTCCTGTTTATTATCAATGAATGGTATGATTAAACGTGCTTTTCTGCAAGTACAAATTGTTTCTAATAATTATAAACACTTGTTTTTAATAATTATAAATTCGGTTTTCGTACCAGAAGTCGTGTTTTTCAGTTTTTTCAATTATTGTTCGTGTCACAATAAGATTCCATTGTACGTCAGGTGTCTTTGATATGTTCAATTTAAGAGGAAGGACCAGGATATTCTTATTAGGAACCCAATTTATTTTAGAGTATTGACTTTTCTAATCTTTAATGATTATCTTTATTACATCTTTACTACATGCAATAATTTTAATAATCAAAGATGGATTATGTAAAAAAAAATCTTAACTATTTTTATTGTTATAATTTTATATTTGTAATATTTCTGATTTGGCTATTTTTTAGCTGAATAGGTATTTGTTTTTATATTTTTACTCTCTGTATTTTACAATTATACCTAATTATACGTATTTTAGCAGCGCAAATTATTTTTAAAAGTTTGTATATCTTTATAAAAAAAAATCAATATATAGACAGCCTAAATAAAAATGAATTAGGTATGATAAATAAAGGTAAATCATGAAAAAATAATTTGACTATACCAAGAGCAGGGATTCCTACCAATTGGCTTATTTTATAAAGAAGTAATAAAAAAATTAGTTTATATTAAATTTATTTATTTTCAGCATGGCGTCCTTGAGCACGTTGATCGCTTCTTTGCTGATTTTGCTGACAGCTTTAACAGCAGAAGGTAAGAATTTAGATACTTTAACAAAAGAAATCTTGTATATGACAAAAAATAAATAATATAGATTCTACACATTTATAATTTTATTAATTTGGCCAATAGTTTAAAATCAGTACCTATTTGAAGATACAATTTTGAGTGTTCATGTTAATATTGGCGTAATTACAATATTCAATATAATATGTTTATCGTCATTAGCCATAAAGGGAGATGCGGCAAAGTGCGTACATTAAATTTTCAATAATTCCCTTTAGCAATCAGTACTAAAAATAACTCTAATTTTCAAAATAATAAAAATGATGTAAATGTTGTAGTACGTAATAATGAAGAGTATTGAATAGTCGAGTAACAAGAATATTTCAAAGTCTAAATTGTATATGAAATCGGAGACTACCGCGGTTATTTGACATTATAAATAAGATGAAAAACGAATTTACCGCGTGAATTTTGTAGCACCCGACGTTTCGGCGACGTTGTTGCAGCCGTTGTCTAGGGTAGACAGTCTACCCTAAACAACGGCGGCAACAACGTCGTAAATTCGATTTTTATCTTATTTATAAAGTCTAAATTGTATGTTTTGTATGTTATAAAATTATTCAAAATATAATTAATATGATAAAAATAAATATATTAAAGTTATTAGGAAAACAATACAACGTGGTTCAAAATAACTTCAACAAAATTAAAAAGAAAATGTCATGTGTCGCGTTGATGTTATTTATTTTCATAGTCTTGGCTGAAAATTATCATTCTTTGTGTGATGACAACCATTTAAAATTAGTTGGTTTTGCTATCTTCGCAATGAGCTTTATATACGAAGCTGAAAAAAAAACAGTGTGAGATAGTCCATATTCTTGGCGTCAGTTGTCAGTTATTTTTTCAACTATTAAACGATAAAACAAGTTTGGTCACATCGTAGACCGTCTCGAGAGAGGAAGAAAAAAGACTGCTAGGACGTCTAGCTAATCGACAAAATATCAAATGAAGGTTGAATCGTAGTCCACAGACCGATGTGAGAACATTGGCCTGCGATCTGCGGATAAGTCACTCTACGGCGCAATGCAGTATCAAATCTGACCTCAGTTTAAGGACATACAAAAGGAGAAAAGCACAACGTCTTGAGGACATAGACAAAATAGTTCGACTTTAAGAATGTCGTTTTCTTAAACGACACGCCAATGCTGAAAATTGGAATAATATCGTATTTACATATTATTTTTTTAGATTTAACAATCCCATAATGGTCAAAATTCAAAATATGATCTACTAATCGGCCAAAATTGCTGCAGCTATTCCTTATCGCCAAAACGCCAAATCTGGTATGATTTGAGGTGGCATTTGGGCTACAGACAAAACTATTCTGGTTTTTGTTTAAAAGAGTGTCAAACTAAATCAAGAAGTGTACCGACGAGACATTTTTGAAGCTTTGGCTGTTTCCTTGGAGCCAGGGGCATTTCGTAAATCAACTATAGATATTTCAACGAGAATTCTCCAGCTTGCAGGGCCTTAAGTGTTCAATAATAGTGCCAAGACAGTTTTCCTGAATTCATCAGCTTTCAGACCGGAATCTGATGGACTACAGCGTATAGTAAATTTTAAAGGCAAAGTACTGCAATACACGGCACAGCCCATCCCATCGTACTATCCTAACCAGGGGTAGCGAACGGTTTCGTGCAGCTTAGGCCATAAGATCCACTGTGTTTCCGGGTCGATCCATTCGGATTCAGCTCCTATTCTGTAGCTCCTCGTATGGTAGGACTCTCGCGTCTCAGGCCTCGCGGCTGGTGGATCGGGTTACCCTGGAGGAACGCCTCCCGGCGCTGCTGCACGGTTTGCGCACCGTGCGGTGTCAGCCAATCGATTGTGCGCTCTGTCGTACTGAAGGAATATGGAGACTATGGAAATACACTATTTCCTAAGCAGGGGGGGGTGAATGTTGACCTTTTGTCAACCACTATTGAAATGACCAATTAAGTACCTGATCCTGAATATAGAGCCAAGTAAAGATGCCAATGGTCCGCAATAGATTCAAACAGAATCACAGTGAATATACGGCAGGTAGAGGCCGCGCAAGCGACTTTGGATCCGTAACCAGTCGGGAGGTTGGTTAATTCCAGACGTATATCCTTCGAAAACTGTTCGTTAGGGGGCGAGGCTGCCCGCTGGTTATCTTTCCCGGTGCCGGGTGATGGCGGGTTCGCCCGTTATAGTTGACTACCAAAGTATCCCAGCTAGAAGACACCCTAATCCCGTCCACCACTACTCCAGGGGACATGAGGAGTGTAAAATTAGGGCACCTGCTCCATAAAAAGTGGGTTGGGGAATACGGGTTCAAATTCTTATAAGAATTATGAACCCGTATTAAATAACTTGAAGCCAATGTTTGAAAAGAAGGTAAGTTAGGAATTAGGATGAGAGAGAGAGCAGGATTTTTTTAAATACAGTTTATCAAAATATATTCAGCTAAATTTCTAAGTCAACGCTGCTACCGACATACACATATCTCGGTCTCCCTCGCTCCCTCCACTCAAATGAATCAACCTGTTTGTGTAAAACAAATTGTAATGATATAATTGCGGCTGGGGTAATTGTATAAATAAAAGGGGCGTCTGTTTAATCCGAGCGGGCCTAGAACTGTATTAAATTGGCAATTCAGTGCGTTAAGCGAACGCGGCAATTATGTGTAGCACGGCTTCAGGGCTACGCATAAAACTCATCTATTTAATGGCTTCAGTCTAAAATTTGGGCTGAAATAATTAGCTGTGCCATCCCGTACATAAATTGGACTGGCTTCCCGACACCTGAACCCTCTCTTCATTAAAAGGTCTGCCTCTTAATATAGTGGAATATTTGGCCTGTATTTCAGCGAAGCATGCGAGGATCGTGTGCTACTTCAGCAACTGGGCCGTCTACAGGCCCGGGGTGGGGAGGTACGGCATCGAGGACATCCCGGTGGACATGTGCACGCACATCATCTACTCCTTCGTTGGAGTCGATTCTTCCAACTGGCAGGTCCTCATCCTAGACCCGGAGGTAATCAATTTATTGCCATTCATTTAGCCATTATTACACGACTGCCCAACGAAAAAGTAGTGTAATGTGTTCAGGGTTCATGTGTGTATGTTTTACATTACTTTATTTCACCATAGATTCTCAACGTTCGAACCGATTTAGAAAAGTGTTGTATTGTTAAAACCATTGTTATCCCGAGTGTCACAGGGTAAATAGCTCTCTATATATCAAGTAAATATTTGTCTAAATGTCCAAATGTCAACAAAAAAAAACATACATATATCGTGTTGTTAGTCAAACGAAAGGACTGATTGCGTACATTTCAAAAATATATGTATCTATACGGATAAATTAATAAACAACAAATATTTTTCTTTAAAAAACCGTTATAAAAATAATTATATATACAACAGTTCACTTTCTTTAAAGGCAATCTTGTTTTTATTCATTTCAATATATTCATTTGTTTTTAACAAACATTTCGATATAGGTATTTGTCTGATATTATGAAATATATTATATAGGTTAATACATTACTCAATGCCACAGTACGTTTTGGCAACTATGATTTTGCTACTAAACGCAACGTGTATTTGGCACTCAAAGGTCCAAATATTGATTATTCTTCTCTTGTTTTTAAAATGGCGGCGTTCGTCGTATGACAGTAAATCGACGCACTATAGATGGCGTTAAAAACACCTTTATACGGTATCCTATTTAAAAATAATATAATTAAAACAAGTTTTTAAATAATAGCTCTTATTACTCGTAATTTTAATATAATTTATATAAATATATACCTTTTTAATTTACTATACAGGTTTTAATACGTAATCACTACGCACATTAATGTGAAGATATAATAATAGATGGTATTCTATCTATCCGTATTATTTCTGTGATCTAGTCAGTTTATACAAAAATGCGATAGATAGCACTAATAATGAAATGTTTTTATTGTTATCATTGGTTAAATTATTTGGTTTTCATAATCAATCATCAATCAATTATGAATATTATTATAGATGGCCAAATAAATATATCTGTGCCGCCGGACAATGCTATCAGCGCCACCTTCATGTCGCCGGCGTAGAAGGGTTGCCAAAACGTAATATGGCATTGAGAAATGTAATATATGTAAAAAGGGGTAGGTATAGTCGTCCGGATCGCTAGCAAAACTCGATGTTGCACAGTGATTGATTGTAAGGCCCTTTTATCTTTCTTGTTTGTTTGTTTCTACTCTTTATTGTGAAATTTAACTATAGGCGGGTTTATTATCATATGACAATCTCTTACAACCAACCCTACTATGATGACACCAGGAATAAAACCCTGTATCTCCAACTGTTCGTAGCGCTAGTCGCACTAGACTAGTCGATACTTAGGCCTAAAACTTTTTAATAAATCTTTCGGGCAAGATTAAAAGCGATTAAAAACATCGATATTTTCCGAGTGTATCTGCTTAAAATCAACATGTGTGCTCATAACGACTTCTTAAAATATTTTGAAAATACATAGCATCGTATCTACCCATTTAATCTAATACATATTATTTACCGTTAATTGTTTTGTTGTAAACTGTTATCATATAGTCTTTGTTTTTGTAAATTGGTAAGTTTAAAGTTATATATTGTATATCATCTCTTGGCTAAATTGAGTAACTAGTTTAAGATTAATTACTGTCATTCCTACACAATTGTATGGTTGTATTGGAAATAAATACTTCTTATCTTATCTTATCTTATCTTATGAAGTGTTTAATAGTATGTTTGCGTGTAATATGTGTGTCACTTGTTATTGCATTCGATCGATGAAATGTAAATGTAAGATCAGGCGATTTAACCACCTATAATTGGTGACTATGCCACCTTGCTCGACAATAAAATGACTTGGAATACGTAAACGCAGATCTGCACACTCAATTGCAAAAAAAATGAACATTTCTCGTGATGCAAAATCCAAATATAGCACGCTACTGACTCCTATGTGAATGCAGTTCTTATTATTAACAATTTCGGATAATTATAAAAATTGCGATGTTTGGTTCCCTCATAATTTTTAATGTTTTTTTGAATTCCTACATTTCAACAATTTCCTAAGTATTTTAATATAATTATTTTTTTTTAGTTGGATGTCGACGAGCATGGGTTCCACAATTTCACTCAACTGCGCAAGAAGTATCCGTCTGTGAAGCTACAGGTGGCGGTCGGAGGATGGGATGAAGGAGGCTTGAAGTATTCCACTCTCGTGGCCAGCAAGGTTAAGAGGCGGTCCTTTATAGACAGTGTAGTCGGTGAGAAATATTCATGTATTTGTCCTTCTTCTTCTTCTTTATATTTACTGAGGGTTGCAGCTGATAGTGTAACTGAAGTATCCTGATGGCTACGGCATCTGAAGCAAAGCGATGTGCCGTCTCAGTTGTCCGTGCTGTGGGACCCCCGCGGCCGTCTCGAGGGTCTTCGATTCGCGTACGGTGGTCCACTCACCTCATAGAGGCGGAGTAGTAACCTGAAATTAGAGCGCTGTAAGCATTCGTTAGGATTCAGATAAGGCTCTTTCAGAGTTTTAGCCTTAAATATTTAGCCTATTTTACAATAATTGCAGCAGGGGCGTCAGGGAGGTTAACTTTCCTAACTATCTTTATTCTTTCTATATTGAATATCATATCATTGTGATCTTTTTATTCTAACTATTAGGAATTGGTTATTATTATTATTATCAGTAATGTGTTACTATTTGTAGTCTTAAAATTATTTTTATTACTGTAAATTTTATTACTTTATTACTATGATAATTTGTGAAATTATCAAATAATTCTGATTGATTTTGACATTTAGGGAATTCAAAAATAAATTAAAGAAATGGTTATCGAATCATGACAGACTAACCATACATCAAATGTTAGATATAATAGTATAAGAAAACTTAGGTGCACAAATTATTAACATATTTTTAAACATATATGTTAAGTATATTTTAACATTGAACTAACTACCAAAAATTATTTGACTTTGACAATGAAGTATACTTTTTAGACTAGGTATTTTTATATTAATAAATATTAATGACTGTTTCTTTCTCTTCTCACATATAACTTTATTTATTTTATTTAATCAAATTTTATATGCTATTTATTGCCGATTAAATAATGGAATTGCATTTCATTTATTATATTATCTTCTAACATTTTTATTATTATTATTTTTTTATTATTTTATTCTGAAGACCACATTTTAGGGCAATTTAGTGTCATTAGCTTTTTACTAAAACTTGTATATTTGTAAGCAACCAAGCAATCAAGCAAACTTGATTGTAATATTGGAGTCTTGTCCACCCTACAACGGGCTAGTCCCAGTTGGGTAACAGAAACAAATAAGCAAAAGGTTAAGGTTTTGCCATTCGCTTCCTGTTATTTTTATAAGCTAATAAATGTTTCATAGTAATTAATTCTTAAATAAATAAATAAATAAATAAATGATTGTTATCACTATTGTCCATATTATGATATTTTTTAAAACAATCGTAGAATTTTATTTAAAAATGTGGGAAATTTTTGTTATAACCTCGAAAATTTGCGCTTGAATGTTTAACCTTCATATTGTTATACCTTGTAATGTAGGTACCATCAAATACATAAATAATGACATACATACAATTGAAATTCACTGGATGGCACCAGATTTTAATATTTTTACCGCCAACCCCCACTCGTTTAAATTGCAGGCTATTCATTATTTATTCTTATATGCTAGCTAGTAATATAAGTGTCATTCTATTTGTATAATTTCGGTGATATCTTCATTTATTTTACTTTTCAATGCCTTGGTTTTACTGTAATGTTTTTTTTACGTGTCCGGGCTTTTTAAGGACATGTCTCTCAAAAATATGAAGCCTGGATGGCCTTATCGTTTGCCTCTTGCAGATCCTGGTGTGGGATAGAGGTTGGCAGTTGTGGGCAGGATCGGAGGTGTTCTTCATCCTGCAGCGCTCCTCATATGCATATAGGGTTCTCTGTGTAGTCCCAGTCCAGAGATTAACTCGGCATTTTGTCACATCCACCCTCATTTTGTTGAGAGTACGCCAGGTGGTGTAGGGGAGATGGGACCCCGGTTCTATCTGTTCCTTAACATCCTCGTCAAGTGAAGCCCTCCATTGAGTGTTCTGATGTCTATGACTGGTTCTAGGCAGTCTGATGTCTACGGCTGGTCCTAGGTCCAGGAGGGGGTTTCGATTAACCTACCCTTACCAGGGCATCTGTTTCCTCGTTCCCTTTCATTGAAGGTTTCTTGACCTTGGTAATGTTGCACCTGTTTGTAAAAGGTACTCTATCGGTTTTGCTATCGTTAACGGATCATATATTGCTGCAGCACCAGCGAAGTATTTTGTTAATCGCTGATTATTTTAGTTTTTTAGTTGATCAAGCAGAGCTTACCGATCAGCATGTCTTGGCGCGTAAAGGCCGTTTGCATTATGTTTCGCCAAGGCGTCGTTTATGTGTCTACTTCTAAGCTTACGACAATAATAACCTTGAAACCTGATCGTCTTTAATGTCCATTACGTGACCTTTCTCACAAGTGCAAACACGACTATGATACGATATTCCATCATGGAATGCCAGTTCCTGTCTTCCGGCTTCATCATCAGACCTTGAAACTTAATCGTGGTCAAAGTTCTTTTTTTTTTTTTTTTTTTTTATTAGTTAAAAAACAGTCATAAACAAATGTTTTTACAAATACACTTGTTTTTACAAATACAGTTCATTACGAGACCTTTCTAACAAGTCCAAATACGGCTATGATACGATATTCCATCATGGAATGCCAGTGCCTATCTTCCGGCTTCATCATCAGACCTTGAAACCTAATCGTGGTCAAAGTTGATTCCAAGACTTTTCTAACAAGTCCAAACACAGCTATGATACGATGTTTCACCATGAAGTTCCAGTTGATATCTTCCGACTCCATCATCAGATCAGTTCGACAGTACCATATTATTGTATTGTCATCAGAACTACATACAGCTGCCAATTTTCATGACGCTACGATCCTTGGAAGATGGTTACATTAGTTACCTTAGATTCCATTACATAGTTAGTTACTTACAGGTCGACCTAATAAAAGCTTGTTAAAAATAGGGGTTGTGTACTGTATGGGTACTCATCGTGGACACTCATGCTTGATTTTTCCTGTTAGAGTTTTTTAAGCTATTGCATAGCTTTTATCGCGGGCCGGCCAGCGCGGCGACCGAATGAAGAAATTTCTTAACGAATATTAATGATTTTAAACTGATAATTACGTCTAAACGAGTACTGCTTACGATTCGAAAAAAATATATGTTAAACAAGAACATTTTCCTAATATTCTTAGCTTTGAATATTTTAGATTTTGTTTATATTACATAGTGTAATTAATTTGTGAAATTAGGTCTAACCGAACACAAAAACGACTACTACGCAAATACTATCAGGCGTATTATTATGAAACCTGCACCATTTTAAAGATAATTTAATTATCTATCTTTTTATCTACGATTTTTTTTCGAATAATCCGTTTTTTTTGCTTTATCGAATAAAAAAGTCGTGCGCGGCGCTCTATCGGAAGACGTTTAAAGTATTCCGAATCATTTGCTTTCGCAGCCGCAAATGATTGGGAATAATTTCAACATTTTCCGATATAGCGCAGTTATCTGATATCAGAAAAATAAAATAAATAAAATAAATAAATAATTATAATTGCATAAGTTGTTAAAAATGGTATGCAATAGCTTTACCGCGGCAGTCCCCGAGTGCCACACGTATTTTTCATTCAATAGCATTAAATATGGTGAACGTCCTTAATAATTAAGAACACTATTTTATAAAAAGCATTACAGAGATGTGTGAGGAGTTAACCAGACATATTTTGGTTTCCAGACCTTCCGATTTATAATTTAATTTTGCTCTCCATATTTTGCAGTCCGTTATTACTTTCGTTGGTTGGCCCGCCAACCAACGAAAAGATGAAGTATTGTGAACGCCCATATTTTTTGTAGCGATTAAGACGGACAAATCCATGTTGAGCCTTCTTGGGGCGATTAGGACTATTTCCAGATGGAAGTCTGGCTGTGTGTCTATGTGTCTGTCGGTGTTTTTACCTCCACGATAGCGCTTAAGTCTTAATCCGGTTGAGCTGAACTTTGTCATGCAGGCATAATTTGGTCATGGCACAAGTTGAAATCGGTCCACCAAGAGCGCATTAATAATATTTCAATCTGGAAATACACATCGTGGACTTACAGACATGACATTTGGTACACAGAAACCTTGTTAGGCCGAAAATATATTGAATTTTCGCCGGTCAGTCTATTTGCGTAAAATATTAAATCATACGTGCTTAATGCGTTACATTCTCACCATCCGCGCTCGTCGCCGACTATCCCCTTTCGATCAGGTCAATCTCCGTCCCGACGGGACATCACGCTCAAAATCACGAAATCCTTGGCTATTTGCCGGGAAGGTTTCGTGTGGAAACAACCGTTTTTTGTGTACGTGGTATGCGATTGATAGAAATGTAATGTTGCAGCGTTTCTGAGGAAGTACGATTTCGACGGCTTCGATCTGGACTGGGAGTACCCGGGTGCGGCCGATCGCGGCGGCTCCTTCGGAGACAAGGATAATTTCCTGTATTTCGTGGAGGAGTTGAAAAGAGCGTTCATCCGCGCCGGCCGAGGCTGGGAGCTGACGGCCGCCGTTCCGCTGGCCAAGTTCAGGCTGCAGGAGGGCTACCACGTGCCGGAGCTGTGCCAGCTGCTCGACGCCATCCACGTCATGTCCTACGATCTTCGCGGCAATTGGGTTGGATTCGCCGACGTGCACAGCCCCCTCTATAGGAGGAAACACGACCAATGGGCCTACGAGAAATTGAATGTCGTAAGTAAATCTTCCGCAAATTTCAGATGTGACAGCAACATCCCCTAGTCTATTCTACTCGAGTACTTTAGTTAAGCTATTATCTTTTACTGAAATACAGGTTTCCAAAAATAGCTTGCGACCGACACGACAGCTTGACTCGGTCATGTTAAACTAATTAGTAATCATTTGTGTTGTTATGTAGTTTTACTTACTATTTCATGTAAAATTTAGCTGTCTATAACCTAAGATAATAAATTTTACTCTGTTTTTTAAAATATTTTTCCAATCCATTCTATTGGAAAGGTAGATTTTTATGAATACTTTCAATATGCAGAAAAATAGTAGAGAAGACAAGGATTAGGAAAAAAAAGGTTTCGAAGCGAGATCTATCAGGGCAAAGCAGACATTCAGTTCATTTGACCCGTCATACAAAAAATCGGAAAATATATTTTTCTGCTCAAAGTATTAAAGTTCAGGAAAAAACACAAAAGTCAACTATGCTATTGTTAGGTTTAACAAAATCTATCCATAGCCAAAAAAAACAGTGAAAAAACTAAGTTGGTTCCTATGTCCCTCTCAAAGTACCTACAGTTTCGCCCACGGTGCGACATTCCCGTGAATTGAAAACCTGAAACAGAAATAAAAAAGAGAAGCAGAAAAACAAGTAAGCCATCAATAAATATTTTATGTATTGATGTGAGTAATACAAAATAAAATATCCTAAACTTCGACTTAGGAAAATCGTCTTAAATGAAAATAGTCAATAAAGATTCGTATAAATTTCCTTTTGGACGAGTAATTTAATAAGAGATGTGTCGTCCGCAAATACAGTCAAGTCTGATATGTTTTGTACCTACCATATAAGGCAGGTCATTATTGTATATGAAGAATAGTAAAAAGTAATCTTGTCAGATCTCAGAAGGCAATCTTGCCTTTTAAGATCGTAGAGTAGAGTTAGATCGTAATGTGTAGATGCGGAAACATACTGAAGTAGATAGACAACATACAGGACTACTATTCGACCAGTAACAACAGTAACTAAAATTATAACAAAATACTAATTTATTATAGCTTGTTGGTCTTCAACCTTTAGTTATAAGAGATAGTACTCTATGATGATGATGACGTACTTTTGAAAAATCATATGGTACTAGTTTCTTTGATCAAATGTAAATACATTAAGATACAGTTTCCCTTATCGAATGTATAAATGCGGTGGCGCATATTTGTTTTTGTTTGTAATGAAATTGTGTCTCGACAAACTCGTTCCGACACTGAAATATCATTTTTCTTCGCAGGATTTGGGTCGCTTCTGATATTATTCAAAGTTTCACGCCCGGAGGCAGTTTTTCCATGTTTATCTAATGTGTCGTATTATTGAAAAACGTATTGTTTTATGTGTCTTTTATCTTGTCGTCAGAACGACGGTCTCCAGCTGTGGGTGGACATGGGCTGCAGTCCCGATAAGCTGGTCGTCGGTGTGCCTTTCTATGGAAGATCCTATACTCTATCGGCTGGCAATACTAACTATGAACTCGGAACTTACATAAATAAGGAAGCTGGCGGTGGAGCCCCAGCTCCCTATACGAATGCTACTGGGTTCTGGTCTTATTGTGAGGTAAAAACACTATTCAAATGACGTATAATTTTAATACGGATGGACACACATTGCGCGCCTCTTTTCAAGAATTACAAAAGTTCTTACTATGGTATCAGCGTATATTCTAAAGTACATGATCATAACACTCGCAGCAAAGCCAACATAGTCCTCCCCAAAGTTCACTTGACTATAATCCTAATGTCATTTGTTTATTTGGCCTTAAAACTCTAAATAACCTTCCAAAGTCAACAGCAGATTTAGAACCAAAAATGATCGAATATAGAGTTTAAACACTGGCTCAACACACGTGCTATTCATAAGGTAGACGACCTTAAAGAAACATTACTATATATTTATTATTTAATTTAATTTAATTCACAAATATTACAAGTTACAACATAGAAAATGAAATAAAATATCATACAACTAAACCACTTTTCACAGCAAGAAGTCAATTGTTAAATGATGCCTTCTGTCCGTGTCGCCCAAATAAGCAGAGATTGTGCTTGGGCGGACATTCTATAAACACTCTTCGAATACGTTAAAAAATGCTGTTAGACATGTGAATACTGGATGAAATGAAATGGAATGAAAAATAATATCGTCTCCCTAAGATATGCCTATTATTCTTATGTTAAAACATTGGAGGTTAACCTCGTAGGAATCATTTGATATTGATTGACTATTCATTATAATTATTGTCGTTTTTCGTATGACATCAAGGACCATTTATCTTTTATTTTGTCTGGCTTTGGCCATTATTATGTATTATTACTATCATTAATTATTTGTTGCATTAAATTATTCTCATTAATTATTTGTTGCATTAGATTACTCTCATTAATTATTTGTTGCATTAGATTAGGCAATATTTTTATAAATTACTTCTTTATTCATATTTATTCATATTTATTATTATGACATATCCAACTGTATTTACAATTTTTGGTTGAACAAAAGACTATTGCCAATTGACTGATAAGATCATTTTTAATTTTATGATGAACCGTTAGGGGCTCTCTAGACGATCAAGCATGCTTGACAAGTATCGCGTCGCGGGCTGGGCGGGGATCGTAAACCGCAGGAAATATGCAAATATTTTCAAAAATATTTTCCAAAAATGCCTATTTTTGTAGTTTATAACAGGGAGTAACATTAATTAGAGGTAATTGATTGATGTATGACGTGACTCCCTGGTATAAACTACAAAATTAGGCATTTTTGGTAAATATTTAAAAAAAGTATCTGTATATTACCTGCGGCTTATGATCCCCTCCCAGCACGCGACGCGATTCTTGTCAAGCATGCTTGATCGTCTAGAGAGCCCTTTATAGTTTATAATAAGAGGAAAGTCGCAAGTGATTTGCAATTTACTAGGACGCATTATAGATGACAATTGCTCAACAGCGTTCTATACAATTTCAGATATGCACAGAGCTTCAGAGGAAGGACGGCGGTTGGACGGAGCGGTGGGACGACATGGGAAAATGCCCCTTCGCGTATAAAGGTGAGCGAATCCTTCGGCCGCGCGTGGAAAAACTCCACGAGGGTAGTTACAGCGGAAATTTCTGGTCGTAAATCATTTTAACCCCTCGTCAGCTCATGCGCCGGCCATCAAACCATTACCGATATAAACACCCACCGCCACAACTGTCTACATTGTGTATTTTGTTACGCACTTTGGTCGGTTGGTTCGTTATAGCCTATTTAGTCACGTATCATTGGTAATAAACAGTTCAATAATAACCTATTTATCCACGGGCTCTTCCAACAGGAACTTTATTTATCTTGCCTTAGAGATTTACACAGCTTTAAAATATATTTCTACAAGTGTGTACGGTATTTGAGAACGAATGGACATTAAAATGAATCCTACTACCATTATAAACGCGAAAGTTTGTAAGAATGTGTGTATGGATGTTTGTTACTCTTTCACGCAAAAACTACTGAATGGATTTTGATGAAACTTTACAATAATATAGCTTACACTTCAGAATAACACATAGGCTATAATTTATAAAGATATATAGTTTTCTATCATCATTATCACAATTTTTTTATCACCACGAGGGTGAAACCGCGGGGCGCAGCTAGTTTGTTCATATTTGTAGCAACATTTATTATTTTCCTATGGATTTTTTACATAATGTTAATTGAATATTAGACTATACAATTACTCACTAAAACTCCCATTAGCGGCAATAATAGACAGAGACAGACAGAGAGAGAGAGAGAGAGAGAGAGAGAGAGAGAGAGAGAGAGAGAGAGAGACGGGGTCAGAAACAACTGCACGCCCGAATCAAATGCTCTTTGTACATTTTGATAATTGTTGTTGTTATGGCATCCTTCAGCGATGAAATAATGTTATAGTTTATATATTATTTACTGGTTTTCCTCTCTACTACGCTTCATACACAATCATTCATGGGATTAAGGTGCGGAAAGCTAGGTGGCCTTAAGTTTAGTTTGATGTGGTCATAGAAATTATCGGCCATGCGGCCATGGCTTTGTACGAAGGAGCAGAGTCTTGCTAGAATATCCCCGCGCACACTATTGATCCAGGGCTTAACAACAGCATCTGAAACATCGATGTAGGCGAGAGCATTCACTCGAACCCCTGTTAAAAGAAATGGGATGTCATAATATGTCTTTGAAATGAAATGAATGAATGAAATGAAAATCTCTTTATTGCACAATAGAATAAGGTACAATGGCGGACTTATTGCTACACTACAGCAATATCTTCCAGTCAACCAACATGCTGGTGTGAAAAGAAGAGTAGGCAACAAATTATAGCCTAAAATTAAATTTGAAATTATAGCATATAATATATATTGTGTGTGTATCTAAAGTAAAATGTAAATATATAAATAAATTTTTGAGTTTGACATATTATATGTATGTATATGTATATACATACATATTTTGATATATTAACAAATAAATAAATAAATAAATAAGTAAATAAATAAACTGCCAAAATAAGGTAAGGAAAGGGAGGGGATAACGGAAAGGTTAGAATTTATGATAATTATTCATTGTGAAAGGAAGTGCTTTTTCAATGATTGCTTAAAGGTGAACAGCGAGCTAGCGCCTCGAATAGTTAAAGGAAGCTGATTCCACAGTCGAGCTGCATGTACGGAGAAGGAGTAGGAAAAAAAAGTGGTATTGTGTTTTGGGATACGTAGGATATTATTCTGACTTGAACGAAGTGGGAGACCATGACTTCCTAATCCGGTAAAAGCCTCGTTGAGGTAGGAGGGTGATGTAGGGTTGTGTAGGACATTATATAGAAGTGAAAGGATATGAAAATTTCTCCGGTCCCGTATACGAAGCCATTGCAATTTTGATCGGTACTCGGAAACATGGTCATACTTCCTCAGATTGAATATGTACCTTATGCAAACGTTCTGTAGGCGCTCAAGTTTATCCAGTCTGTTTTCGGTGAGATCCAAATATGCGACATCGGCATAGTCTAGTAACGGCAGAAGCAGACTTTGAATTATGGTTTGCTTAGTGCTTACAGGGAGGAATCTCTGCAACCTCCGAAGGCTATGAAAGCCATTATATATTCGCCTGCTTACTTCGTTGACTTGTGCTTGCCAAGAAAATGTCTCGTCCACGAGTATGCCTAAATTCTTTACAACTTTAGAATACCCAATGACGTTGCCCTCGATTTCTACTTGACGTAAAGATGACAGAGAAATAGGAGACAGTAATTGTTGACTGCCAATTATAATTGATTGGGTCTTAGTAGGATTTAAGACAATGCCATGACTTTTAGCCCAAGAAGATATATGGGCAAGAGCCGAGTTCATATCAAGTATGGCAGAGTCAATATCGTCCGGTTTTGTGTGGATATAAACTTGTAGATCATCAGCGTAAAGGTGATACGAGGTGGTAAGGTTCTCGGTTATGGGGCTGATAAATATAGAGAAGAGAAGAGGGGAAAGGACTCCTCCCTGGGGTACGCCGGCAGTAAGGTCGATCAGATCGGTGGAAGTGTCGGCTGATTTAACACACTGTCGGCGCCCCTTCAGATAAGAGTCAAACCACATTACTGCATCATCTGAGATTTTGAGAGAGTGCAACCGCTCCAGCAATAGATCAAAATCGACCGTATTAAATGCGCTACTGAAATCTAAGAGTGTGAGAATTGTGACTTTTCTATTGTCCATAGCGCATCTAATGTCATCGGTGACTTTGACCAGAGCTGAGGTAGTGCTGTGACCAGGGCGAAAACCGGATTGGAGAGAATTAAGTAGTCCATGAGAGACAAGAAAGTGGTTTAGTTGGATGTATGCGACGCGTTCTATAACCTTCGAGAAAATAGGCAATATAGAAATTGGCCTATAGTCTTTGGGCAGCAGAGGTGAAGATGTTTTAGGTAAGGCGATGATAAAGGCCCGTTTCCAAAGAGTAGGGAAGCTACGATTTGTGAAAGAGAAGTTAATGATGTGAGTGAGAACTGAAAGAATTGGCTCAATAATTGGGCTGATAAGTGCAATATTTAAATTGTCGCACCCAGTCGCATTAGTTTGTATTTTTTTGATGATGCGTCGTAGTTCGTATGGCGTGGTGGCCGTGAAATTAAATTGTGTGATAGGTGGTCTCACTCGTTGTCTAATGTTATGAATGGATGTTGATTTAATCAATGGGTCAATGCTTGACGGTTGGATGGCAAAGTGGGAATTTAGAGCCTTGAGATCAACATCCAGGCTTGTAGAGCTGTTTTTGGACTTTCCCACACCAAAGGACTTAAGAAATTTCCAGGTGTTCTTGGGAGTAGAGTTTAGCAAAGTCCTGCATATGTAGGACCGTTTGGCACTTCTGCACAATTGGTTGCATCGATTTCTCTGCAATTTATAAGCTTTCCATAGTTCTTCTGTTTTTTGCCGTTTAAATTTGATTTTAGTTCGCTCCCGTTTCGCCATTGCCTGCTTTATATCCTCGCTTAGCCAGGGGCAAGGAGGGTGTTTGACTTTGATGGTCTTTAGCGGAGCATGCTTGTCATACAACTGCAAAATGAGCCGATTGAGACAGTCAACTTTTTCGTCGATTGTAAGTTGTCCCTCAACGGCCGTCCACTCCGTGCTCCAGGCGTCCTGCAGAAGGTTTGCATAGTCTATTGCTTTCATATCGCGGATTCGCAGAATTTGTGGAGGTGGTTTAGGACAACGTAGCTTATAACCAATGTACAGGAGATCGTGGTGAGAAAATCCAGAAGCTGTGCATTGTCCGTGAACTTTTATCCGATCAGGAGAAGACGTTATAATTAAATCAAGTAGACTACTAGAGGTTTTATCATGATGGGTGGCCTGCAATGGTGCAATATTAAGATTAAGGGACGCAATCATGTGATTGAGGTTTTGTGACCTACTATTATTTTTTAAAAGGCAAGTGTTGAAATCCCCCATAATAACAACATGTTCATAATGGGGGAGAAGGCTTTCAAGGCTGGATTCGAGTTCTTGAAAGTAATTTATTTGGGGAGGACAATACACTACAGCGAGAAGGAGCGAATTGAACTGCAATTGCACTTCTAGGAAAATAAATTCAGGACGACCCCTGCACGTGGACGGAGATTGTAAAAGTACCTTGTATTTGGGATCACTTCTTATATAAATTCCCACGCCTCCACACCTCCATCCAACTCTGTCATTCCGTATCAGTTTGTATCCGGGCAAAGGGTAAAGGTGTGATGCGAGTGTGGGCTTGAGCATAGTTTCACTAATAAGCAATGCGTGCAGGTTTAGTCCTGAAAAGGTGTCTAACAAGTCAGAATAATGGCTTGGGATACTCTGTGCATTAATGTGGCAGGCGTTAAAAATGTTTTTGTGTGGAGACAGGAGAAAACCCAAAGTTTCATGAAGTGTATGTTCTGGTGAAATAGATGAGTCCAGAGGTTCATTGGCAGTCGAATCACTGTGCTCAGTCTTTCGTTACTGACAACACCTAAAACTATCACAGTTGCCGGAAACTTTGTGAGCATAACACGTGGATCCTCTGTAGGATGTGAGCTAATCGGCCCTATTGGAGTTGACCACGAAGACCTATTCGTTCAGGGTCGGTCATTCTCACGGGTCAAAACCTATCCGGCAGCCCCCACGCAGAAGGGAGAGCCAGGGTAAGACGCTGGACTACGGGCCAGTCAACCTTTGGGCGCTCCTGGACGGGGGAGTCTGGAAACAGTAATGTTTCCTATAGAGCGGGGGTGGTTGTTAACCATATCACAACTGCTTTTGAAACTACCATTCGGCCACCCGATTCCGGGTGAATAAGCCGGGCAAAGGATGCCGTGGTTCGCGATAGATTCGGTAGACACCGTATCACCGCTTCATAAGGGAAAGGAATGCGCAAGGGACTTCGATCCTGTAACCAGTCAGGAGGTAGGAGGTATCCTGAAGGTTAATTCCAAACGGAGATATACTTCTAAACTGGTAGTCAGGAGGCGAGGCTGCCCGCAGGGTACAGTTCTCGGTGCCTCGCCGGAAGGCGTTGGCCTCTGACGGGCAGGTGGCGTAACTGGACAGTGGATTGTTTTTCGTCCAAAGTCTACTGTGCTCACCTCACGGGAGACAGAACGATCAATATCGTTAAAACTTCCTAAGGTGACGGGTTCGCCCGTTGTAGTTGATATTTCTAGTTGTAGGATGTAAGCATAAACACCAGTCATTGCACTGACTGGTTTTATGTACGATGTATGAATGATCCGGCGCAGTTGGTGAAATTGGAAGTTTCCAAATCGGCGTGCTTCGCACATATAGCGACGATCACAGCATGCCTCTACATTTCTTTCGTAGCTTTGTAGTCCTCTATTGACGATCAAAAAAGAAACAAACAGAAAAAAATATCCTCCAGAAATTATAGCCAAGTATATGAGTATCATCAAATACATTTAAGTTTTGCGTTGGCTACAACTACAATGAGAACAAAATTGATAACAACAAAAGAAAAACAAATTTTTAAAATAAATAAATACGCAGAGGAAAGGAACAACGCGGAGAATATAAAGGAATACATACACGAATATGCATAACACATATAATTATAGTCATAGTCATATTTTATTATATCCAAAAATTATAATACATACTGTAGAATACGACATTTTACACTTGCTAGAAGTTATTACAACTTCATTAAGTGTACATATACTTTTTATATGTAAAGACTCAAATAACAATAACATTTAACTTTTTGTATAACTCAAATTACAATAACAAAAAAAATATAAACAAAATTTTTAAATAATATATCAATAGGTAAAAAAAAAATACGTGTGGCACTCGGGGACTGCCGCGGTAAAGCTATTGCATAGCATTTTTAACAACTTATGCAATTATAATTATTTTTTTTTTTTCTGATATCAGATAACTGCGCTCTATCGGAAAACGTTGAAATTATTCCGAATCATTTGCGGCTGCGGTAGCAAATGATTCGGAATAATTTGAACGTCTTTCGATAGAGCGCCGCGCACGAATTTTTTATTCGATAAAGCAAAAAAAACGGATTATTCGAAAAAAATCGTAGATGAAAAGATAGATAATTAAATTATCTTTAAAATGGTGCAGGTTTCATAATAATACGCCAGATAGTATTTGCGTAGTAGTCCTTTTTGTGTTCGGTTAGACCTAATTTCACAAATTAATTACACTATGTAATATAAACAAAATCTAAAATATTCAAAGCTAAGAATATTAGGAAAATGTTCTTGTTTAACAGATATTTTTTTCGAATCGTAAGCAGTACTCGTTTAGACGTAATTATCAGTTTAAAATCATTAATTTTCGTTAAGAAATTTATTCATTCGGTTGCCGCGCTGGCCTAGGCCCGCGATAAAAGCTATGCAATAGCTTAAAAACGGCCTTGTCAATATATGCAGTCTGTCATCAGGTGAACCTTCTCAAAGACGGTGAGGTATGAGGTGGGGTGTGTTGCGGGGGAGTTATGAGTAGGACAACGCCATGCACGCGAAAGAGTGAGCGAACCCTTACGAAAATTATTTATTTATCGCTCTATTGCATTTCGCTTTATTGAACTAAAATCGGATATTCGTTCATGTAAACAAGACAGAGCAGTGCGACAGAGCGGAATGTGGAATGAACGGTTATCACTTTTCTGCATTAAAATTAGCCACAGAAGTTTAAGTAGCTAAATCCTACACAACACGAAATGTCTTCAAACTTATTCGGGCGTCTATAAGTTCGACAGGTAGTTTTGGCGCGGGAAAATCGACGACAGTTCATTTCATATTCCGTTCTAACGTATTGTTCTGTCTCGTTCGGTTGAACTAAGTTCCTATTGTAGTTCACAAGGAAACGCAATCGGGCAAACTATTACAGTCATAGCAATCCCATTGAAACGTACGGAAATAACATAAGAACGTTTGGAAGAAAACATTCAAATTATTACAAGTACATAATAGTTATCCTAAAATATGCAATACAGGTATGTAGCTTAAGAAGAAAATATCAGATCTCATTCAGAAATTGACAAGTAGAGGAATGTCCACACCTTGAACAGATGTGGGTTCGCTGTAAAAATATCCGTATCTGACGCTGTCGAACATAGCGTTCGTAAAAACTTGCACAGATTCCGTAGGTTGGGTGACATTCACAATAGGAACACCAGGTTCAAAAATAAACTAGCCATTACGGGCTCTAGGTAAGTAAGTAAATCTTTCATTGGAGACGGTGTTCGCTTTTATAACACTTTGCCTGAGGAACTAACCCTTTTACCAGACACTAAATTTAGAAAAATTGTTAAAAGATACTTTGTGCTCTAAAGGCTATTATAAAATTGAAGATTTTGTAAGCGATACATTGGTCTGGTCGAGTCGTTTTTGTGTAACAAAGCTATGAAAACTATTTGTAAAGTGTTATTATTATTATTATTATTACTATTACGTAAAGCCATTGATTATATAGTGTAGTAATCAATGGTAAAGACTACAAGCAAGGCATAAATGTCTAGAAACATAAGACGTTCGGAAAGTACTGTAAGTCTATTTCGAATAAAAATCTATCTATCTATCTATAGCGCATTTATGTTCCGTAAGGTACGCGTAAGCAGACTCCACCGACTTAGGCTGGTTCACAAAGACGACTCCGCAAATAGATTACGTGACCGTGCTCGATTACAATTATCCGGAACACAGAAACACAACGATTTCGCGCTAGACTTCGCTAGCACGCTTCGCTGGGATTACCAACTCTGTCCCGGATCAGCTTAAAAACGTAGGCCATGGTGAGAATGGGACATCGGCAGACGTACTTAAAGTGGTGATTGTATCTATGACTATGTCTATTGTGACGATTCATGTCTACTTTTTATTCTTACACTCCAAAGATGACAATGAAATTTAAATTTCTGAATAATATTTTTTCAACATCCTCAAATACTTTCAGTCATCATCTGAACTCATATGTCAGTTAGCTATTATATGTGTTTTACGCATTTTTACCCCTGACACATATATGCTTTTTCTTCTGATACGTACGTGCAAGTTTCGGAACTTAATTTAAATCGCAGTCGAAATCGGAATCGGAATCGGAATCGCTGTAACTGTCGTTATCACCCCTTACTAATTCTGTCAATGGAGTCTTCTATTATATATTCATATTAATATTTATTCATATTCATTTTATTAGTATACTGGTATACAAGTTAGATACAGATTCAGAACATTCATACATATTAGCAAACAAACATTTTTTTTTATCGTAAAGAAAAGATAAAATAAACAAAACAAAACGGAGAAAAAACACAAGAATAATGTAAAAAGAAGAAATACAAGACAAAATGCAGAGATCATTAAATACTTTAGCCACCAAAGCATTTTAGACAAACTCGAGTAATATTCCTCCAGTGAGTAAAACGCCTTATCTGTAAGGTACCTCTTAAGGCATCTCTTAAACACATCAAGAGGTTGCGCCTGCCTAATGTGCTCGCTGAGTTTGTTGTAAACCGCTGGGCCGGCGATATAGGCTAGCCTCTCCGACTTGGATAATGCTCTATTCCAAAATCCAAAATCATTTATCGTCTCTATTCCAAAATCATTTATCATCGTTTATGATATGTAAAGGCATTTCCTCCATTTTTCAGTAGAACATTCAGAGATTCACGGCTGAATAAAGGTAAGGACAGACTGAGCGCATGTACGCAAGGTATGCAACGCATTATGACATCTGGAACCTTAAATTTCCATAAAAAAGAAAATTTTAAAATACATTATTATACGCAACGCTGTTTAACGCGTCCCACGCAACGTCGACTGCAATCTACAGATAGGCATGGGGCGGTGGAGGGGATGACAGTACGTTATCCCACGCGTAAAACCAGTGTGTTTCTAGAACTTACGTCAGCATCGCGTCAGACACACAGAGAAAAGACATGCGGAAGTACATAAAGGATCGTTCTTCATCATATTCCATTTTCTGCATTAATGTACGTACGGTATTCTCCAAACTTTTCTCGTTGTCTATTTATCTTATGTATCTAATATCGACTTTCTTAACTTTTTTTTTGTTTTTGTGGTGTAGACATATATTTATTTAAATAAAACAAAGCGAGTAAATCGTTGTCAAACTCATTCTCAGAATCAGAAAACATATTGTACAGCGGGTTGTACACAATACTAGTTAATCTTTTGAAAAGTGATAACAGCTTATTATGCCATATATACGTTTCATACGTGGGACAAATGTGCACAACAACATGGAAGCATTGCATCGTATATGTGATCATTCAGTGCTCGGCGTCCGTTCCGAACGGTCGCCTGCTCCGCTCCGCCGCCCGCGCTGAATATTGCCGCCGCGAGTCGACCGTCGAGCGCCGTCTCCGGTCCTCGCCGTGAAGTTCGTGCCGTCGAGTCCGCTCCGGCCCGAATATGAGCTCCGCCGCCGAAGCAGCCGCTTCGCACAGCACCGCTGTTACCAGGGGCAAGGATATGCCCTTAATCCCGCCTGTGACGCCGAGGAAACGCGTGAGAAATCCCGATTCCCCTGATGCCGAGCCACAGAGAGACCCGCAACGCCGTCGGGCTGACTCCTTCTACGACAGCGACCTCTTCAACACCCCGGTGCCTTCGGATGACGAAGATGCACCGACCTACGCCAAAGCGGCCAGGAGGAGCCCGACTCCGAGCGTCAACGGAGCCGCGCCTGTGCCACTGCCGCGCTCGACGATGAGTTCCGAGCCGCAACACCTGAACTCGGAGCCGCGTCCCCAGCCAATCGTCGTGGATAAGCTGGATAGGTGGCCTGACCACCTGCAGGCTATCCGGGCCAGGCTGGGCCGCGCTCCTATCGTGTCGCCGATTGGAGGAGGGGGCGGACTTCGCTTTCGTCCGGCCGACTCCGCCGAATACCGAGTCATTCAGGACTATTTACATAGCCTGGGCGGCTCGGTAGCATGGCACACATATACGACGCCCACCAGCAAGGATGCGAAAATTGCCATCCGCGGCCTG
The DNA here is from genome assembly GCA_944548615.1 of Micropterix aruncella. Classification (NCBI taxonomy): domain Eukaryota; kingdom Metazoa; phylum Arthropoda; class Insecta; order Lepidoptera; family Micropterigidae; genus Micropterix; species Micropterix aruncella. The sequence continues at coordinate 33,854,018 of OX155962.1, forward strand.
CCTTCCAATACCACACAGGAGGAGGCCATCTCCGGGCTGGCTGACCACGGCATCGAGGCCAGCTACGTCAGAATGATACACGGCGGGCGGCGAGCACTATTCTACGCCGTCATCCGCAAGAACGAGCGCTGGCGGGAGGTGTTCTCCATCGCGGAGATTCACTTCCTGCAGGTTACCGTGGAGGCCTGGAGGGGCAGAAATGGCCCCAAGCAGTGCCACCGGTGCCAGCGCTTCCGCCACAGCAGCCACAACTGCCACCGACGACAAGTGTGCGTGTGCTGTGGCAAAGAACACGCAGCCAAAGATTGCCCGAGGCCGAAAACCGCCCGGGCGACCTGCGGAAACTGCGGAGAGGACCATCCTGCGAACAACAGGAGATGCCGCAGCTTCCTGGCGGAAATCCGCCAAACTTCGCGGAAGCAGCAGGGCGTCCCGCACGCAGTGGTCGTCGCCGCCCCGCCGCGAGCTACTACGACTCAGTCTACAGAAGGCAAACTCCAGCCCGTTGTCTCCCCGCAACGCAACGCGCCCCTGTCCTGGAGACAGAAGCCAGCGCCGCCGGCCGCTCCGCAGCAACCAGCTGAGGAGAAAAAGTCAAAACGGCGGCGTCGGTCGAAGCCACTGCAGCAGCAGCCATCCAGGCCCCATCCAACGCAGGAGGAGAAGATGGAGGTCGAAGCGACCGCCCCACCCTCTTGCTCCCAGCCAGTGAGAGCAGCCACAGAGTCCGCCTCCACTCAAACGGACGAAGAGTGGCCGACCACACCGCCCCCACAACCCCAGCCGGAAGAGCCGATGTACATAGATGAAAAGCGTTTTCTCGACGAAGACGAGCAGGTAACAATCACGGCGTCCCAGTTGCTGGACCTGATTTACGAGTGCCAAATCGGCACGAAAGAGGAAAATATTATGCTCATTAATATTTTCCTCAAAACGGACCTACCACGACGTGCCTCGAAGAAAGGAGCGTAACATTGTTCTACACTAAGAATCCTGCCTCAGGGTGAACAGCCCTGAGACGCCATATGCTCGAAAGCCGGGTCAATGGACCCGGCTCACACGAAGCCCCACCCAACAGTACGAGAAGTGGAAGAAGTCACAGGCCTATATACAGGGCCTGTCGACCGATATTCGACAGTTTCGTATATGTAGCGTACATCGGCTTAATCTATCCTTACTACCTCTATTTAACTGCCGTGTAATACGGGATTTCGCACCGAAGCCTATATTATATACCGCCCATTTTATTACTCTTTCTTTCGTAGGCTTAGTGCCGTCTCACTCACATTAACCCGCGGACCTAAACCTCATCCCTAAGAGTCTTAGGGAAGGTTTTTCAGGTATTGGACAGACTATAAGTCTGATGAGATGGTCCAGATGGCTAATAAACTATAATAGCATTTTTTTAAAAATTATTCCATATCATATATTGTTACTATGGGTACACTAGGAAAAATAATGTCTTTTAAATAAAATAAAGGGAGAAATTAATTTATCCTAATCCCAGGCAACCCAAGGCCCATCACAAATCTAACTATGCCCAGATACAAGCTATGCCGAGATACAGGCGAATTCGGCCTAGTTGGGCATGCACTGAGCATGGTCATGTGAATGTGGGTCGTCGTTTACTTCGCACCATTACTTGGTATGAGCATTTAATGAATTCCGGATGTTGTTTAAAATAAAATAAAATAAAAAACTAGGCTCAAGCCTGTACCTAGATGAGCGATTAACGACATTTTAGATGGCGAGCTGACGAATTAAATATAAAGTTTACTATGTAGAGATTTTTTAAAAATATACACAATATATTTACTACCTGTTATAAATTTAACGTTAATAATAGAAATATATTTATTTGTCATCTTTCATAGATATACTATTTTTAACAAATTAAACTACAAGTGTCAGTTCTTTCACCGTTCCAGAACGCCGCAACGCCAGGGCATTTATTAATTATAGTTTTGAAACTATCAAAATTATTTAATATTTTAACGGGTTCTTCGAGATTATTGTACATTCGGGATGCAATGTACCAAGCCTGCCTTTGTGCGAATTTTGTTTTTACCCGAGGTGTCACAACATTAAACCTTCTCCAGCCCTCCTACGGCGTTGAGCAATCTATTACATTTTGTGTTGCATAAGGATAAGCCCTATTTATGAGATATATGGATGAATAGTGATCGTTAGTCGACTGCAAAAGGACCTTTAAACTTACATTGCACCGTCGAAAGTCGTGCACATCCGTAAGTATATCTCATTCAAACATAAGCATTTCCCAATACAAGCTGGGATTTCCTTCGCTACTTTTTAAGTAGCTTTTACTAATTTTATTTTAAATAAAAATATCATCCTATAAACGGATTTCTTTACAAAACTTATCAAATATAACTATATATATATATATATATACATATATATGTATATATATATATATATATATATAAATATATATATATATATATATATATATATATATATATATATATATATATATATATATATATATATATATATATATATATATATATATATATATATATATATATATATATATATATATATATATATATATATATATATATATATATATATATATATATATATATATATATATATATATATATATATATATATATATATATATATATATATATATATATATATATATATATATATATATATATATATATATATATATATATATATATATATATATATATATATATATATATATATATATATATATATATATATATATATATATATATATATATATATATATATATATATATATTGAGTTGTCAACCACAACGGGCGAACCCGTCACCGCAGGACGTTTTAACGATTGTTCGTTCTATCGACCGTGCAGTGAGCGTAGAAGACTTGGGACATAACAATCCACCGTCAAGCTACGCCACAACCCGTTAGAGTCCAACGCCTTACCGCGAGTAGCCAGGTATGTTACCTGGCGGGCGGCACTCGCGCCCTAACTACCAATTTTGACCAGATTTCTCCGGTCTCTCGATTGGTTCCGAGTTCGAGGTCGCTTGCGCGGTCCTCTCCCTTACGAAGCGGTGAAACGGAGTGAACCGAATCTATCGCGGACCAAGGCGTCCTTTGCCCGACTCTGAACCTGGATCGGATGGCCAATGGTCATTTCAAGAGCAGTCGCCGTAAGGTAGACAACTACCCCCGCTCTATAGGAAACAATACAGTTCCCAGACTCCCCCGATTGTTAGTCGGAGAGCACAATCGATTGGCTTGCGCCGCTCGGTGCGCAGACCGTCCAGGAGCGCCAGAGGATTGATTCCCAGGGGAGACTGGTTGACCCAGTGTCCTACCCAGGCTCCTCACCCCATGCGTGGAGGCCATCGGATGGGTGTTGACCCGTGAGTGTGACCGACCCTGAAACAGAATGGGTCTTCGTGGCCAACTCAGCAAGGGCCCATTAGCTCCCTATATATATATATATATATATATATATATATATATATATATATATATATATATATATATATATATATATATATATATATATATATATATATATATATATATATATATATATATATATATATATATATATATATATATATATATATATATATATATATATATATATATATATATATATATATATATATATATATATATATATATATATATATATATATATATATATATATATATATATATATATATATATATATATATATATATATATATATATATATATATATATATATATATATATATATATATATATATATATATATATATATATATATATATATATATATATATATATATATATATATATATATATATATATATATATATATATATATATATATCCTTCCAACATGGCATAGTGGTTAGGACGCCTGATATTTCATTGTAAGGCTCGATTCCCGGCTGGGTTACTATTTTCCGTTGGGACAAAATTAACGGAATTGCATTTTCAATTCTGTCGATCGAATGCAATAGCAAGACACAACTTGGGTTGTCGACTACAGCAGGCGAGCCCGTCACCTCAGACTCCCCCGACTGTTAGTCAGGGTGCCCAGTCGATTGGCTTACGCCGCACGGTGCGCAGACCGTCCAGGAGCGCCAGAAGGTTGATTCCCAGGGGAAACTAACCATAAGGCCAGAGTCCTACCCAGGCTCGCACTTCATGCGTGGAGGCCGTCAGATAGGTGTTGACCCGTGAGTGTGACCAACCCTGAACAGAATGGGTCTTCGTGGCCAACTCAGCAAGGGCCCACACGCAAGACAAACACACACATGTTACACGCACACATACATATAAACACTTCACAGTAGGGTCGGTCTTAAGAGATTGTCGTATGACAATAAACCCGCCCATTGTGATACTTCACAATAAAGAGTATAAACAAGCAAACAAACAAGTCAAAATATGTGTTTATCTGTTATACTCGTAAATAGGTTTAAATACGAATTTACCGCACGAATTTTGTGGCACCTGACATCTCAGCGATGTTGCAACGGAAGTTATCCAGGGTAGACTGGACTGTTCAGGGTAGTTAGTTGAAACATCGCCGAAACGTCGGGTGCTCTCACGCGGTAAATTCGTTATTAACCTATCTTATATATAAAAATGAATCGCCGTGCGTTAGTCTCGCAGAATCTCGGAAATCACTCAACCGATTTGAATTATTTTTCTTTTATTTTGTTTGCCTTGATTCAGGGGTGGTTTACAAAAAAAAATATTTAGAAAAAAACCAAAGGAACAGCTAAAAAATCGAAAAAATCGAAATTAGTACTTCTAGGGATGGCCACTTCGTATTTCTGTCAATAGATGGCGCTCTCTATATTTTCTAACAATAGATTCTATTGTTTGACAGCTACGCCATTCATAATTCATTCCGCGCTACTGTGTGAAATTGTTATTACATTTAACGTCGTTTTTTCTTTTAAGAAAGGTATTGGGATTGGAGAATAGATTTGTTTCAAGCGAATTTAATTGCATTTTGCAAAAAATCACTTTGATCAGCCATTATATAAAGGTAAATAGACTTTGCAGGCTTATACATAACTACAAATTTGGCCTTAGTCTGAGGATTTCAATATTGTTAAGTTCTCAAGGAATGTTTGACAGATTTGAGTGACTGAAAACAATTCCGTGTCTTTTTACAGTGTTTATTATAATGCCGAGGAGAATAGGTAACATAGGTCGTCGAAGTCGGTCAAATGCGCGGCGATCTACTTCACGTGCAAGCCGCACTGATGACCAGCGAGCGACGGATAATGAAAATAGTCGTATTGGCATTGTCCGAATTATGTTTGAGAGCGACTGAAAATGAACGACAAGCGAATACATTGAGAATGCAACAATTTCGTGCACAACATACACAATGCCAGCAATCACGACAAAATCAACATGACCGATTGCGCCGTCGCAGTGTTCCTGTCAACCTGGAACAAACGGCATTCCATTACTTTCACCTTCTCTTCTCCGACAGACTTACTACTTCGTACATCATCCCTCAAACAGTTTTGATGAAAAAACCAGTAGGGCAGTCCCCACCCTAAACAATGTAGTATTTTCTGACCTTATATTGTACCGGTCCCCTGGCTTGGACATCATATTTACAGACGGCTCTAAGGCAGAGGTTAGAAGTTGTGTGGGCGTGGGAATTTTCTACCATAACTGTAGAGTTGTCATGTTGTGGATTTATATTACTAAGTTTACCTTATGCACACATTTTATATTATTTGATTTTGTTTGTATTTCTTTTGATAAATTATTGACCTATTTATCCTTTGCAATATGCTATGATAACCGTGTTAGTCCGTTCTACAATATTTCTCATTTTTGCTTTCATGAGTGTGATTCTTGATTTCTTCCTCATCTTTGCTATGGTGTGGATTTGAAATTTTAACATCTTAGTCTGCTGTGAACATGCCCTTCAAATGATAAAGCTCTTGTCGTTTTCCTGTCAGGTCCTATAGATCGTAGACCACAGCCGATTTATTTTTAACCGACTTAAAAAAAAGGAGGAGGTTATAAATTCGATCGTATTTTTCTTTAAATGTTTGGGACCTCAGAAATCCGTCATTTATGAATTGCTTTGGAAAATTCTCTTTATTTGAAAGGATGTACTTCCAGATTCGTCACATCTTTATCATAATTTTGTTCTGATGATGTGATCCATGAGGAATTGAAGGAACTCCTCAAATATTAACATATGAAGTTGAAAATTTACATTATTTGCGGAATTAACTTGGAATTTACGTATTTCGCGCATAGACAACTGTATGTCCCGTGTTCGCCAAGCCATCGGTCGGAAAGCCATCATTTTTGTTCATTTACGCGCCGGAAAACAAAACGAAAAACATATTTTACTAGAATGTTTTGTGTTGAATGTGAACTGCATTTATATATTATCATGTAAATTAAATACATTGAATTTATTCTATCTATATTATATCTATATTATATCACAAACGACTTTCATTTAATCACGAAACTAAACTCAAACCGTACATGATTCGGCCATATTATAGATTTCAATGAATTAGATTTGGATGGTTCATTAGGATTAATAAACCATTATGAAGAGTTACAATCAAATAAATCTTAGGTGGTACGAAGTTCACCGGGTCATCTAGTTTATAATATTAAACAAACGCAATAGTTTTCGATTTCATATGAGTTTATCTGACTAATTCTGGAATGTTTCCTTCATTGAAGGGTTAAAAGCGAACATTTGTAGGGGAAAGTGTCGCAGGGAAATAAGTGGGGCGTTTTGGTGACACGCAAAACTTTCGAGGTGTTTCCCGTTCCTATTAATCTTTTTCATATTTTCCCGCTTTGGCCTCAACCCTCTTTACGAAATAACCAATCAATTTTCTCGACCGCCCCTGCAGTATTTCGATTCAAAATACATAATATGTATTATTTTATAATGTTATTTTACCTTTGAAATGCCGCTGAATAATTAGCATATGTAGATTATTAATGTTGCCAGAATACATTATCTATTCCACGAGAGGAATTAATGACCCTAATTATGCGTTACTTGTACACACATATTGTATAGCAGGCCAGCTAACGAATTACCAATGAACTTTACGGCATTATGGTCGAATGATGTTGCTCACGCACACGTGGACGAGGCAACTCGCAAAATATCTGCTTGTTTTCACCCTGATGCCCGGACTACACTAACGGGAAATGCCGTTTATTATCGCGATAATTTAGGTGTGGCCGCAGAAAAAACACCTATCAACGCCGTTTTTAACGGCATATCCTGTTAGTGTGGCCCGGCCATCTGAGAGATCTCAAACGATTTCTTGCAATCTTGACACAAAACGAAAGCTCTTATTATTTTTATATAATTTATGTAAAGATGTTATTTTTAATTTGGTATACAAGTTTCAATACATAATAATTAGGCGATTTAAGTTCAATCCTAGCCAAGTGAAGCCAAGTTCAAGTTAAGCCTATATAAAAATGCGATAGATGACACAAATAAAAATAATATGGTTATTTTTGTTATTCGTTTATTGGTTAAATAATATTTTTATATAATGAAACAGTCCTGTAAAAAACCATTCATTACCAATGTTATTATACCTAAATAGATGGCCAAATAAATTGCTATTAATTTCGCCGGACAATGCTATCAGCGCCATATGCATGTCGCCGGCACAGAATGGTTGCTAAAACGTAGGTACTATGGAATTAAGAATTCTAATACCCTTAATAATGAATGATAATACGTTTACCAAGGGGCGACATCCACCGCTCACCCTCCAGAAGTGTAAAAAAAAGTTTTATAATGGGCCCGACTTCGGTCGGTGAATTCCATCGCGAGGATTAATAACACTAGTCAACAGCCATTTTGAATGTGGGATCTGTTATAAAAATTGGTACGTATTTTGGTGTGTAGAATCCGAATCTACATTCGAAAATGTTCCAGCAAGTAAGATTTTTATGTTGTTATTGTTTTGTTTTCTTCATTAATTCGCTGTTTTCTGTTGTTTTGTTTAGGTGCCATTTTTTTAAAATTTTTGGTCTTCATCTGGGAGGTGGTATACGAGTAAAATTAGTACGTATTTTAAAGTGTAGAATCCGAATCTACAGTTAAAAATGTCGGACGTAGAATATGCTACTAGAAGAGAAAATGCAAAAATACTCCATTGGTTGAGCCCGATAAAATCAGTTTGCCGTCGCTTCATCTCAAGTTGTGCCCTATGAAGAACTTTTTAAAAGCTCTGGTCAAAGAAGTTCAAACCTTGAATCATTTAAAAGTATAGTTTCCCATGTTGTGCCAAGCAAAACTGATGGAATGTAACACTAACCGAATTTTCAAACACAAAATAAAAAAGGTGAGAATGTAAAAAAAAAAATCGGTTGTGTCACCCCAAGACTTTCCTGACTAGTATCCGGGGAGGTGCGAAAAAACAGCGACATTTTTTACTCTAGTACCCCAAATTTGTATGGCAGGTACCCCAAACGTTGGTCGTAAGTACCCCAAAAACTAATAGGTTCTTCCGATGGTTAACAGAAGCTTCTATGCCAAATTTTAACTTAGACAGATTAAGCGTCTGGGCGCTATCGCGGAAACAATTTTTTCGCCGGGAACCCCAAATTTGTATGGGAGGTACCACAACCGTAGGGCGTAGGGACTCCAAAAACTAATGGGTTCCTCCGACGGTTAACAGAAGCTTATATACCAAATTTCAGCTCAATCCGATTAAGCGTCTGGGCGCTATCGTGGAAGAATACATACATACAGACAGACATACAGACATACAGACATACATACAGACAGAGATCGGTCTGGAAATAGTCTCAATCGTCTCAGGGAGTCTCAAAATATATATTCCCATCTTCATCTCAAAATTTTTTTTTAGCGCGATCACAATACTTTCCTTTCCGATAGGTCGTCAGGAAAGTAATAAAGCGTGTTCTTGTAGCTGTCCAATAATTTTCTGTAGCCCGAGAAGCCCTTCACAATTGCTTTGAAGAAGGACCAATCAGCTAATACGATATTTGTGAGTTCGGTATCTTTCAACAATTTTCTTATCTGTGGTAAAACAAAAAAAAAATGTTTTACAAACACATTTTCTTTGAATGCCAATGAAGATTATACTAATTTAGAACTTCTACCGCCATCATGTTTATAAATGTATACATATAAAATAATATTGATTTCTAAAGTTATGAATATGTATTTCTTGTTTGATTTCATTCTGTCAATGTTTGCCATTACTGTTTTTGATTCTGTTGTGAATCTGGTAAATGTAACGTGATAACTAATTTTACCAGTGAAATCATCACACAAAATTGGATAAATCTATCCATTTACGAACAAGACGCAGAAAAAGTAAAATTTGTTGACTAGTGTAATAGATCGAGCTCATCCATCGCATCCCACAATACCGTATGCCAATATCGACTCGGATAAGGCATTCTTAGAATTTCGCGATCGATGATGTACCTTAGTTTTCTAAAAACATATACCAGCCATCTTATTCATTTATTTAATAATTAATTATTATAAAACATTGTGCGTTTGGAAATCGGAATGGCTCCTAAATCTTAATGGTGAAAAATGTGTTGTTCTTCATCTCGGTAAAAAGAAGCCGTACTTTCTGGAAAATACCCGTCTTAGTGCTGTGAAATCACAAAGGGATCTTGACGTAATAGTCACCGAAGACCTAAAATGGGAAGGAAACGTGACTGCATTGGTAAAGAAAGCAAACTCTCTATTGTTTCTAATTCAAAAAGCTTTTCACCATATCACAGAGAAACTGATGGTGAATATCTATAAGTCATTTGTAAGACCCATTTTGGAACAAGCCTATCAGATCTGGAATCCATACTTTAGGAAGGATATCGATCTTCTAGAGAAGGTTCAGCGAAGAGCGACTAAATTGCCCTTTAACTTGAAGCATCTAACATACGAGAAAAGATTGTCGGCTCTCGGTTTGACCACTCTGGAACAACGCAGGGCACTGGGTGACTTAATCGAGACATATAAGATCCTAACTCTATCGTATGACGTTCCTGGGTTGCAGACTATCTACACCATGAGCACTAACACACATCTGCGTGGGCATCATCTGAAACTCCTGCGTGAATCATTCCATTCAAATCCCAAGAAATATTTCCTCAGCAGTAGAGTGGTAAACGAATGGAATGCTCTCCCAAGTGAAGTGATCAATGCCAAAAGTGTCAATAACTTTAAAAATAAACTGGACTTATTCTACAGAAATTGTAATGCAAGCACGGACTCAGGCGCATCAGATTAAGCTGCCTGCCTGTTAAATGTATAACAATAATAATAATCATACTTGTTTTTGCTTATAAAAATAACACGAACCGAAGGGCAAAACCTTAACCTTTTGCTTATTTGATTCTGTCACCCAACTGGGACTTAGCCCGTTCTAGGATGGACAGGGTGTGAAACGTAAGTGTTTGAGTACTTCCTTTCAGTTCATCTCATTTATTAGTGTTATTGTAGGTTCGTAGGTAGTGTTATTAATGTTATCGTAGGCTCCCTAAATGTTAATTTACTTTTCCCAGTTGGAAAATCTTGCAAACCAAAATAACGAGCATTTAAATTTGTACGACCGGTTGCGTTATACGTACACCGTTTTGGGCCAAAATGGTCTGTCGGTCATTAATCATAAAATTGGGCAAAGGGTGGCCATCTGTTTGGCGGCTCGGCATCGCGGTTTGCTAACTGTTAAATTAAGCAAATTTAATATACACACATCGCGCATTACAACGATGGCTTCCGTTTTCATAAACACAAAAAAATATGCTATGAAACAGAACATTATGGGACAGCGTATATGAATAAAAACGAAGACTATCGCGATTGTTTGACATTATAAATAGGATAGAAAACGAATTTACCGCGTGAAATTTGTAGGACCCGACGTTTCGGTGACGTTGCAGCCGCCGTTATCTACCCTAGACAACGGCGGCTGCAACGTCACCGAAACGTCGGGTCCTACAAATTTCACGCGGTAAATTCGTTTTCTCCCCTATTTATAGCGTATATGAATTTTGCCTTTCCTTTTCTTTTCTTTCTTGACTACGCAGATGTGGCTTAACTCGATTTATCGAGGAACAAAGGTATATATAATTACGTTTGCTAGATGTATGCATAGGATACATTTTCGGTTTACGAAAGTATGATATCGACTCGATTATATGTCCCGGCACTGTTAAAGTGGTTTCTAGTACGCCAAAGGAGACATGTTCATATACTTAGATTAGATTAGATTAGATAGATTTTTATTCGAAGTAGACTTATAGTACTTTTCAAACGTCTTATATTTCTAAACATTTATGCCTTGCTTGTAGGCTTTACCATTGATTACTATACTATATAATCAATGGCTTTACGTAATAGTAATAATAATAATAATAATAACATTAAACAAATGGTTTTCATAGCTATGTTACACAAAAACGACTCGACCAGACCAATGTATCGCCTAAAAAATCTTCAATTTTATAATAGCCTGTAGAGCACAAAGTATCTTTTAACAATTTTTCTAAATTTAGTGTCTGGTAAAAGGGTTAGTTCCTCAGGCAAAGTGTTATAAAAGCGAACACCGTCTCCAATGAAAGATTTACTCACTTTTGCTAACCTAGAGCCCGTAATGGCTAGTTTATTTTTGAACCTGGTGTTCCTATTGTGAATGTCACCCAACCTACGGAATCTGTGCAAGTTTTTACGAACATACATTATGTTGTCAAACATATACTGACTATAAACCGTCAGAATAATGATCTCTTTAAATTTCTCTTTTAGCGATGCTCGGGAGTTTAAACAATAAATGGATCGTATGGCTCTTTTCTGCAAAGTAAATCCAAATTACTCAAAATTCTCTGTCATAATACTGATTTCTACTCCAACTGTTTCTGTATCCATGGTGCAAGACTCTGGAACGATCTTCCAGCAAATTATACGAAACTCGCCTTCTTTACAATCATTCAAGACCTACCTCAAAAAATACTACCTTTCTAATGAGTTATAGTTTCTTTCCTTCCTCTCTCCTTCCTTTCCCAATTTCCTCTCCTCGGGAATTCTTATTTTTAAATTTAGAAGTTTGTTTTATATTTTATGTAGACAAACTTTTACTTAATAATCTTTATTTCCACAAAGCGTGCTGTACCACTGTGATTACGTAAGTTGTAAAACATTGTTATGTCGTAATAAGCTCGCCTTTTGTATTCCTAAGTGCAAATAAATGCTTTATTATTTATTATTATTAATTTGATTGTATGCTTTTCCAATTGATAAATGCTTCCCGAACTTTATTGCGTTATAGTGAGTTTAGGCGTGCTACAAGTTAGGCTAGAATGGTCTACGAAAGTAATAAATTTGAATAGTGGGTCGGCGGAGTGTGATTTAAACGTTCCGGTCAACTTCATCAATCATAAGGGGGGTGACAAGTAAGCCGCCCGCCGACGTTTCGAATATCGCTACTCGGTCACTTTATCGAAATATCAGTGTTTCAATTATGAGGGGAGGATTGTTTCGTTTGGTTCTGGCTACGCTGTCGGTTGCCAACCGATTGCAGATTAAATTCTATCAAGAGAGGCAAAGAGGTGATAAAAACCACAATTCCTCTGTTATTTCTACCTGCTGTACGGCGAGAGCTTTCGTTTTGCATGCCGCATGCTTTACATTACTGCAGCTACTCTCGTTTCATTATTAAATATTTGACTAATTTCAATAAAAATTGGAGCGTTAGTAATAGTTAGTAGAAGTAGTAGTAGTTAATAGAAGAGACATTTAAGTAATTAAAAAAAATGGGAGTCGCTATTAGCCACTTAGAGGTGTCAACTACAACGGGTGAACCCGTCATCTCAGGAAGTTTTAACGATCATGATCGTTAGAACTATCTCCCATGAGGTAAGCGTAGAAGACTTATGTAGAAGGCGAATACAAATCTACCGTCCAGCTAAGCCGACATGCCCGTTAGAGGACAACGCCTTACGGCAAGGCACCGGGAAAAGTACCCAGCGGGCAGTCTCACCCCCTGACTATCAGTTTTGGAAGGATATCTTCATCTGGAATTAACCATCAGGATACCTCTAACCTCCCGACTAGGTTCGAGTCCGAAGTCGCTTGCCCGACCTCTACCTGCCGTATATTCAGCGGTGATTCAGTTTGAATCTGTCGCGGACCATTGGCATCTTTTGGCCGGCTTTGAATTCAGGATCAGGTATCCAATTGGTAATTTCGAGAGTGCTTGACGATAGGTCAACATCCACCCCCGCTGCTATGGGAACAGAATATTTCCATAGTCACCCGACTCCAGAAGTCTACTCTAGACAACAGCGGCTGCAACGTCACCGAAACGTCGGGTGCTACAAATTTAACGCGGTAAATTCGTTTTATCCTATATATATAATGTCAAACAACCGCGATAGTCTTCAATTTCATATGTATCCCGTATCCTTCAGTAATTATTCAGAGTGCACATACCGATTGGATGTCGCCGCACGGTGTGCGAAACGTCTAGTAGCGCCGAGAGGCGATCCCCCAGGGAAAACAGATCCACCAGCAGCGAGGCCTGAGATGCGAGAGTCCTACCCGGGGTAGTCTTCCACACGAGGAGGCTACTGAATAGGAGCTGAATCGTGAGTTGGACCGATCCGAAAACACAATGGATCTTATGGCCCAACTAGAGTTGTCAACAACAACGGGCGAACCCGTCACCTCAGGAAGTTTTAACGATTAGTCGTTCTATCTCCCTGAAGTGAGCGCAGAAGACTTGGATAAAAACAGTCCACCGTCAAGCTCCGCCACATGCCTGTAAGAGACCCAGAGTGTTACCCAGCGAGCTTACACTCACGCCCTTACTTCCAATTGCGACCAGATTACTCCAGTCTCTCGATTGGTTACGAGTTCGAGGTCGCTTGCGCGGTCCTCTCCCTCACGAAGCGGTGAAACGGTGTATACCGAATCTCTCGCGGACAGTCACCGTAAGGTCCGCAACCACCCCCGCTCTATAGGAAACAGTACTGCTTCCAGACCCCCCGACTGTTAGTCAGAGTTAATGGGCCCTTGCTTAGTTGGCCACGAAGACCCATTCTGTTCAGGGTTGATCACACTCACGGGTCAACACCTATCCGACGGCCTCCACGCATGAAGTGCGAGCCTGGGTAGGACTCTGGCCTTACGGTTAGTTTCCCCTGGGAATCAACCTTCTGGCGCTCCTGGACGGTCTGCGCACCGTGCGTCATAAGCCAATCGATTGCGCACTCTAACTAACAGTCGGAGGAGTCTGGAAGCAGTACTGTTTCCTATAGAGCGGGGGTGGTTGCGGACCTTACGGCGACTGTTCTTGAAATGACCATCGGCCATCCGATCCTGGGTGAAGAGCCGGGCAAAGGACGCCGTGGTCCGCGATAGATTCAGTATACACCATTTCACCGCTTCGTAAGGGAGAGGACCGCGCAAGCGACCTCGAACTCGGAACCAATCGAGAGACCGGAGTAATCTGGTCACAATTGTAAGTAAGGGCGCGAGTGTCGGCCCGCCAGGTAACATTACTGGCTATCTCGCGGTTAAGGCGTTGGTCTCTAACGGGTTGTGGCGTAGCTAGTTGGTGGACTGTTTAGTCCCAAGTCTTCTACGTTCACTCCAGGGAGATAGAACGACTAATCGTTAAAACTTCCTGTGGTGACGGGCTCGCCCGCTGTAGTTGACAACCCAAGTTGTCAGCAGACCGTCCAGGAGCACCAGAAGGTTGATTCCCAGGGGAAATTAGCCCTAAGGCCAGAGTCCTGCCCGAGCTCGCACTTCATGCGTGGATGGGTGTTGACCCGTGAGTGTGACCAACCCTGAACAGAATGGGTCTTCTTGGCCAACTCAGCAAGGGCCCATTAGCTCCCTTATGGCCCAAGCTGCACGAAACCGTTCGCTACCTAAGTCGCCATTGGGGCCAGTGGCGTGCACGGTATCAATACATAAATCACTGCCTACCCATTCGCGAGACATTGCTACATATTTATAATATATATATATATATATATATATATATATATATATATATATATATATATATATATATATATATATATATATATATATATATATATATATATATATATATATATATATATATATATATATATATATATATATATATATATATATATATATATATATATATATATATATATATATATATATATATATATATATATATATATATATATATATATATATATATATATATAACTGCACGTATTGCATATGATATAAGCAATAGTCGCCTGTAGCTAAACAATGCGAAGTTTCTTCAGTTCATGGGAGTATTGATTATTGGTTCATAAATAAACAAAGCATTTAACAGCATGAGAGGATAAATAATGAGAAGGAAATATGATATCGTGGAAACGTGGATAAACTTCTGTATTTTAGGTAAAAAAGAACACCTGCCCTTATCTAGTAGATATAAATCTACTTGTGGATTCAAATATTAAGCGATTATTACTGCGGGCAGTGGGTATAGCGTTGTGTAGTATCCCGGGGGCAGTTCCCCAGAGGTCTGGGGAGAGTCAACCCTCGGGTACAATTATAAAATCACAGCGGAAGCGGTATGACGGTCACGCTACATCCGCTTCCCGCTGACGGTTATTGTTTGCAACTAGCTCGAGCGAGCGACCGACTCTAAGTGACCCGCCGCCCGCACGCAACAAACTATCCATTGTTATTCTAACGGCAGTGAATAGCAATGTTGGTCTTTGTGCAGGTACTCAGTGGGTCGGCTACGAGGACGCCAGAAGCCTCAAGATCAAGATGGAGTGGATCAAGGAGAAGGGATACTTAGGCGCCATGATCTGGGCTATCGATATGGATGACTTCCACGGACTATGCGGCGAAGTGAATCCACTCACCAAAGTCCTGTACAGCTACATGTCAACGTATACAGTTCCAGCGCCGCAAGTACACACTACAGAAAGGGTAAATGACAATAAATTAATAGTATTAAAAAAAAAAACACTAAAAACACGCTTTTATAAATGCACGTAAAATGCACAAGTCCAAACACAGCTATGATACGATATTCCATCATGGAATACCAATCTTCCGGCTTCACCATCAGACCTTGAAACCTAATCGTGGTCAAAGGTCATTCCAAGACTTTTCTAACAAGTCCAAGCACAGCTATGATACGATGTTCCATCATGAAGTTCCAGTTCATATCTTCCGACTCCATCATCAGATCAGTTCAATAGTACCATATTATTGTATTGTATAGTACCATATTATTGTAGTACCATATTCTTGGAAGATGGTTAAATTTATTTACCTTAGATTCCATTACATAGTTACATACAGGTCGACCTAATAAAAGCGTGTTAAAAAACATCTTCTGCTTTCGAAGGTTTTTATTGTGTTTGTTTTGGTTTTCAGCCCGAATGGTCACGACCCCCGTCGACTCCATCGGATCCCAACGAGGGATCTCCAGTCGAACTCCCGAAACCTACGCCTGCGCCTACACCTGCGAAGCCAACTCCTATCGCGGCCAACCCTAGACCTCAGCCGACTCCCGAAAAACCCGTCAAAAAACCCGTCGACGTCATTACACCAGCTCCAACCCCGTCCATTCCAGAAGGAAGTCTCAGCGATGATGTAGAAGTGGTAAGAATACAAACACATAACAAAAAACACACTTGTGTATTTAAAATGGAAGAGAATATTGTAGTTAAAGTTAGCGTTATAACAGAGAATAAAAAACTAAAAATCCTTGACTATCGGGCCTAATAAATGCCAATTTCATTACTTCCAGATCAACGAAGTAAAACCAAATATAGTTTGTAAACCACGCGATGACTTCTTGCCAGATATTTCATGTGAAAAGGTATATAATTATTGTTTCGAAAGAGTTTATGTTATGCATTTTCTTGTAAAACTTCTTTAAATGATTGATTTATTTTCAGTACTGGCGCTGTGTCCATGGACAGCCATACCAATTCACCTGTCGACCTGGAACCGTGTTCCACAGACAACATTACACTTGCGATTGGCCTGAGAACTCTGACAGACCAGAGTGCACCAACCAATAATAATAATTTAGTCACTATAATGAAGACTGCGCTAAATTGGATTAACAAATTATAAATCATTAATTATAGTCTAATAAGCTAGTGATAGTGCAATAGGATGTAATAAGAATGAATTTACATATCTTGTCATTGTAATTAGAATAGTTATTAAATTGATTTAGATAATTTATTATATTTTTAATTTACTGAGACACATTATTATTATATAAGTTCGATGCGGTTACAGTCCTATTTTTAAGGGTTTGTAAATGCAACTGGTAACTCTTTGTGTGGTTACATTGGTATATTGATATATTTTTTCATATCGAACTGTAGACTACCCTTGAAATACGTGTCTTCAGATCTTGGAAGACAGTCTTACTATATTATTATTGTCTCCAATTCAAAGCCTTCTAACTTTCGATGACCTCAATTACGATCTTGCCCCAGCTATCACTCGTCCGGGATATAAACTAGCGGAGGTTTAGATGTCTACCAACTAAGCCAACGCATCAACGAAGCCATCCGTTAAATCCCTGCCAAGATACTCTGCTAGATGTGGTATTAACTCTGCACTAATCGCCTGTAGCAAAATGCCCTCTATTTAAACATACCTCAACCTACACTATCCGTAACAAAAGTAAGATGCCGTCCTTTTAATTTAATGAACCCAACTTATAGCTTAACGATCTATTATCTATCAATTAACCAATTATCTGACTCCAAGATTCCATTGACTATCATGTATCCATGTATACCTTAACCTTCCCTATACTCAATAAAATAAAGAATAGAATAGAAAATAATAGAATAACGTTATTGTGCTAAAAAATGTCTATTCATATACCAGTACAACCTATTTATACTAGTATGAAAATTATACCGGTATAAAAGGCAACAATTTATGCACAAATGGCGGACTTATAGCCACAGTAATTTCGTACAGTCGACCATTTGATACCTTAATTTTTAATTGTTCTCCTAGAGTACATATAGCAGTAATAAAGTTAAATTTAAATACACTAACACAAATATATGCCAATAATATCCTATTGGCATATAATTGTATCATATATTGTCCCCCTAAGAAGTTATAATAGGGGAACAACATAAAGTAGAGGATAATATGGGGTATTTAATTAGTAGATGTGTAAAAGCAAATATTTCTTCAACAACTTTTTGAAAGTGAGCAACGAAGGGGCATGCCTGACAGTGTGTGAGAGTTGATTCCATAAACGAGCAGAATGGACAGTAAAAGAGAAAAAAATCACGCCTCTCTTGAAACTTTCACCGCTTACCAAACCCAAACCCTTTGGCTGAGTTATGAATTAAAACATTTATTTATTTATTTATTTATTTGTTACAACTTGGTAGAGAGTTAACAATGAGATCGTACAGATATGATTTGTAACTATTTATATAAGCAATAAGAAAATGAACACAACCCATACGATCATTCTAGACGAATGCCCAACTAGACCGAACAGCATGTATCTGGGCATACGAAATATATAGCCTTTGTTTTTGAGTAGTACTGACGTTTAAGTAGTACTGACTAATAGACTACTTTCAATACAAACACTAAGATAATGGCCTAAAATAGTTCACATATTAATATAAATATATATGATAAAGTGTTATATACATACATATATACACATATACACATACAAACAATATAATAACACACCCGTACCGTTTGCACACGACGTTTTGCGAGTGAAATCGGCGCTTATCGTTTTTGTAAAATAATTATCGCCACGACGCCGTCGATTAGAGTTCGACCTTTGCAAGTATTTAATATCGGATACTTTATACGAATATTATACGCATATTATATGCGGATAGGATCGCAATTCGAGTAATAAATCGCATTTTACGCAGCGCGGAGCGCCCTAACCAATATTGATTAGATACCATTTTAGGCATTTGTAAGCGTCTAACCAAGAATGGTTAGCTCAAATAGGAAGGGCCGTTATATAACTCATCAACCTAAGTTCCATTTAAAACACCTCCCGCTCAACCTGGAAAATATACCTTGTCACTCCAATCAGTAAAAACCTTGCATTGTTAGGATAGGGGCTTTGCGCCCAATTAGTATTACTCCATGTCTTTCAAAATATTGAAAAAAGTGGCTCTTTCTGAAATTAATTATTTCATTTCGGTTAACAACTTAATCCTAGAATTTCAGTCGGGATTTCGATTAAATCACAGCTTTACTACAGGTCTTTTGAACTACGAGGGTGGATCAAATATAAACGGTAATTTTGCTATTTTGCCTTAGCTAGATGATACCAAGTGCAGTTGATATTTGGTTTGTGAGGAGTGGGGGAACCGGCTTGGTTATCGAGTGCGCTTGGTTCTGTCCTCAGTACAGCCACTGATCATAACGCACATTTGGTAGTAATAAATTAATTATAATATCAAAATAAATACTTTTATCACATCTGGTATTTAAAGTAGATAAACTTTGTCTTTTACACTACATCATTTAGACAAATTTGGATAAATATTTGAATAGTTATGACGTCAGCAACCGAGTGCGCGATATCCTACTACTCCTACTACTATTATACACGCGAAAGTTTGTAAGAATGTATGTATGGGTGTTTGTTACTCTTTCACGCGAAAACTACTAAATGGATTTTGCTGAAACTTTACAATAATATAGCTTACACATCAGAATAACACATATGCTATAATTTATAAAGTATATAGTTTTCTATCATCATTATCACAATTTTCCATCACCACGCGGGTGAAACCGCGGGGCGCAGCTAGTATTTATATAAATAAGATGCGGAACTCAGTACATTTGGGTCAAAATTCACTTTAGTATGTACAGAAGACTATGAAGTAGCCACCACATAATCGCATTGTAGCCACTCGTTTTTTTTTTGTAGAATGACTGTCAACCCTCTTTTTTTCAAACACTCTGGTTTTGCAGATGGCAACCCTCTGGGCCAATACGATAGATATATATTTCCCAGCCCATTCATCGATATCGATAAAATCGCCACGAACCAGCGTTATGCAAACTGACGCATTAAACATAGTAAAAGTAACAGAATACTTAAAAATAAATTAAAAAACAATCTATCTTATTCTAGCATAAACAGGGAGTGTAATGCCCATACCTTGAAGAGATGTGGGCTCACAGTAAAAAATATCCAGGTCTGACGATGTCGAACATAGCGCATTTATGTGTCGCAATGCACGCGTAAGAACACTCCATCGACTTGAGTTGGTTCGCGAGGACTGCTCCGCAAATATTGACAGTGACAGTTTCAATGATTTCATTAAACGCTTTGACTTTGATCTATTCTGTACGAGTATTAACTCAGCTAGGCAGCGGCTGAACAGTGAATTCTTTAGCATTAATTGTTGAATAATTTTTGATGTATTTTTAATCGATAGCTTTAATTGAAAGGTCACATATGTTTCTACAACGTTACTTAAACGTGAAAACCTTTAATTGGCTCTCTGTTATCCTACTCCTCTTTTTTTAAATTATAATTAGCTGGTGGTTTTCCTGAAAATAAATAAATAAATAAATAAATATAGTATGTGAACGAGCTCGAATATAGTTATCCGTAACAAAGAGACAAATCTTCGCTAGCATGCTAGGATTATCAACTTTGCCCCGGACCAGCTATGTCATGATCGACGCCCAAGGACAATTCTTACAGATGACAACATCCGTGGCCTTAAAGAGCTTATTAAACGTGATCGTCGGTAAACTGTTAAAGAAATCTCATCAAAAGTAGGTAATAGCTATAGGTGTTTAATCTTTTATCACTGAACGTTTTGGATTCAGTAAAATTAGTGCCCGATGGGTTCCGAGGTTGTTGACCGGAAGTCAGAAAGGAAATCGAATTATTTGACCGGAAGTCAGGTGGAAAACCCTCGAACTCCTTACAGCCCAGACTTGTCCCCCTGTGACAATTTTGTACAAAAATATTTTGTTTTTTGTAATAATCACAATTATGAACAAGCACGCACAAAATTAAACGTTCACCTTAGAACAGGTCCCGGCCTAGTTAGGTGGCGTTGTCACTGGACTTTGCTATGTATTCATTTTCTGCTATTTATTCAATGTTTAAAATATTTAATGCATAGTTCCTAAGATAAAATTGTTTTAAATTATTCTTGAATTACTTAAATAAATAAATAAATAAATAAATTTTATGTTCGCACCATTGAAAGAATCTTTTATGAGGAAAACGATTCGCAATCAATGAAGAAATGGAAGAGCAAGTGCGCAATTGGCTCACAACTTAACCTCAGTCTTTCTATGAGGGAGGGATACTGCAGCTTCCAAATCGTTGGCTAATGTGTTTAGAGCTTGCAGGAGGATATGTAAAGAAGAACCAAAGTTTTCACTTGGGTATATTATTAATCAATAAATAACTAAAAACAATACCGTTTATATTTGATTAACCTTTGTACATTTTTACATACCTTGAAAATAACCAACTTACATTTCTCATCCTACTGGATTACAGTAAGGCTAGTCTATACAACTGACCTGGCGAAGATCTTATTTCTCGCAAGGCACTATCCTAGCACCCGCTTCATACTCACTGTACGATTTCGACATATGTTCCAACTTCCACATTTCTGAGCACTGCGGATAAAAATGTTAGTAGTAGAGTATTATACTACACGAAAGAGTAATACCTCGATTTGACTTTTTCTGTGAAAAATTGTCCTATATTATTTATTTATTTATTTATTTGTTTCAAACATAATTATAAAACACATAAAAATGGTCATACCAAGTAATGGTGCGAAGAAACAACGGCCCACATTCACATGACCATGCTCAGCGCATACCCAACTAGGCCAAATATAGCCTGTATCTGGGCATACGACTTATTTTCTGACTTAGGTGGAGGAGCCTAACTGACTTAGGTACTCATATAGATACATATATACACACACACACATACATATACATACATACACAAATATATAACTATAAGGATCTAAATATATTATAGTATTATTCTTTTGCATTATATTACAATATACCTAGTACATTTTGTTCAATATCTTATATCATATTATATAGTATGTGATTCATCATGCTCAGATGTCATTTCCTTTTCTTTACTTGAGTTGAATTTGTGTTGATGTCGATAACGTGTCTCCCTCGGGTCGTTTTTTCCTTCTGCGAATATACGTGTGTTACGTACGGATCGGAAGCGGATGCTCGCTCGCACAGAAGCTAGACGATGCGAGACGGAGATGAGTAATAGTTTACGATCGTCTCCGGAATATACAAAGAGGCAGAAGGCTGTAAATCGTTACATTATAGCGCTCGCCTGGTGATGGCGCGTTGAAGACTGGAAGGCAGTATTTATCATATAGGGGGTCGTCGCGTCGCGCCCCACCCTCTGCGCGTGACCCGCTCCAACCAGTCGACCCAGGCACGGAGCAAACGACAATATTTCAGAGGTGTTTACACGCGCTTCTTTCTTTTCATGTTTATCCGCGTTGTAAACACGAAGAGAGGGATTTCTTTGATAAAATGCCTCTCGGCAAAAAGGAGCTTTAAACGGGACATTTATTGGCATAAATGGCATTTATTGGCATCATTATTAACACATACATGTACGAAATTCATTCACTTCACCAGCTATTGCATATTATTCTTTCAATTTTACTCTTCTTTGTTTTTAAATTATCTCTTTATTCAAATTATCCCGTCAAATCACCATTCTCACAGAGTACCACAGAAGTACAGCGGGTAGCCGTTGGTGAAAGCAGTGGATGGTAATATTCTTCGTGCCGCCGAGGAAGGAGTCACGGTCTCCGAAACGTCCGTCTGAGGTACTCACTCACCTCTATCCTCTTACCTACTAACCCTTAAAAATCTAGTGTATAAAAAAAATGTCATTCAAACGTTAATAATCATCGTATAGATTAATACTAGTCTATCAAAGTGCCTGTAAATAATACTAGTCTATCAAAGTGCCTGTAAAAATATGCATGTAAATATGCACTAAAATGGGCGAAATATGCATAATCAAGATGCTATTTATAATTAAAATTTACGTATATTTTCACAAAATATAAATAAAATACAAACGGAGCTGCCATGGAATTCACCGACCAAAAATCGGGCCCATAATATATAATTATTACACTTCTGGGAGGTGAACGGTGGATTCCGGACTCACGACCGGCTGTGGTAGGTTTAGGACAGCTGTCTTGTCACATGTGAGCGTTCACCTTACCACCTGTAGGAGCCTACGGCCCCACATACCCACAACAAAAAAGTTAATTTCACAGAATAGAAAACTGCAGACGCGCTCAAACTTACACGAGCAGCTGCAGTTAATTTCCAGCTAAATTTGGCAAATATTGCCCAGGCAAGCGACACATGCGTCGCCCCACTCGTAGCTATTGCATCACCGATCACCCTATAAAACGCAGTACATTTCATTCGATCACCATCATTCCTTTGGCAGGCAGTTGCCCTTCTACATCATTACTTCGGCAGACAGTTACCGCGCTCTGCACATCGTCCCCTCAGTGGACAGATATCTCGACTACACACTTCGCTCCTCGATTACACACGCACCGCCACGGCTTCACCTCTCGCCCACACTACAACACAACGGCGAACACAACTCAAGGCGTTAAGAACTGGCGACTTCGACTCACTTCTCTTCAATCTTCTGAATACACTCTTCTACACGGACATCTACGACTCTCATTAACGGAGCAACCTTCAAGCTGAGAACCACCCTTCGCTCACAAGCAATTGGAGTCTAGTGAAGGGTGGCCATTCTCACACACCCATTCACTCCCCCTTGGAAGCCATAGAATTTGAGATGCAGAAATCGCGGTTTTAGATAATTTTTCTGGAAAGGAGTTGATTATTTTATTGGAGAGACCAAGATCTTTAAAAAGGTGAAACAAAGATTTAGCTGGCAGGCCACGAGCGCCTACTACTAATAATATTAATAATCAGTTGTAATTCTTGTGACAATACTTCTTCTTCTTCTTCAGCACGCATTCGCCCACCGTTGGGCATACGCCTCTCCAATCACTCTCCATCCGGATCCGTTGTCCGTTTCCCTCATCCAGACAGGTCTAGCTGTCTCCTTGATGTCATCGGACCATCGGGCCGGTGGTCTGCCCACACTTCTGCCTAGCCGGGGTCTCCACTCCAAAACGAGTTTGCTCCACCGTTCGTCGTGTCGTCGGGCCACGTGGCCGGCCCAAGCCCATTTCAGCTTGACCACTCTTTGACCCACGTCGACCACCTTCATTCGCTGTCTGATGAGCTCATTTCGGACTCGATCGCGCAACGATATGCCGAGCATGACTCGCTCCATGTTACACTGCACCACCTTAAGCTCGTGGATCATCCCAGCAGTCAGTGTCCATGTGACAATACACAACTGTATATTTTTAAAGATTTTCTAGAGCAAACTTGTGACGTCTGTCACTTAATATAAATTTTAGGCTGAAAATAACCTATGTATCTACATCAGCTGACGTTACTGGACAGAACTTGAAGTTTAGCGCTATTTCTGCAGAAACCTCTTCAGGCAGGGTTCAGCTGGTGCCGTTGATATATGCTTTAACTTTCTTTATTTCTTCAAGACCCGGGTTTTTATATAGAACAGCATTTAATTTGCCACGGACCTTTTCTGATAGTGAAATCGGAAGGGCGTTACTCTGATCAATCGTTTTTCCATTGTTTTTAAGGAATTGCACAGAGGAAGGTGTTTAGTTCTAGTTTCGCAATGGCGTCGAGTATATTGCTAAAATGTGTTGCGATAAGAGCAATATTTTGTTCGATGAAAGGATCCTTAAATGCCTGCTGGCTTGAATTAATTGAATCAACTGTGAAATTAACCAAGTACTTCATCTATATTCTTTTATTTCACAAAATTTAAATGGTTGTAATTATTTAATTACTGAAATAAGGACTATCGATGAAAAGTTACTTAAATATGAAATGACGTAAAAATGCCACTTTATGCATTTGCATATGCAAATATGCAATGGCATATAATGCGATGTCTAATATTACTAACACCCTTCACTTAATTGGGTCGGCAAAATGAAATAAAAAGATTCCGGGTGTGATTATTATAAAGCGATTAAAATTGATAAATATAAAATGATATCCGCGAGTAGTCCATCATCAAGATTGTGCTAGAGTTTCGGCATATCTTGGATATCCGGCTACCGACAACAGGAAAAAACACCACAGCTACACAAATCAGTGGTGTCCTTTCTTCTCTTTCTATTTTTCCTATCCGTTAACATTTGTAACTCTAAATTCAAACATTAACTTCCAAGCACAAATTCAAACACATTACTTTCGAAGACACCCTCTCACTGATTCACACGCACACATCCACTCAGTCACACATACATTATCTATAATATCTATAGACACTATATACATTGCTTTCAATAGTCGACTCGAAGATAATTTATGATCCATAGCGAGTTCCTGAGGCGGGAAAACTACCCAATTGCCTCGTAAAAAGCATTCCACTCTCAGAGATACTACCCTTAATTTACGGTACTTTCCATGTACTCTATTTAAAACAGCTAATTGAAACAATCACAGTACTGTTGTAACAATATCACAATACCACAACACCGCCAACCCTGTATCGTGAGCATCAACGAGTTAACCTTCACATAATCAATATGCAGGTAATAATATCGAGGGCGGTGATTTTTTAAAATAATACATGACTAAGGCATTCCCATAAACTTATTTCCTTATATTCAGCGACATGGTTTTTTTGCGATACTTTTTGGTATCACAAAAAAAACGTGTTTCGATACCGATACTATTTTACTCGATACTTTTTAAATCGATACATTTTCTCAATGAGTACTTTTGGCAAGTATCTTATCGAATAAATTTTATGAATGATTTTTTAAAAGTAGGCTTTATGACTCATGTTTAGGCCTGCCGGTTAAAAATAAAAGGATATTTTGCTACATTCATTCACTATGGTACTCAGGAATTTTAACCCGATTGGCTGGCAATAAAGTTCATTATGCTATCGTCTTTACATTGAGGTTCATTCACTCAACTCAACTCTCAGCAGTGTTGCCAATTTAGCGACTTTGTTGTTAGATTAAGCGACATTTTAACACTTACAGCAACTTTCTACTTCAAAGACAATTTATTAGTATCACTGCTAGTATCGCTAGCGGAACTGATAGTGATTCTCTCGAAACAACATATGACTTGGCTGAGTTGGCTGATAAGATAGACAAAAAAACAGGTTCTTCATTATAGTCTAAAAATATAGATGAAGTTATCCATTACTTGTCTGCACAGGTGTCACCTCTTTCAACAGATCTATCAAAACAATGGGAAGACATACAAGTGGTTTTTTCCAAATTTTACAAGTTCGGCCGAGAATACTTACCAGTGCCAGCAAAATCGGTCCCCTCTGAACGATTATTTTTAAAGGCAGGCAGTACCTACAGTAACAAAAACACGGAACCGATTGGCGCCAAAACGGCTATAAGTTAAACTTCTATCTTTTAAGTGACTGCACAGAGGAAGAGTGGGAAATTTAATAATGTTTAAAGATATAATTAATAAACGTCGATTTGTCAATTTATATATTTTTAAAAATTATGTTTATTTTTTATTTTATTTTTTTATTAGCTAAATGCATACCTACAGCATATTCATTATACATATATAAAAAAAACATTTTATAAATTAACATTAATATAGCCATTAATACATTTTAAATTAGCAAATAATATTAAAGATAATAATTTTTAAAAGATAATAATTTTATAACCTTTTTTTTAAGAAAAAAGGAAAAAAGGAAAAAGAAGCATTTCTAAATTTAATGCATAAGTACAATAGGGGAATGGAAATGGAAGGGAGGGATTGTTATAACATTATGTGTAATATACGTTCATAAATGACCATACATACGTATACTATTGACATATATATATACATATAGACATAAATATATTGTATATAATAAAGTAATAAGTAGTGCGTATTGTATAAATATTTAAATTAATTATCGTTCCTGAGCTTTTCTTCGACTGCGTGAAGAAAAGGCTTCCTGTCCAGAGAAAAAATGTCAAGGTCATTAAACCTGTTATTAAAAGAGGTGAGTAACCGTATCATAGTAGAGTTGCTGAAGTGGCTTGTATTGCATCTGGGCACGTGAAACAAACGAGAAACTCGTGTACTTCTGGGGGCACTCTCAAGGAAATTCGCTCAGATAAAGCTGGACAGTCTATTAAACCATGAAGGATGTCATATAGGAATGACATGTCGGTTATGGTCCGTCTATTATAGAGCAGTGCAACCTTAAAGTAATCCGCTCTTTCCTCATATGTCTCGAAGTTCGTGTGCTCGCGCCAATTTAGGTATCGCAAGAAACGCTTTTGGACGCCCTCAACCTTGTTGACGGATGCAGCATACATCGGTGACCATATGTATCTGATCCGAAGTCTAAGACACTTCTGACATTTTATTGCTATAAGTACCTACCCTTTGCTTGACCAATTCGTGTGCGCATTTATATAGTCCATGTCCACACATTCACAATAATAAAACCAAACACAAAAAGTTTCTAACAAAAGTACGATACTATACTTTTACGAGTACGATACTACTAATGAGTAGAGTATCGATACTGCCTATTCGATACCGTGGCCCTCTACTTATATTCGTTCTTTCCTAATCATTTAATGTCGGTAGCGGAGCTGGCCACAAACCTCTTACCGGGCTAAGAGGTCAATATAATGGCCCCATCCCCTGCTATTCCGATTGACTCCAGATGGCAATCCCATTTAGCCGCGTTCCACCGAAAAGTCGAATAACCCAATCATCGAAAGGATGTCACCCCGCGAATTAATTATTTTCAGTTTGAAGCAGATCTTATTGACTTTTGTCGCAATTTAAGGTGGAAAACATTTTGCCAAACGCGTCCGAATTTGCAGAGAGAATCTTTACACCCCTCTCTGGCATCGTTCCGAGGAGCCTCAAACCATTAACCTCCCACGCTACCACTCAACCACCCCTTAAAGTTGAAGATTTTATTAATACTTTTCTTACAAAGGCATTCAAATTTTAATTTTCAAATTAATGTAAAAAAAACAAATTTATTTGAACGTGAACTTTGTCCAAAGGCAATAATTATAATCATGGTAAAGAAGCCTAGGCATTCATTACCTTTCCGACGACCTGTTTCTTGAGGCACAATTGCTTGATTTGAGGCAGTTATATTGCCTGAAAGCAATACTTCATCTCAAAAACACCAATCGAGACGAATATTATTTTTCTCCGGAAAACAGCGAAAGAACAGATAAACTTTAAAGTAACAGAACAGAACAAGGAAAACTTTAAAGTTCCGAAACGTCTAACGTCTTTTGGGCAACGGCACTACAGCTTTCTAGCTCCAAGAATGGCCAATATCACGAGTAAAAACATATCGGGAATAAGCAGCAAACAACAAAAATATCACTTTACACTGTAGCTAATAAACCTTGGTAGGAGAAAGACAGAGACAATATTTATGAAAATTTTCACATCCTACTAATATTATAAACGCGAAAGTTTGTATGTATGTATGGATGTTTGTTACTCTTTCACGCAAAAACTACTGAATGGATTTTGATGAAACTTTACAATAATATAGCTTACACATCAGACTAACACATAGGCTATAATTTATAAAGATATAGCGTGAATTATCTAAAATTTAACGATAACTGTCAAGTAAGTAGGAAAAAAATCTAAGAAATTGACATTCGAAATTTAAATTCTATCCTACTATCCTACTAATATTATAAACGCGAAAGTTTGTATGTATGTTACTCTTTCACGCAAAAACTACTGAATGGATTTTGATGAAACTTTACAATAATATAGCTTACACATCAGAATAACACATAGGCTATAAATTATAAAGATATATGATTTTCTACCATCATTATCACAATTTTCCATCACCACGCGGGTGAAACCGCTGGGCGCAGCTAGTAATAAATATTTTAAAATATTTTTTTGATATACCTACTGTGTGATATATTTAGGTACTCAAATACGTAGGTATTATTACTAATTATTTTTTTAATATTACTAAATAGTACTTTCTATTGTCAATTATTATTTATTATTACTTATGTATACATAGTTGTAAAATTATTACGGCAAAGTGGAAATTTCATTTTTAAATTAATTTAAATCAGAAAATGTTGATTTGGAAATTATATATTTTATAATCCATTATATTAGGGTTCTCCTAGTTAGGAGCAACACAATCTATGTTTAAGTGCTAACGGTGTATTTTATGTGAACTAATAAAATAATAAAAAAAAAACAAATTGACCATAGTTATAATTTAAAATACTCAAACATAACTAGGCTGCTGCATACTCTAAGGCACATAATTTATTTCAATTAGTATCATCTTTAGAAATCTATTAAACAATATATACCTTATAATAAAATTACCTTAATTACCCATAAAATGTCAATAAAATTATCAATTGCAAGTAATTTAAAATAAAATTATAATCAAAAAATAAAACATAATAGTCAAAATAAAGTTACAAATATAAACATTTTGAAAGATCGTCAAGGATAGTCTAGAATATAATTAAAGTCATAAATGATAATAAAATAATAGTATGATTTTTTAAATTAAAAAATACAAATCAAATCAAATAACATCATATTTATTTTCAAAAATACAGACATGAAATAAACAATTCAAATGTAACAATTAAATAAAATAAAATAACATAAATCCCTAAGTTAAAACTC
The DNA here is from genome assembly GCA_944548615.1 of Micropterix aruncella. Taxonomy (NCBI): domain Eukaryota; kingdom Metazoa; phylum Arthropoda; class Insecta; order Lepidoptera; family Micropterigidae; genus Micropterix; species Micropterix aruncella. Next base: position 33,883,879 of record OX155962.1, read on the forward strand.
ACTCAAATTGATAATCTATGTTATGTTAATACTCACACACCGGGATAATATTATAAAACATAATCACTACTTTATTTCAGTTTATTTAAAATTCTACTTAAATTATTATTTCCCTTTATACTTGCCTATGATTTTACTATGATTTTATAAACCTATGATTTTACTTTTAATATTTAATTACCTAATAAGACATTCAATGACTGCAGTCTTAAAATTTAAAAGGTATGCATTCAAGTGTATCCAATTTTATTATCTTCAATGTGCAGTGGTAGGGTGTTGTAAACTTTGGGATCAAGATAAGAGTATCTGGATCGGCCAAAGGCGAGTTTCCTGAGCGAAATTGCATAATTAGTTTAGTTCAATCTTCTGGTCGTATGACTTTGCTGGCTTTTTTGTTGGTCTACTAACTCGCTCTGGAAATTAGTAAGAGACTTTAGTAATAGAGAAATTAGTAATTTAGTAATAGCATAAATATTTTTGTCGTACTTAACACCGTATACTCTCGGAATAGGACATCAGAAGAATATGTTCGGATTTTTATTGATAATCCTCAGTATCGCCTTTTGCAAATTATAAATGGCGGCCAGAAGAGTTTTAACAGCACAACGCCAAGTTACAATACCATATCGAATACCCGACTGGCAGACAGCATAGTAGACATTTTTGGTATATTGAAATCTAAGATATTACGCAAACTCCTGAAGTAATCGTTACGTTTTCTCAGTCTTGCCGCAAATTCGTTAGATTATCTTTCAGCGCAGAATGTTGTCTAACATTACAAGTACTTAATGGAGAACACTACATGCATACACTGGCAATCTTGTATTTCGACGTACGAGTGAAGCTTTATAATTGAAGATGGTTGGTTGTCTTGCCAAAGGTCATACGTTTCGTTTTATAAATGTATAAGGTCAATAAGTTCCTATCCAACCATCTTTTCGCGTTTCTCAGTACTGATTTAGTTACGGCAAACAGATCTGCTTAACTCGAATACTTGACCAATAAAATGATGACGTCATCAAAACTGATGTTTACAGGAACGATATTTTGTATACGCATTCAATTATGATTCATGCATGGCTGCTGCAACCCAAGGTTGGCTCGGGATAGACCATTTTAAAAAAGTGTTTTTAAAAATGTGTTTTTACTATTAACTTATTATCGTTCCTCGCCAGATAGCCATATTCATATTCATATTAATTTTATTGGTATACTGGTATACAAGTCAGATTAGCAAACATTCATACATATTAGCAAACAAACATAGGTATATTTTTTGACGTGACAACGTCTTCTAAATCGATGGAGCCTGCTGCACGCACGAAAATGCACATGCCTCATGCGGCGTTACCTCTCTCTGAGGCGTTTCATTTAGTATATAATTTAATATTCAATATAAATGCTGCCATCTACCGGTTGCGACAAGAATTATTTACTAACCTCAGTCTAAAATAGTACGAATGAAAATCACTAGATTGATTTAAATTCTTGACATAATTTTATATGTATTCTTGATATACGGAATGTTATAACTGAACGGACAATTTTCTTGTGGGTACAACGAAGTGCAACGAAGTAAGCACCTTTAATTTAAAAAAAAATAAAAAAGTATGACAAGCTATCATTACGATGCGCTATCTAGCGGTTGGTAAAATGACGCTGATATTGTTTATTTACGACGTATTACCTACCGCTAGATGGCGCAGCGAGCTCAAACGCTTCTCAAACCGTTATTTAACAGTTTGAGATTTCAAACTTTCAAATTAAAAAAAAACAATAAACTTTAAACAATAAACAATTATACAATTATACTGCTATACAACAATACATTTACATGTTGTAGTCAAATCGGTGAGTATAAAAGCATATATTTTTGGGTGTTTGTAATAAACAATATCAGAATCTTAAATGGAGCTGCTTCAAATGCAACCATTCCATCAGTATTTTCTTATGACGTTGTCACGTTCAACCGACTTTACAGACAACCGATTTTTTTATCGTTGTATTCATACATATTAGCAAACAACATAGACTGACGTGCGAGCGCACGCTAGCCCCTGTTTTCGCGATTTCTCCGTCTCGCTCGCCTCGAGTCCTCAAACGCGTCGCATCGTCGCTTGTTTTCATGCTGACTCAATCTCGCCCGCCTTGACTTCTCGCACCTCGGCCGTCTTGCTCGTTGCGACGTATACATATGTAAAACGCAGCATTTGCATGTAGAGGGCTTGAGGGAAATGTTTACTGGTGGCGATCGAGTCCTCTCTCAAATTAGGATTAATTACGTTCACAGCGCGTTACCATTAAAACGTAATCGCGTTACGGCGGAGGGGAAAGGCAGAGAGTTTTTTGACAGGCCATCCTTTTAACGGCCTCCCGATATCATAAACGGGATGGAGTGGGCGCCCTTTAAGCGGCCCTTATCGCCCCGCCTAAGAAATTGCTAAATTGAATTGGATCATTAAGAAAACATGAAAATCACGCCTCGGTCTACCATAACAAAAGAGGCACTCACAAACATTTTTAATGAGGTTTTTAAAAGTGTGTCGTTCACATGGAGTGACAGTTTCGTCGCAGTTCGAATCGTTCACTAAAAGATGGCTAAAAAAGTACTTACTTTCATCTATATAATGAAAAATGAAATGCTGTTCGTTGGTAACCTTATATTAGGTTGAACGGCTGGACCGATTCGGCTAATTCTTATTTTAAAACTAGCTGACCCGACAGACATTGTTCTGTACAAATTTCAATAACTTTGTTTGTGATCGTTTTGTGAATTTGTAAAAAGCTATTGGAATATGTAGACAAAGTAAAAAATCGGTTGTATCACCCCAAGACAATTAACCAACGCCCTCACCCCAACCCTCCTTAAATCCCCCTCCTCCAATTTCCCTCTGAGTTCCGCCACCCCCCTAACTCCCCCCTTCCAAACTCCACCCCCCTAACTAAACCCACCCGCCCTCCATCCCAAAACGATCGATTTCCGAATTACGATTTCCAATTTACGAAACAAGTAAACCCAAGTTTGTTTTAGGGGATGGGTTGAAGTTGAGGGAAAGGTTGGGGGGGGGGGTAGGGATTTAGCACGGGGGGGGGGGGGGGGTAGTCTCATTGCCGGGAAAGTCTTGGGGTGACAACCGATTTTATGCTTTATTTACAAATTTCAATAGCTTTTCACAAAGTCACAAAACGATCACAAACAAATTTATTGAAATTTGGACAGGATAACGTCTGTCGGAGCAGCTAGTTATAAATAAAACGAAATCGGATTCTACCGCGTTTAGTTTGAAGCATCCGACGTTTCGGTGACGTTACAACGTCGCTGTCTAGGGTAGAACTGAAGCTTTGTCAGTTGTACATCTGTGGGGCCAATTGACAGCACTTTATTCTACCCTGGACCAGCTCCGGATCTACAATTTTTCCCAGCCTGAGCAAAGACGACATTGGCGTCCCTTTCCTTCATCTCTCTATCTTCACTCGCTCGAGGACGGGTGCACGGTGGCGGATATGGTTTTTCTTTATAAAATCCTGATTAATAGCATCGACAGCCCATACCTCGTGGAGGACCTGTTATTTTTCGCACCACCTCGAACCATTAGAGCTCCTCGCACATACGAATTGCAAAGCGCAAATACGAATTATGCAGAAAATGCCCTTATTTATCATCTTGTGACCTTATATGACACTAGTTCGAATATATAGATATTAATTAATTTAATCAATGTGCTTTTATAATAGAATTATACAGGTGAGTTTTAATTAAAAAGCAAACTTGAAGGGGATGAATAAAAACGAGCAAGCAAGCAAGTTTTACCTTTAAAAAATGAAAAAAAGTTTTCTTTTTTATATGTTTTTACTTTTGACTTTACATTTTTGTGTTTTTTTGTTTAAACAAAAAAAAGTTTTTTTCTGTTAGTTTGATGAATTGTGTATTAAATAAAAGTTTGACAAGCGTTGAGCGGTCTGACAAAGGATCAATATTAGCGATATTACACCTTGACGCTTTTTATACTACGGGTATTATTTAGAAACTTACATTATTCAAATTTGAAAAAGAAAAAGAATATTTGAAGTTTTTTTTCTTACAAATTTATATTACAAGTTACTTACTTGCTCGTTCTGATTTACCTCCTTGATAGATGCCGGTTAATTAAAACTCGCCCTTTATAGAACCATAGAAAATGCTGTGCCTTAATAAATAATAAAAAAAATATATTTTTTATTTTTTGGTCAATTTATGTATTATTTATTTATGTATGTATTTAATTGATATATGTATTTATTATTTATGGATGTATATGAATGTGTTTGTGTATATGCATGTATGTATGTACATATGTATATATGTATGTATGTATGTATAAAATACTCATTAATTCCCTTTCCGTCCCTACTCCTCCCGATCCTATGATTTTAGATAACTGAAATTAATTAAATTAAATTAAAATTGCTAAATATTTATTTTAAAATGTTGAAAGCAAGTAAGCGGCTTTACATTCATTGTAAATATAATATAGGTATGTAAAATGGTTTAAAATAATGCCATAAGTATTCTTTAAAAAAAAGGTATGATGATTTAAACGAAAATCATCAAATAAGAACCCTTAATTGAATTTGCATTCTTTTTAAAATATTTGCTAATAACTCTATCTTAAGTGTGATATTAATATAAAATACATACAATCAGACACCATTTAAACAACGAACATGCCAGACTGTACACACACCAATTTTGCTGTTAAATGTTGCCACAGCTTTACTTTCCGCGAGTGAATCGATTACCTCATCAAAGTCTGTCCCGTAGAGAGTTATATTTTCGACGGCTAGGATGGGCGAAGCCAGATAGGGGTTCCTGATTCATTCTTGATCACATGTTAGTTTTAATGATTTTTGGTTTGCCGAAACTTCGCTTACAAGCGCAGATGTCGTCGGTGATGAGCAGTTTATCGTTAGAGCTATACTAATATTGGAAAATGCTTCTTGTTAGTCATGTTTGGACATTTGTAACAACGGGTCGAATGCACTTGTCTTTTCCTTGATTGAGATTACAAGTGGTGTTCGCTTTTTTAAATACAGCAACTTTCTGGCAGAAATCAACTGCGTTGACTCTCTGGAATATTTTTGGGCTCGAATGACTCCATTTTTTTCAGATCTTCAATAGTCAATAATCTATTCACACAAAGTTGCAAATAAAGTTGAATATGTCGTAATCATAATTGTGCAACCAAATTTGGTCGTCACGTAACCAAATTTGGTTGCACATCAGAACACTGTTGACTACGTAACGATCAATATTGGCGGCTTGCTCCCGGAGCGCACAGTAATATTATTTTCTTATTCGAACGCATCCTAAAATCCATACCAAATATCTCATTATTACCATAGATACGCAGACGGCCGCTAGAATAATTTCCCGCGTCATTTAGCGGATATTTCTGGTAAAATTCGACTGTCAAATATCATCATTTTTTTTTTCGAGAAATCATAAATAATTGAAACAAAATATTACCTTTGATAGAGAGTCTAATAAAGATCACGATTGTTTTTACAATTTCTAAATAGAGTTCCGTATTTTGTCGCAAGACAAGTACAAGTTAGAAATGACGAGTTTTTTTCACATTTTCGACTTTCTCATATTTATTCATAATTATCTAATTGTTTTACAAAATGAGATTTCAATATTCTATATACAACATTTAAATGCAATTATTGCACAGTTATTATTTTTATGATTGCTATAGTACTTCCATAGTTATAGTACTTTTTGTCGACGCAGCGATATTGCAAGAAATTTCAATAAATTGCCGCGGTCTGCCATGAAATTATGCCGTTACTCGAAGGGAAAAAATATAAATGTGACAAAAAAGAAAAAAAAAACTCATAGTAATCAATAGCTTAAATTTAATGCAATGAATAACCAATAAAATTAGTACTAAAAATAACCTAATTCAGATAAAATAAAAAGATAAGTGCTTAATAATCACATACGTAAAACAACATTAATTATAATGAATAATCAAACATTACCAATTTATTACTAGGAGCTTTACCTTGTATGTTTTAACCTTAGAGATGGGATATTATTATTTTTTCGAGGTCGTCTTCCTTATAAACAGTGCGATGAGTCAGTGTTCAACTCTATATTCAAAAATTTTTAATTCTCAGTCTCGTATTGTCTTTTCAAGTTTATTAAAGAGTTTAAAGGCCAAATACATTAATGACTTTTGGATCTTAGTCAAATGGACTTTGGGAAGGGCAATCATGGCTTTGCTTCGAGTGTCGTCATCATGCACTTGCATGCTAAGCGTACACTCGTGTAAGTAGTTTTTAGCATACACTAAACAACTGAGAATATACGCTGATGTCACACGCAGTAAGTCACATTGCCATAGTGAACCAGATGCTATATTCTTTGGACATAATGACATACAATATTATATTATACTAGCTGCGCCCCGCGGTTTCACTCGCGTGGTGATGGAAAATTGTGATAATGATGATAGAAAGTATTTTATATTTTCGTCAATTTTTCAATGTTTTTATATTATTATACCTAGAAACTATTATATCTAGAAAAATTATCTAAAACCGCGATTTCTGCATCTCAAATTCTATGGCTTCGAAGGAGGAGTGAATGGGTGGTAAGGTGAACGCTCACATGTGGCAAGACAGTTGTCCTAAACCTACCACAGCCGGTTCGTAAGTCCGGAATCCACTGCTCACCCCCCAGAATAATAAAAAAAAAATAGAATTATGATGGGCCTGACTCCGGTCGGTGAATTCCATGGCAGCTCCGTTTGTATTTTATATTTTATTTATTCGGGACGGAGACAAATCCAACACAATAAAAATCATGAAAATCGGTCCATCCGTACTCCAGTTATAAGTGTTCGAACACCTATACCATTATACATTTTATACGTGTAACTCCAACGGTTTTTGGGGCGCACGCCAGAATAGCTCGCAGATGGCAGTTTTTTTTCCTACTTACTTGACACTTATCGTTATATTTTGATAATTCACACTATATCTTTATAAATTATAGCCTATGTGTTATTCTGATGTGTAAGCTATATTACTGTAAAGTTTCATCAAAATCCATTCAGTAGTTTTAGCGTGAAAGGGTAACAAACATCCATACATACATTCTTACAAACTTTCGCGTTTATAACAGTAGTAGATATTGTATTATCGCCCTGAATTTTAGGCACTTTATTAAATGAAGTGAGGAATATCGGTTTGCCTTCTCCCCCTCTGCATCCGGGGCTGCCTTGGACATCAGCGATTGTAACGTCGCCGAAACTTCGTGTGCTTTTTGAAGCTTTTGAAGCTTTTTGAAATTTGATTCACTTGGTAAAATCTGTTTTTTTTATTTGAAATATCTGGCAACCGCATTATTATTTGATCTATATTGTTTATTAATATATTTCTTTGATCTATATTATTTGATATATTCTTTGATCATATGTAGTGTGGGGTCATGCTGCTGACGCTGATAAAATATTTATACTACAGAAATGAGCCATCCGCGCTATTTTTAAATTAGGTGTTAGACAGTCGTTACGCGGAAAATTTAAAGAAATCAATATTTTGACACTTGCATCTCATTACATTTTTGAAAACCTAATGTATGTGCATAAAAATAAAGAACTGTTTTTAAAAAACTCTGATAGGCATGGTGTCAATACTAGAAATAAAAATAAACTTGCTGACCATAAAAGTCGACTCTCCAAAACCACAAAATCATTCAAAGGGCAATGTATACGCTTCTACAACAAAGTCTCAGAAAACATGCAAAATTTATCTGTGATACAATTTAAGTCATTTAATAAGAAGAAGCTGTACCTTTGAAATAAAATGGTTACCTCGATGATTTATATCACGTTATATGTCACAATAATTTCTTATAATGTCACAATAATTTAATTTTTATATCATTTATGTATGTTTGTATGCGTTATTGACGTCAAAAAGTTACGATTTCGTACTATTTTGAATAAAAAACTTATGATTATGATTGTGATTATAGTTCTATAGACGCGGGACTTTATTTTTTAAAGTAAAAATCAATTTAATCGGCGTAAATACATTTTTAAAAAGAATGAGCATTTTTCAGATGCTGATGTTAATGCGCTATTTTCAGAATATGCGGACAGGCTAATAAGGCCAAAAAATCCTATTAAAAGTTGGCAAAGTTAATATAAGGGAAGAAGGATAAATAAGTGTCAAAGTTTCGGTTGTAATCCGTTTATAAAGTTGCTCGAACTTGAGTGGGCCGTCGGTTGAGAGCCAGCCAGCGACCCGACGAAGGACGATGTCATCAGAGTTTATTGAGCATAATAAGCTGCTCTGCTCTGACCGATGAAATCCGCCTCCCGAGACTTTGTACCACGCCTAATTGTATTCTGCTCTTATACAGGCTGTTTCCAGTATTACTATTCATTTTAATTATTTTTTATTTATTTAAAGTAAAGCGCAAGATATGCATCACAGCAGCATCACAAAATATTCGCGTTTGAACCAGTAACAAAACCAAGCTCATTACATCATTGATTATATAACGCATTAGATTGTTCAACTCCGTACTTCGATTTGACAGCTTGGATTTTACTACGAAAAGGTAACGTGTAGATGGCACTTATAGTTCCCAACAGTCATCGATAATCTCTTATGTTCAATATTGCGGCGTTCGTGGTATAACAGTATGGCGGCGTACTATAGATGGCTCTCTAAACACGCCTATAAGGTAGCATATCTCGAAATAAAATAATAATATATTACAAACAAACTTTTAACTCACAACTCTTATTATTTTAATATAATTTACATTAGGATGCCATTTTATAAATTGGTATACAGGTTCAATAGGTTAATTTTAAATAAAATATTTATTCATGTTCAATTTATATTTTTACAATTTTAAATAGTCAAAACCTAACTAGGCGGCCGCTTATTCTAAGGTAGACAATTTATTTTCATTCTGCGTTAAATAACAAAATAATCAAATTTTGGAAAAGTTGGAATCAAATGTTTATGTCCCATAAATTTATACAAAATCTGTTAAATCAATTTCCACGAAACTTGACATACATGTCAGTATGACATACATTGCCCTTTAACAGTTTTATCTATCGAAGTTTTCTATACACTACCACATAGCTTATGGTCCTCAAAGGGTTAAATTGCTGCTCGGGGCAGGTACCCCTTTCCCCCCTAGATTCGGGCTGTCTGAAGTTATGGGAACGACAAGTGAGCCTTCTGTTTTCGATAATAGTTCGATAGTAATTTCACCTTTGAAGCCAAACCTATCTATAGATATGTAACGGACCTTAAGTCCATTACATGCGATCAACAAATTCATCGATTTCCAGTGAAATCCACTGACACAATTCAGCTATTATTTTAACCCGTGCAGCCATGAATCAGCACGATGAAACAATACTATTACTCGGAATATTTTGGATTGCATCATTTATCGTCCTATATAAACTGGCGAAAAAGCAACCAAAGTATCATTCCCCGAGTGATCACCTTACCCCAAGGTTGCGACGGCATATTCGGTACCCTTCTCATGAGGTGTGTCAACGAATCCGGCTCCTTGGTTTCCTTTCTTTATCCTCCCTAGTCTCGAAGCATCAGTCTGTAATCCTACAGACTCAAGCCGTGCCCGGTACAAGATACTAGGAGCACACATACAATCCTCATCCATATATCCTCGTAACCGCAGTCGCGCATCTATACACTCGCGTCAATGTAAACTGTTCGGGAAGTGTTATAAATGGCAATATTCAAATCTTCAATCAATAAATACCTACTACTTCATTCGAAACCGCCTTTCCATACGGAGATAACTCGTAAGTTGATACCACTACCTCACACCGAACAATTTGGAGTCTTGTGAGGGGTGGTCCCTCACATTGGTGACCCCTCACATGGGTGGTCTCTCACAGATATAGTAATTTCTTTCGATTTGCTTCTGGCTTTGTCGAATAGCATTCTTTTTTAAGTAATTAGATGTTGATTGAAGGAGATTCGTTTAGCGTAATGTAATGATTCAAAAATACTCCTGTATTGAATTTTGAACAACCTTCGCAGACAAATCCCCTTAATTTCTCAGTTAGGCATTTCACCAGAATTCCATTAAAACGGAGAGTTAATGATAAAATCCCGTCCATTCAGTGAGATGACGTACATCACAGTCTGAAGCTCAGATTCTACAATTAATTAAGGTAGTATTCATAGCGTATTTACTTGTATTTAATTATTATTAACGGTGGCGTGTATTTAAACATGAAATTAAGCTTGTTATTGGGTACTCGTGTCAGTAATAATTAATTGTATCAAATAGCTAATTTAAATTAGAAACACACTAAAGCGTAGACAGGGGATTAGCTTCTAGGCTTTCGTCTGATAATTATTATTAATACAGAAATTTTACGCCTTTATAGACTAGACGGGGTGGGATGAGCATCACCATCAAATTTCAAGAGGTGAAAATATCCTTAAATAAATCTAAGTGGTCTGTAAATTTTATCTATCTAGATTACGGCTTGCATTAATGTTACAGTTAAACTCGGATATTTTAGATAACGTTCATAATGCCATAATTGTGGTTTTAATGAAATGCGCGAAAAGAATATTACAGCATTAAAATTACTTTATTGAAAGGGCGCTGCTCTAAAATGTTAACTCAAATTATTCCTATTTGTTGAAGTCGGAAAGTTCATAGTTAGTATGGATTCACAGATTTAGTTCGATGATATGAAATCGAGGACTATCGGGTTGATTGATAAAAACGAATTTACCGATTGTTCGTAACATCCGACGTTTCGGCGATGTTGCAAACGCCGATGTCCATGATAAGTTAATTGCTGCCAATCGTCATCTGCGATTATACGGCAAACTGCTGCTGTAACTTCTTAGTTTATAACGGTGTTGGGGCGACCGGTTTGGCGCGCGGGAATTTCGAATATCCGTCGTCCACATAACACTCAATGTATCTTGCGTTACGTCCTTGCGCTCGGCGATGGGCATTGACGACATTTTAAGAAGAGGATTCCACGTAGAGGAGAGTTTGTAACCGTCGTATGTATAGAAGTGTTGGGGTTTTTCTTATTTCAATGGCTTCCTGGACCATGTGAGGAAAGTTAAATTGTTGTTTGGATAGCAAAATAGGATTTTGAAACAGCATCCAGTGGCTAGTTCTGCTATCCAATATATGTTCGCAGATCGTCAATTTTCATCGCTGAACATTTTTAACAGCCTATACTTTTACCAAATTTTGGCTTGCCGACGAAAGGAGAGTGGGTGAGCGCAATATATATAGGTACTATTTAAACTATACAGGCTTCGCCAAACAGAACGCGTACCTATCGCACGTCAGAGCGCTACAGCGCCAAGTCTTGACGCCGGGTTGTACAGTAGGTACTGTAACAACATTTTACTGTCAAACAGAGTGCGGGCGCTATGCCGTTGCGCTAGGACGTTTTGACGACGGGCGTTGTATTCGTTTACAAATTGCATTCAAAGCGTCCGACGTACGCGTGAAAATACTTGCATTATGACTGAGATGCTAATAGAATGTGTTCTGAGACACCCTGCTAATGGCATGATATCAAAATCAAAATTATCAATTATCAAAATTATCTCAAGAATTTCAAATGCTGCATTCGTGGATCTTCTATTTGCTGGTCGATCGATTCATTAGTCAATCGACAACAACGAAGAAACTTTTCAACGATTGTTATTAATATGCGGTACACTCTGGTATTATAGTACCATGCGGAGTGTGCGTCAATATCTAGTCGATTTCAGTGTCGCGTGGCCGCTGCCCTAGTCGTCATTGAACACTCCAGTAATCATTACGTGATGCGTTTTGTGCTCCGTCAAAAAAGTAGCTTATTAACGATTTTTTAATTTATTGATTTCTATTTATTTAAGTAATGTAACACTATGTATGCATAAATAAAATACAAATAAAAAAATGTTCCTTTGTTGCTCAACTTACATAATTTTAAATATTTAATTTGACGTATGTATTAGTTAGATTGATAGATCTAGGTGATTATGTATAAACTATATAAGCTACATCAACTTTTGCAGTTATTTGTCATTTTTTGGTTGGTGGGGACGAGTCCTTGCCGTTTGGACTTGGACGATGACTTTTCCCGGCAAAGTTACATTTTCGGCATAGTAACATTTTCGGCAAAGTTACAATTGTCGTCTACAAACGTGTCGGGGAGACTGTCGTATGTTTCCGTGCAGTAAAAAAGCGTTTTCTCTTCGTTTCATAATTTAGTTATATTTTTCAAATCATTTCGAACGGTGTAAGTTATAATCGGCAAAAGAACATGTTTTTTAAGAATTATGTAAGTAACTAGCTGCGCCCCGCGGTTTCACCCGCGCGGTGATGGAAATTTGTGATAATGACGATAGAAAACTATATATCTTTATAAATTATAGCCTATGTATTATTCTGATGTGTTAGCTATATTATTGTAAAGTTTCATCAAAATCCATTCAGTAGTTTTTGCGTGAAAGAGTAACAAACATCCATACATACATTACAAACTTTCGCGTTTAAAATAGTAGTAGGATAAGTAGGATATAAGTAGGAGACCCGACCCCGTGTGGCACTAAGGGTTAAGGTCGCCCAGGTCTGCAATAAAATCAAATTGAATTACCGCTGTAATTCAACAGGTAGAGGGCGCGTAAGCGACCTGTAACCAGTCGGGAGGAGGGAGGTATCCTAGGGGTTAAATACATACCGAGATATCCCATGAAAACTGGTAGTTAGGGGGCTAGGCTGCCCGCTTGCTACCTTTCCCGGTGCCTCGCCGTAAGGCGTTGGCCTCTAACGGGCTTGTTGCGGAGCTAGACAGTAGATTATTTTGTCTGTAAGTCTTTTATGTTCATCCCACGGCTGAAAGAACCATCATATATCGTTATACCAGCCTGGGGTGACGGGTTTGCCCGTTGTAGTCGACATCGCCCTACTGTACCAGTCGCTATTTTCTGTGATATTTGTATGTTGACAGACCAAGGGTGTGAATGCCGATTATGTATATCCGCTTTCATAAATATAAATAAAAACTGATTACGCAGTTATGCCAGTTGAACGGTTTTATGCTCCATTTCTTGGGAAGGTTCTTCTTCTTCCCGCTGAATATGACATATCGGTGTATGTGTCAGTTGTGGCTTTTGCGGGTGTTGGTGAGGGGCCTCCCCGAGCGAAGCGATGTACCACGCAAAGACGAATAGTGACTATTTGTCAGGGTAACTGATGACTCGACATTTCTCTTGCGTGGCGCTATCGCGCGCGTGGAAGACTCCGGAACGCCGATAATATTTTTAACCCTGTGATATTCTACGACTCTGGGGGACTCTATAGATACTCAACTCTAGCAGAGTGCTTCGCAGTTCTTTGTTTGCCTATCCTCAGTTATATTATGGCCCTTATTCTGTGCGTTTTTGCGCCTATTTCAGGGTTTTAAACGCAATAAAACGGTGCCTAATATTATTCAGCTATACAGTGATAGATACGAGGGCCAATTAATAAGGAAGAGGTCGAGTGACAAGTACGAGGTCTGGTGGATTCTTATCCACCAGACCTCGACTTGTTGACCCTCGTTCTTACGAGGGTCGACTGATAAATAAAAGAGGGGAATAATAAAACTCCCGTACTGGTTTTCGTCCTGGTTAAAAAACTGGTTTTTCGATCCGTATTTATTCGTATCTGGTCGTTTATCCAAGTAGTGCCAAGCCGTTTTTTTAGAACGTTTTCGAAATGTCTTGTAATTAATAAATTACATAATATTTTGTACACATACATACAATAAGTAATAGATACATACAATTGTATATAAACTATTTAATACCTCCATACAATAATTAATAAAGTATAATATTTTTATAATATAATATCAATACATTTATTTCTAGTGTGAATTAGAACTATAAGTGCCCAATATAGTGGACTAAAGTATATATACTTATACTAGTATACTTCTTTTGCCCAAAGGCAATTAGTTAAATAATTCACGCTGTATATAAATGTGTGTATTGTATTATATTACAACACTTTCGATTAACAATATTGTATTATAAAAATAATATTCATTTATTAATTATTGTATATAGGTATTCATTATTGTATGTATAATACAATTACACGTATCTATTACTTATTGTATATATGTGTGCAATATAATAAGTAAATTATTTATCACAAGGCAGACAGATAAACGTCTAAAAATGGGCTGGAACTATTCGGATAAACCACCCATTTACGAATGTATACGGATTGAAAGACAGATTTTTGGTATGTTGGTATTCTGATATGTTGGTATTCCTTTCCATGGGTCTTAGCTGAAACTATCTTATCAGGTACATAGCAAAGTTTAGTCACGTTTTCGTATTCTATGCCTGCACTGACATGGCAGTTAACCCGCTAGGCACTTAACATCCCTTGCGGGATATGTATGGCGGCCGGCTGAAATCCAAACTATCCCATACGGGATATCGCGCTCGCCGCTCAAGAAAATGTCGTTTAAATTTCGAAATGCGATTGTATATTCTATCGAATGATGCCATAATATAGCCAAATATGCAACACTATGAAATTGCTCGATTGCCGCATGCGATGTTAGAAATATGAATCACTACATCCTTACAAAATCGATGACCTCATTTCTGACGACAGTCGCAGATCGCGCGATGGCGGCGGCGCGCGCGGTGTTCGCCGAAGTGTTTGTGTTGTGAAGTGTTTTCTGGATTTAAGTGCAGTTTATACCGGATTAAAGTGAGTATTTCCCTTTTTAAGTAGATTAGCCAGTAGGATTATATAATTTCGACAATCCATTTGCTGTTTTTCACGAATTTTCGAAGAAAACACTTTGTCAACAAACCGGCCGTGTTTGTCAAAAATGGCCGTGTTTATTTTGTAATGTTTGTGAAATATCCAGTTATATCGCGAAACATGACGTAATGTCGCTTTAATTTACTAATAAAATAGGTATTGCTTCATTTACATCCTAAGTTATCACATAATTAGGCGTATTTTGAACATTATATGTTGTGTTCTAATATTGCTCGCGAAAATGAAACTTGTTTTGATAATTACTATGAGAGAAAAAAGTGCGATTTTCCATAGTTTTTCGATGAAATGTGACTCTTTGGAGTATAGTAATTAGTTATTAGACATATAATAAGTCTATGATAAGACAATATAATTGAAAAAATCTAACGAATTTTATATTATGGGCATTCAAAGTTTATTATTAGGTTCAGACGCGGAAACTCTCAAAACTTTAGATTTTTCTATAATATCAGACAAAGCTCAAAGTTCTGGTGTGATTTCTAAGAAGAAGTGATGTAGTAATAAAGTTATTTTGAAAGAATTTCATATAAAAAAATACCATAAGTAGTCACAAATTAAAAATTAAAAAAATTTTTTTTTACGAGAATACATACAATTTTTCTTGGCTGAATAAATAAATATTTTTTCCGTATTTTTGTATGCAAATAAGTAAAAAAAAAATATCGTTTTGGTAAAGCATTTAATAGAGAACATAACTGTATTTACAATTTTTGATATTTACAAAAACTGTATTTACAAAAAAATCGAAATGATTTTATAGGCGAGTTTTTTCAGTTTGCCAATTTTGTAATATTTATTCATTATTATCCTAATTGTTTTACGAGATAAGGTTATAATGTTTTATATGTCAAATTTCAATGCGATCATTTTTCTCTTTATCTTTTTTTAATCCGATTAGTGGTTTATAAGTTATGATCGTTTTTCTCAAGGCCGTTGACTCGCGTCGATTTTTTGCGCGAATATGTCGCGCGCAAAAGTGATAGGTGACTTTTTACCTCGCAACGTGAAGGGATAGGGTTTAAATCAAGGGTGGCCAACCCGTGGCCCGTGGGCCGCATGCGGCCCGCCGAGTGACAACTTGCGGCCCGCCGACCCTGAGTCACGAATGCGCGGGGTATGAATTCATTACAAGGAATGTTGCGCCCGTTGCACAACATATGCAGTGCCCTGTGGCGCGGACCGACCCAGCGCTGTGTGGACCCAGGACTGTAAAAAGAGGTCCACCGCTTGGTCGCCGCTTGCCCCGTAACGGGCGGCCACGACACCTGCTGCAAGCCTCGATACGCCTCAGTCTGTCTCTATTACCACCGTTTTACTCCCCGTCCCCTGCACCAATAAAACACGCCTTCCACTCACAAGTGCCAACACGGCATATTATTTTTCGATGAACTTCAATGACACACCATAAATTTACAAACATGAGATCTTAGTCTAGGATGCATAACAAAGTGCATAAGGTGTATAACAAATACAATTTTACAATAGGACATAGCCTAGGTACCGAAATTAACCTAGGTACATACACAATATTATAAAAATCTTTATTGTACAGTAAAATATAACCTACGTACATAAAATACAATAAATCTTATTTTCTAAGTGTCTCTATCCTGTTCTTCCCGGGCAGCGGGTCGAACAAGATCTCTCGTGGTCGGTTGTCGAGCGGCGTCTCTGTACGCCTGCGTGCTCCTGAGTGCGCCTGAGTGCGCCTGAGTACGCCCCTGTGTGTCTGCGTGTGCCTGACTGCGCCTGGGTGCGCTCGTCTGTGCTGCGTTCGCCTGACTGCGCCTGAGTGCGCCCGTCTGTGCTGCGTCCGCCTGACTGCGCCTGAGTGCGCCCGTCTGTGCTGCGTCCGCCTGTGCTGCGTCCGCCTGTGCCGTGTTCGCCTGACTGCGCCGATGTGCGCCCGTCTGCGACCGCGTACGTCCGACTGCGCCTATGTGCGCCCGTCTGACCGCGTGTGTCTGACTGCGCCTGTGTGCGCCGTCTGACCGCGTGTGCGCCGCGTGGGTGCCGCGTGTGCGCCGATGCGCACCAGACTGCGCCTTTGTGCGCCCGTCTGCGCCCGCGTGTGTCTGACTGCGCCTGTGTGCGCCGTCTGACCGCGTGTGCGCCGCGTGGGTGCCGCGTGTGCGCCGATGCGCACCAGACTGCGCCTTTGTGCGCCCGTCTGCGCCCGCGTGTGTCTGACTGCGCCTGTGTGCGCCGTCTGACCGCGTGTGCGCCGCGTGGACGCGACTCTCCGAAGGTCCCAACTTGGACCGGCGCTCGAACTCCACGACTGGAGAGAGCGTCCCCGTCGACCGTAAATCGCGAGTCGGACCGTAAATCCCGACTCGGACCGACACTCAACTCCCCGAATAGGAGTGAGCGTCTCGTCGACCGTAGTGTCCTTTACTTGGACCGCGCTCAATACTGCACGGTGCAGTAGAGCCGCTCGCGACTGGCTTCCAGACTGCAAGGGCAGCGGAGCGGTTCCATGGTGCGGTCCTTGTAGTCGTTGGGGTTCCTTCCTTCCTTCCTTCCTAGTCGGTTGACTGTTAGCTGTGGAACTGAGAGAGCGAGTGATTTGATATGGCCCGTGGGCCCATATTTGTACTCACTTCCGCGGTTCTTGCCGTGCACCTGTTGTGCACCTGCTTTCGTGTCCACCAATGACACGCCGCGGACAGCTTTCCGTGAAAGGTGGGGATCTTCCCTTTTCTATCGACCTCTCGCACTCTCCTAGGAGAAAAGCTATCTCCTCCCCTCTAAAAGCCGTTACGGTACGCTACGTGTTTGTCCAGACTTCAGTGCTGACCAACAGTTTCTGGTTGGCAGCTACTGGCTCGTTAGAGCGCATTCCTGATTGGTCGGCAACCAACCAATCAGAGAATGGCTAAAAACCCATCCTTTTCTTTGGAGTGGATTCTTCGGGTTCCAAACATCATCAGAGTCTGGCCCGGTACCTCACGTATACGTTCCCGTTATTTTCGGGTCTGCGAGTATCTTTGAAATCGGCTTAGGGCAGTTTCCCGGCCACGTAAACTAGAATCGATGATTCCTGTGTTTCTGTTTACTTGCCGGTGGTCGGTGGTGATGGTGCCTTGTTTTCTACTCCCATTTAACAGTTTTTTACTATTTTTGGGAGTAGAAAATACCACGTGTTTTCTCTCGTGTTTCACGGTTTCTTGCTGTAAACACGTGAATTTTCACGGCAGGTCGTAAGAGGGGTGTTGTATACGTATACCTCGACTCTTATACGACTGTTTCGGGCAGTATTACCCGCTTTCATTTTCGGTTTGACGAGTTCAAAACTGTCCGTTTTCGGTACCAAAGTTCGTCTCCTAGCTATGTTAGAGCGGGCGGTCGTAGGAAGTCTCGCTCGCTCGATCTCCGTGTGGGAGCGGGCGGCCGTAGGCCGTCTCGCTCGCTCGATCCGCTCGAAGCGACGCCTGCGATGTCTATAAAGGTAACCCGAGGCAATTTTGCGATTTTTCTCGTAAAAAATGATTTTTCTGCAAATATCTTATGCTTCCTCGGGCACCCTCATAGCGGCCGTAAATCATCTATTTTACGGCCGGCGACGTCGCTACTGACGGCGTCGCAACAAGGAACATTACAAATGGAAAGTTGTGAAATACGTTGTGATGCACAGTTAAAGGAGAAATTTCACCAGGTTGGCTTATAAGAGTTCTACAAAACTTATTTGGACAAGGAAAAATATCCGGCTATTTACAAACATGCTCTGGCTATGATTTCTCTATTCGAAAATACCTACGAGTTTGAACAGCTTTTTAGTCGTATGAAGCACATCAAATCCAAAGAGAGAACCCGCATTACCGATGAGCATTTGGAAAACTGTTTGCGTCTAGCTACGACCTCAGTTGAGATCGACATTAATGAACTAGTAGTAGTAGTAGTAGATGGAGTGGGGGGCTTGTTTCCAGCCCTTGATGTCACCTAGATCTGTAAGGTCTTTTGTAACTACCCACTGTGTGATTAGGTCAGTGGTCAGCTAGTAGCCCGGTACTTCTTACCAGTCCAAGTAGGTCACTGACCTTCAAGTTGGGCAGATCGCTGGGTTCGAGAAAGGCTCGTCCCAGTAAACTGTGTCTTTTGGCGGCGAGCCCTGGACAGCGACCAACAATGTGTATGCTGTCTTCAGGTTCCTCGCCACATATTCGGCAATCCTTGCTCTCAGTCAAACCAAGGTTGAATAGATGAGCTCTAAGGGTCGTGTGTCCGGTGAGGAGACCGATAGTGGTTCTAAGGTTCTTCTTGCTCATGTCAAGTAGGGCCTTGGTTTTCTTCTGTAGTGGTTGCTCCATCATGGCTTTTGCCTGGCGACATCCCTGACTCTGTTTCCAGGAAGCCCGATGTTCCTGCTCCAAGCAGTTCCTGAGGATTTTCTTACCCGTAGCGAAGGGGACCCCTACAGCTGGCTCCACTGGGCAATCCAGTGTGCCCAGTTTTGCCAGTCTGTCGGCCTCTTCGTTTCCGGGTATGCCTTGGTGACCCGATATCCACATTAGGGTGACCTTGTTGGATTTTCCCAATTTGTTGAGCTCTTGCATGCAGTCCCAGACCATAGAAGATTCTGTGGAGGCTTTAGCCAGAGCGTCCAGTGCTACTCTGCTGTCAGAGCAGATGAGGATTTGTCTGTTTTTTACCTCAAGTCGACTTTGTAGTTTTATGCATTCCAATATGGCAAGTACCTCGGCTTGGAAAACCTGTAACGTGCCCGAATCCTGTAGGAATTTGATTTCTATATGATATGTAAATGCACTGCGAAAAAGACTTCAGGTCCCGGGAAAA
This sequence comes from Micropterix aruncella, assembly GCA_944548615.1. Taxonomy (NCBI): domain Eukaryota; kingdom Metazoa; phylum Arthropoda; class Insecta; order Lepidoptera; family Micropterigidae; genus Micropterix; species Micropterix aruncella. Next base: position 33,903,551 of record OX155962.1, read on the forward strand.
AATGATGAAAATATTTGTTATAAGTTTCTCCTTATTAAAAGGCGGGCGCCATCCCGGGCCTGCTGGGAAAGGATCCGGGCGTCATCAGTTGTGCAGTACCCGACCACCGCCTAGTCAAGGTACGCCGAGGGGATACGCTGCGTCTTCGAGGATGCACCGACTAACTTCAGCTCCGGGTGTGGGTAAATCCTCATGCGAGACGCGCGTGAATGGGAGTGCCTTCCTCGGAAGGGGCGGCCTTGGCGTTAGTGAATTAATTTAAAATAAACGAATTTATTAAAAGAAATAAGAATAAGAAATAATATTCTGCTATTGGCAGCGCTGCTCTCTCTCGCTTACTGTTGGTGGCCTTGCGCGCGGCGACGGCTGCCTCGCGCCGTCGGCCGGGCCCTTCCGCACTCTAGCGGCGAAACGAGGAACTATCCTTATCGTGGTAGTTCGCCGTCCCGCCACTGAGGGCGTTAGTGGCTTACTTGACACTTTTTTAATGGCGGCGCGGCTAAGGCTTGCAGATTCTAATCGCGCAGAAAAGACCTAGCGAAATTAATTAACGCTTTGATAACGGCTTTATGTAGTATGCGGTTATGCCTTTATTTCCCTTATCGCGTGATTTTTAAAATTATGAAACTTGAAATTATGAGACTATGAAAAATGCTGTCGAATGACCCAGCTGATACGCTTGATTTAGAGAACGACTTACGGATATGATTCGACTTTACCATGTAATAAAGAAAAACTCGAAGAATAAATATTCGTCCGTATCTTAACGTATGATGGATAATTCCTGAAAATTTAAATTTACGGCAACTAGAACCCAGTATAATTCGCTCCACGTTATCCAATAAAAATAAGTGATAGAGACACAAATAGATGTTTTATTTTCCGACTTTTACAATTCCTTTAAAATGATAATCAATTTATTTTACATGGAGGGTTTTCGCGGGTGGTGACCGCCGTTCTCTCGGGAATGAAAAAATGGATTCGCGATTTTTCACGCGGGTATTTTGGCGAAGGAATCGGGCCAGGAATGAGGTATTCGATTTTGTGGGTAAGGTTTTTGGGAAAACGCTAATCTCTACTTCTTTCCTTGGTTTTTACCTAGGGATTCGCTTTTTATATAAACGAACCTAGACCCTCGGCCTAAGGGTCGCTCGTCGGAATTTTGCTAATCGGAGCGTGAAATTTGATTGGGATTTATGCGTTACGAAATGAGGGATTACCAAACTCATGAGAACCGCCACCGAATCCTCGGATCGCGTGCGGGTTCTCGCCCTAGGTACTACTTCTATCTGAGAATTTTGGAATAACGCTAAAGCACTCGCGTATTCTCCGGTTTATTGTACGTGTGAGGCTGAAGGCCAAAAAACAAGATTACTATGAGGGACGGATTGCAATAAAAGTCAAAACGTGGTACTCGCCTTAGACGGGTTCTACTTTTGGTGACTGGGCGTGGAAGAAAACGCTGGTCCTCACTTAGTTTAAAGTGCGGGTGTCGCACGAATGATTCTACATGTGATTACTTTGAAGTTATTCGAAATGCTGGTTGTGCTGATGGTGCGGCGAATGAAATGAAATGGCGGCGGACGGCCACGCCGTCCGCGCCCTCGCCGACCGACCTCTCTTCGCCCCGGAAGTAGCCGTAGAAGTGTGTCAAAAAATAATGGCGATGGTAATATTGCTCCCTGCCATCGGCTAGCGGAGTCAATTAGACTATCGTGCTTTGTTATCGCACTTGTACGATAGATTGAAATTTTAGTTTTAGTTGAGAGTTTTATTTTTTATAGTTATTTGAATATGAAGAGTTATTTGGTGATGACTGGATCATCACAAACCTTAGCGTATTGTCCAAAGGGGATGCTGATTCTATGGTTGGTTTTGGGTCCGTACACGCCTGCCCCAAAACGTCCATTTGTTCCTGAGCCGTCGGTGAACCAGGCGTCTGCGTTGTGGCTTTGAAGCCACTGCGGATTTTTCCATTCTTCCCTGGTGGGGATTAGGATTTTATAGGATTTCTCTACCGAAATTTTTTTCCGTAGTCGATCCTGGGTCAGAGTGAATGGGCTTTTGTGGAGGAGGTTTAGCTCAAGGAGGTTTAGGTAAAGTTCATAGTTAGTATGGATTCACAGATTTAGTTCGATGATATGAAATCGAAGACTATCGGGTTGATTGACATTAAACTTAAGATAAAAACGAATTTACCGATTGTTCGTAACATCCGACGTTTCGGCGATGTTGCAAACGCCGATGTCCATGATAAGTTAATTGCTGCCAATCGTCATCTGCGGTTATACGGCAAACTGCTGCTCTAACTTCTTAGTTTATAACGGTGTTGGGGCGACCGGTTTGGCGCGCGGGAATTTCGAATATCCGTCGTCCACATAACACTCAATGACACTCAATGTATCTTGCGTTACGTCCTTGCGCTCGGCGATGGGCATTGACAACATTTTAAGAAGAGGATTCCACGTAGAGGAGAGTTTGTAACCGTCGTCTGTATAGAAGTGTTGGGGTTTTTCTTATTTCAATGGCTTCCTGGACCATGCGAGGAAAGTTAAATTGTTGTTTGGATAGCAAAATAGTGACGAGAGAGAAACACAGCGAGTCAGTTTGAGGTTACAATATTTACTATTTTTATTTTGTGACAGCACTGTCAGAGTGTTGCCAGACTTAAACCATAATATTCAAACAAACAAAAAACCATATTAACATTATATTCAAATAAACGAAAAACCATAATATTCAATAGTTCTCAGCCAGTAGATATAATATGTGGGTTCTAGCCAATATACGAACAGATTCCAGCTTCGGAAAGCTTCCAGCAGTAGCAATAGTGAAACGGTAAATAAACGACTAATTATTACACAGTTATAGTTTAATTTTTACAAATCTGTGTGCTACGCCTTGATTATACGTCGGAATAACACGTGGCAACAAGGCCCGAAGGCATAGAGGTTAGGTTGACTGATCTTATATTGTAATTCCGGGTTCGATTCCCAGCTGGGTCAACATTTTCCGTTGGGATCAAATTAATGGAATTGCATTTTCAATTCTGTTGATCAAATGCAATAACAAGACACACACTTACACACATGTTACACGCACACATACACAATATAAAAAAAGCATGGTTGGGTTGGTTGTAAGAGATTGTCATACGACAATAAACTCGTCCATTGTGAAATTTCACAATAAAGAGTAAAAACAAACAAACACGTATGATCAATTTTCGATTAGATATTCTTGATTTCGGCGTGGTCGACTATATAAAATATGTATGAGTATCGTTGAGTATTTAATATTTAATAACTTAAGGGAGGATATTGTAGTACTTAATAATTAGACATAGCCGTATGTACCTTAGCTAATCTAACATGACGCACGCATAGTTGGAATTTACTCCGCGTGTTATGAGAATGGACGCCACCATTACCTAAGACCTTTTATAAATAGTACGTAAGGCAAAATACATATACATAATATGTATATATCAGCCGAATACATGGTCATTATTCCTGCGTCGATAAAGTATTCTTTGCAAGAAATTCTAGACTGCAATTTATATACTTAGACTTGCAAAGTGCTATCTTATGTAGAATAAAAATTCGTCTACCAGATGCAGCATCACATCAAAAATGCCATGGGTATTAAAATAGGCAAAGTACGTACGTATCGCTGCCGCGAAGCCTATTTTTAATGTAGGTACTTAAGCTAGGAATTGAAAAAAAAACTATATAAATTTCAGTTCAGTGGTTGTTAAGATCATCTGATAGTCGCATCTCAAAACATCTGAGAGATCGGATGATATAATAATAATAATAATAATAATAAAAAACTCTTTCTTTTAAATAAAAAAGGCGATCTTATTGCCTTGCAGCAATGTCTATCAGCTAACTTATAGCTTAAGTTTATAACATATTTAGAACGTTGGCTACGCAAAAGAACAATAAAAACCCAAATGATAAAAAGAAACAAACAGAAACTAGAAAGAGACAGATAATAAAAAAATTAAAACAAATGACTAAAATTAAATAAGGACGCAGAGGAAAGGAAGGAGAGAAAGGAAGGAAAGGGAAGCGAAAAGGAGGAGGGAGAGGTGGATTGGTTAATTTATGGATTTTAGGGTTATATGCTTCTTGAGCCTGGCGTTGAACGAGGAGATGCTGGGGGCTGTTCTAACATCATTTGGTAAAGCATTCCAGAGTTGTGCAGCTTCCACGGAGAAGGAGTATGAAAAAAATCACTGCTATGACTAGGGATGGATAACAGGTTATTGCCCTCTGATCTCAGGGGACGGCCGTGCGCTGATAACGCGGTGAACCTATCGGCAAGATAAAGCAGCACGCCATCCGCGAGGATTCTATAATAGAGGCAACTTGGATTATCGACTACAACGGGCGAGCCCGTCACCTCAGGAAGTTTTAACGATTAGTCGTTCTATCTCCCTGGAGTGAACGTAGAAGACTTGGGACAAAAACAGTCCACCATCTAGCTACGTCACAAGCCCGTAAGAGGCCAACGCCTTAACCGCGAGATAGCCAGGGATGTTACCTGGCGTGCCGACACTCGCGCCCTTACTTCCAATTATGACCAGATTACTCCAGTCTCTCGATTGGTTCCGAGTTCGAGGTCGCTTGCGCGGTCCTCTCCCTTACGAAGCGGTGAAACAGTGTTTACCGAATCTATCGCGGACCACAGCGTCCTTTGCCCGGCTGTTCACCCAGGATCGGGTAGCCGATGGTCGTTTCAAGAGCAGTCGCCGTAAGGTCCGCAACCACCCCCGCTCTATAGGAACCAGTACTGCTTCCAGACTCCCCCGACTGTTAGTCAGAGTGCACAGTCGATTGGCTTACGGCGCACGGTGCGCAGACCGTCCAGGAGCGCCAGAAGGTTGATTCCTAGGGGAAACTGACCATAAGGCCAGAGTCTTACCCAGGCTCGCACTTCATGCGTGGAGGCCGTCGGATAGGTGTTGACCCGTGAGTGGGACCAACCCTGAACAGAATGGGTCTTCGTGGCCAACACAGCAAGGGCCCATTAACACCACGAACCGGCAGGCGGGGTGTAGGATAACCCCTCACAAGATAGACGGATGACATTACCACGGTTGTAAGAAGTGGGTGGATGGAGGCGGATCTACACCGTTCGCCATGGCATTCTATGGGGGGAGGCCTATGTCCAATAGTGTACGTCTACTGGCTGATGATGATAATGGTTCTCGAGATCTCGGCCGAGATCGGACGGACGGACCGATCAGACGGACGGACAGACAGACGTACAGCCGCAGACGTTAGCGCTCTTGTTGACTACAACAATATTTGTGACATGCCATCTCTGGTACCTATATCTACGAGTCCGTGTTTGAAGCGAGTCCATGCGAAACTTCGACAATGGGGAGGGGGGAGGGGGACGGAAATTATACCCGCTTAATAGAGTGGGAGAAATGTGCTTACGGCAAGCGGTTCGGTTGTCTCTCTGCGAGTATATTGTAATAAGCTCACACGCCGAGATGAACACATTATTTCCCCACCTATTTGAATGGGTACATTAAAATCCACTTGCGGTTCCTCTCTCATATCTCACTACACAGCGTAGCCTACGTCATGCGATTGCGGAATCCGCCCTGAATTATTAATCGGAGGTTCGGCCCACATTCAGCGTACCGCGTTTCCACTCAAAATATATGACAGAATACATTATTATTAAATTTTTAAACCCATTTAAACATTTTTTAAGGTAATCAATTGATAATATCATTAACTAGCTGACCCGTGCCCACTTCGATGGGTGGTAAACATTATTACTTGTGATGAAATTATGAGTGTGGTTCGGTTAGTACTTAGTGCTATGATTTTTTTCCTTACTGCCAAAAGGAGGGTTATTTTTTTATTGCATATGTATGTATGCAGTTACTTTTTATCCGACTTGTTAATTTCTTTGCTGAAAACCAAATCCTATCTAAAAAACAATTTGGATTTCAAAAAAATCTCTCTACGCAAGATGCAATCGCCAGTCTAATTAAAAAAAAACACTACTTGGGCTAGACAATGTGAAAAAAACCGTAGGCATTTTTTGTGATCTTGTAACAAAAACCGCATATTTTGTTGTTTTGTTTTCGCGCCCGGTTGCAGGTTATGTTTTCGCTGAACCTGTTTTTCATGTTTTTCCGTGTTTTTGTATGTTTCCGGCTGGTTTTTCGATGTTTTCGGTGAATTCCCTATATACTTTGACAGCTACAAAGTGTGGTCGCTGAATTCGGTAGAAGTTTTATTTTGACAACCGATGACGCGCCTAACTCTCATGTGATTGGTCGAGGCCGCTGTTTTGCCTTTTTTTCTTCTTCTTACTTTAACAGCGATAATGCCTGTCGGAACGCAACTATTGGCGGTCAGTGCGTAAATTCCTTCTTTTCCGCTCGAACATGTCGCGAGTACGGTGGTCAAAACTTTGTCGCGAGGCGTGGGACCCACCATAAATCGGCTTAATGCCGGAATGCTGCCGGGAGCTAACATTTTTTATGTGAAGTGTGCTTGCTTTACATGTAGGATCAGCGCGATTTTAATCGATTTTGTTTCCCTTCCGCAGTTTGGGGGCACCTCTGTTTTACTTGTATATAAATACAAACGGAGCTGCCATGGAATTCACCGACCGGAGTCGGGCCCATCATAATACTATTTTTTACACTTCTGGGGGGTGAGCAGTGGATTCCGGACTTACGAACCGGCTGTGGTAGGTTTAGGACAGCTGTCTTGCCACATGTGAGCGTTCACCTTGCCACCCATTCACTCCCCCTTCGAAGCCATAGAATTTGAGATGCGCAAATCGCAGTTTTAGATAATTTTTCTAAGAAAGAGTTGATTATTTTTCTGGAAAGGCCAAGATCTTTAAAGAGGTGAAATAGAGATTTAGCTGGCAGGCCACGAGCGCCAACTTCCACCGCGTGAAGGTGAACAGTGAAGCCGTTCCGGGTTACGGCATTTGCAAGATCATGGTATTTATTTAATTTGTACTCGTGGTCTTTTGGGATATTTGATTCCCATGGAACAGTTAATTCTACGATAAGAGCCACCTTCCGAGATAGAGAGTAAAGAGTTATATCTGGACGGAGGGCTGTGCATCCGAGACTTTCAGGGAATTTATACTGCTTAGAGACCGAATCAACCTCCAGAATCCAATCTGTAGCTTTCTCGATTATTGAGAAAGGTTTTGTAGTTAAATGTTTTTTGCCTTTAGAGCCATCCCGCACAAACTGTATTGGGGGTTTGGAGGATACTGTCAAACCCTTGTTGGCACGAGCCACTGAGAGACTAATTACCTCGCGAATAACAGCGAGAACTTTGTCATGGCGGTAAGTGTACCGTCCTTGATCTAAGGCCACCTTGCAGCCAGCTAGAATGTGTCTAGCTGTGCAAGGGGTATTGCTACAGAGGGGACAAGAACTATCCTCGGCAAAGCTCCAACGAGCGAGGTTACTGGGGTCTGGAAGTGTATGCTGAAAGGCATTCAAATAAAATTTCAGCATCTCTGGCGTCCAGTCATAGAGCATTACCTTCCAGTGCATTGGAGGCGGAATGCAAAAGTCCCCAATTGTTGTCCAATCATTCTGGCATTGAAGGCCAATAGCATGAGCCATACTCTTGCTGTCGTAATCTCCCCGCAAAAGAGACTTCTTCAAGTCCACGTCGCTCGTGGTTGTACTGCCATACCCCAGACCAGTGCCATTCTGGCTGATTCCAGTAAGGAACTTTTTGTGGAAGTCTACGCGGGCTTGTAGATCATTTGAATCACTACGGCCACTTATTACGTGCTTCGATATTGCCGGATCTTTGGAATTGCACAGAATCGAATTTTTGGTTATTCTGGAGTTGGCGTAGAGCAGAGAGGGCAGTTTAAGCGCTAGCCCAAAATTTTGTTTGGACCTGAAGAGAGTCGAGGGGTCAGCTGGTTTGGCTAAGGACAGCCAGGATTTTAAACTAGCTTCCTAACAGCGCATCTAGACGGGACAGTTGGGTTTTGGTAAAATCGTAAATAAGAAAGGGCCATGACAAATGTGACGTTAGATAATTGTCATAGATCCAGGCCTTACGAGGGCCAGAAATTAGCAAGGCATCTATTTTCGCCAGGCAACTTTTGAAATGCTCTATAACATGATCGCCCGAGACGTCTTTTCCCTGATGGGTGATTTTTCTGCCGAGGAATTTGAAATAATTGTTTGGGTCTATAAGGGAGATATTAGAGCCCTTATAGACCAATTTGGGGTCATAGGATGTAAATTTTGTGCCCATGCGGGCGAGTCCAAGGCAAAAACATTTGGAGGGCTTCACTTTTATACAGCCTGACCAGTCGCAGAAAAGCTCCACTTTCTGTAATAGCAGGGAAAGCTGCTTGGGGCTTCTGGTGATGAAAGTTAGGTCGTCGGCAAAAGCGAGGCACGACGAGGTGTATTGGCCGTCTGTTTTAAAACGGTAGCCCCACTTCCTGTCAAACTGGGTCAGGCTTTCCAGCAGTATATTAAAAACTATATTAAAAATCGTCGGGGAGAGGCAACAGCCCTGAAATAATCCAATTGAATATGGTATAGAGCGGGTAGTCCATTCTTGCGTTTTAACATGGAAAGTCAGACAGTTGTAGTAGGAGGCTACAATGTCACGTACGACTGGTGGGAAGTTGTACCAGCGGAGTGCAAAGTGGAGGAGACTGTGTCGGACTGACCCAAAGGCATTCTCTAGGTCGAGCCAGCATACATTGATTTGGCGTTCGTGCTGTCTCGCATCCTTGATGGCAGCAGCCAGGAGAGAATTGTGCTCGAGGCAGCCCGAGACGCCACGCATGAAGCCTTTTTGAACTGATACTCCAAGGTACTCATTCCGGTGCATGAATTCGCTCATCCTCGTGTGGACTATGCTAAAAAAGATTTTGGCCACAGTGTCTGTGAGAGCAATGGGCCGAGCGTCCTTTGGTCCGGTGCAAACTGGGACCTTCGGAATTAAGATGACTGTCGCTCGGCCAAAATTCTGTGGGACTACACCGCTATTCCATATATTTCGGAAGATGGATCCTAAATATTGCAGAAAGTATTGCTGCTAATGTGACGAGCAATATTGCTGCTAATGTGACGTAAATCGTCACCAAATGTGAGGATTTCACCTCACCTTTAATTGCACCGGGATTTTTGTCGTCACGTGGACAAGGAAATAGAAATAACCCTCAATTGTTGAGCGGTGACATGTTGGCTCACTGCGCGTAAAATTACATCGACACGACGGGAGGGTTGCCGTGTGCCGATTTTATATGGATTAAACGCGAACTTTTCACATACACGGCTGTTTCTTTTCTTTTGTGCGTCTGTAGGAAAAGGATTTTCTGTTGGCCAAACCCAATGCCCATTAATATTTAGCCCACTCTCTGAGATAGTTTTTTTGGGGTTAACTTCTTTTTTTTCTTTTTCAACAGTTCTTTTTGGTATATATTTTTTAAATAGTTTCCGTCTCTCCCTATAAGAGATAGGTGGCGCCTATATAGAAAATTATTATTTTTGGTTTTGGGTGATTCTGCCGTGTTTCTTCAAAACACGGTGGATTATAACTTTACGGTTATAATCTCTCTAAGGCTTTTGATTGCGTAGGCCACTCAATTCTACTTGAAAAATTGGAATACTACGGCATTAGGAATAAGGAACTGCAACTCATGGAATCTTATTTGCAAGAACGCACTCAGATTACGCAAGTCGAAAATAGCAAGAGCGCGCCACAGAATATCCGCAAAGGTGTTCCTCAAGGATTGATACTTGGACCTTTTCTTTTCCTCGTCTCTATTAATGACATCTCAGAGTGCCTGAAATCCGTGGATGATGAAATCATTTTATTCGCCGATGATACTTCACTTCTTTTTAGTGATAAAAATAAAGACACTTTGGCCCAAAGAATAAAAGAAACAATAGACAGGCTTTGTATATGGTTCCAAGTTAATAAATTGTCACTTAACGTAAATAAATCAAAATCAATATGCTTCTCTTTGCGACCATCTGATTATAATGAAATAGACGTATACTTTGGGTCTGACCAACTAGAAAATGTCTCCTCCACGAAATTTCTCGGATTAGAAACTGATCAAAAATTAAAATGGATCTCAGTAAAAAATTGTGCATTGCCATATTCGCCATTAGAAAGATAAGAAGTTTATGCGGTTTTGAAGCAGCTAAATCCGTTGATTTTGCATATTTCCACTCCCTAATAACGTATGGCCTACTGTTTTGGAGAATGGCACCAAACTCAAAAAGAATTTTTCTCCTCCGGAAAAGAGCGGTACGCAGTTTATATAGAGTCTCACCAAGAAGTTCTTGTAAGCCGCTAGTTGTAAAATCAGGAATAATGACTCTATTTTCTTCTTACATCTACCAAAATATTATGTACGCTCGTAGACACCTAACAGAAGCTCCGGTGAATAGTGATTTTCATCATCACGATACGATGAATAAATCCAATCTCCACATAAACCGACAGCGACTTAGCAAAGTGCGATACAGTTTTATTCACCAAAATTTGGCCTTCTATAATAAGATTCCTGAGCAAATTAAAAGCCTTGGAGAGGACCAATTTAAAAAGGTAATTATACATATTTATTTTTTATGTTGATGAATAATAAAATGTGTAAGTTTTAAAAATAATGGTATTATGATAGATGACATTCTAATTTCCATATAATTTATTATACATCTATTAATTTTTTTAAAAAACGCGAAGGCATATTGCTGGATTGACAATAACATAAATTTTCTTTGATTATTCTACATAGATTTTGCATTTCTATTTTAATATATTATTCTCCCTGACTCTTAAATCACATTAGTATATTTTGATTATTTGTATGTAGGTAATATTGAATATAATATTACAGCCATGACAACTATCATCATAGTTCTGTTTTTAATAATTACATTTTTTGCATTTCATTTTGTGACGCATCCAAGTGTAGGAATGTCTATCTACTGGAGTAGTTAATTGTATTGTATATGCCAAAACTATTGTAAATTTGGATTTTTAAATTTGATTTTTTAAAATTTCGGTTTCTATTGTTGAAGCCAATATCGATTGAGTTCCTTCAGGTTCAAGTACATACAACCAATCAATCGCTTTCCAACGATATCTCGACAGGCATCATAGCTTGATGCATTGGAAAGATAAACAGCCTGCAAGCATTGATTATATAGTGCATTAGATTGATCAACATTTTACAACAATTCGGCAACCAGGATTTTACTACGAACGCGAAGTGTAGAAGACACTCATAGTTCCAAAAATTGATTATTCTTCTATTATTACTCGTATGTTCAAGAAATTCGTGGTAAAATAGAATGGCGGTGCACTGAAGATGACGCTCTTAAACAAAGGGTATAAAATAATAATATAATGACAAACGAATTTATATATTATAGCTTTTATTGTTTTAATATTATTTATATAAATATGTAATTTTTTTTTTTGGTATACAAGTTTCAATTTGTAATAATCATATATCTCTCCATACTATTTCTGTAATGTAATTAATCAGTCTATATAGAAAAACGCGATAGACTGCACCAATAATTTAATACTATTTTTGTTACCATTAGTTAAATTATTGGGTTTTCATAATCAATCAGTTCTTTACAAAAACCATTCATTGGGCTCGATTGCGTTTTTTTGTGTACTAAAATCGGAAATTAGTGTGTATGAACGAGACAGGGCAATACACTAGAGTGGAATGTGAAATGAACGGTTGTCACTTTTTCGCATTAAAACTACTCACAAAAGATAAAGCATCTGAATCTAAAACCACACGAAATGTGTTCAAATTTATTCGGACGAGTATAAGTTCGACAGGTAGTTTTTATCGTAGATCGTTCGTTTGGTATTCCGCTCTAACGTATTGCTTTATCTCGTTCACTTGAACTAATTGCAGTTTTAGTTCACAAAGAAACGCAATCGGGATCATTATCAATGTTATTATAATTGGACAAATAAATTTCCCCGTTTCATAAAGGTTGTCAAATCGTAATATGGAGTTAAGCATATTATTTATGTGGAGTTAGATATGGATTATTTAAGTAGTGTGAGAGTGGCCACCCTCACTAGACTCCAATTGATTGCGAGCGAAGGGTGGGTCTCATCGTGAAGTTTTCTCCGTGAATGAAAGTCGTGGGTGTCGAAGTTTTTTTTTTATTTTTTTTATTTTTATTTTATTTATCCATATTAATAACATATAATTAATTAATTACAAACTATTGATTAAAAAACTAGTAGTGCTTAACATTAATACTTAATTAATCATTGATAAAAAAAAAAAAAAGGTACAGGCTCATGTGGATTTTACTGCCTCACTAGGCTTGGGCCTGTGTCGAGGCAGTAGTCTAGTGAAGGATGTCTAGTAGCAGCCGTGTGTTTAAAAAAAATATAATATATATATATACATACATATACACATGTATATATATAAACATACACACATATAGAAGAAGTATTTAATCAGAAGGTTGAAGTGAGTCGCCAGTTCTTAACGCCTTGATTGTTATTTCGCCGGAGTGTATTAGTGTGCGCGCGAGGTGAAGCCGTAGTAGTGTGTCCGAAGTGTGTAGTCGAGGAGCGAGGCTTGACGATCGGTATCGTGGGTAATGCAGGTACTGCTTGACAATGAAGCGTAGTCGCGGTAACTATCCGCCAAGGAAATGATTGTAGTCGAGTAACTGTCCACCAAAGGAATGATGCGTAGAGCGCGGTAACTATCCGCCAAGGGAATGATATCGATCGATTGAAATGTACTACATTTTATACCGTGAGCGGTGATGTAATAGCTATGAGTGGGGTGCGACATGTGTATCGATCAGAAGAAATGACATGAGTCTTCCCTTGACTGTGCATAAATTGCCGAATTTAGTTGGAAATTAACTGCACTGGCTCGTGTAGATTTGAGCGAGTTTGCGGTTTCCATTCTGTGGAAATTACTTTTTTGTTGTGGGTATGTTGGACCGACAGGGCTCCAACAGTAGTTAAGGAGATTATATATATAATCAATGCTTAAAGGTATGCCTCAGTCGCTAATTTATATCAGCGCTCCTATAACTCTCCCGATCGCTAGGTGCTCGCCTTTGGTGGCTTTTCGATTTCTCTCGACCAGCTCTTCTATCTCTGCTTTTTCTGTTCATATTTAAGTTTTATTAATGTTGAAATTTAAAAAAACTTTTACTTTTAAAGTCGATTATTATTTTTGAAGCCAATATCTCTTTAGGCTAAGGTATAGCCTTTCAATCGCTTCCAACGGTACTTTGGTACCGGCATTATAACCCTACGCATTCGAGAGAGACTGCCTGCAATATATGTGTACCGCTTTATTTTCATCCCTCTCGTTTTCTCCCGCTACACTCAGAGATTACGGCTGTCGCCACAACAGCCTCATTAGCTAGAACCTCTCATGTATAAGCTCTCTGATGATTGCTATCGGTTTAATACTCAGCGATATATCGCATTATAAAATTAAGGAAATTTTCGTTGCGTTGAAAATTTCTACTTGACTGCCAAAACAATCTTGTATGAAATTGAACAAACAGTGTTTGACACGTCATGAAAATATAGAAACAGGAACCATTATTAGAAACAATTTGTTCGCATTGAAATGTACGAATGTACGACTTTCTAGAGCATACATTTCTTCGCTGGAATAATATTCGTTAAAACAAAAAAATCAATTTACGGAAGCTCCGCTACGGCCCCGTAGACGGGCCACGTCCAGGGCCCGTGACGTCTTCCGCTGAGCACTTGCCCTTTAGCGGGGCTTCATGTAAGTCAGGCCTATTGACTTGGCTTTCTGAGTGTGACATCGCAGGGCTGCAGCGGCGATCTGGCGACCTGGCGATCTTGTGCCACTCGTGACGCTTTATAAAGCCTCGCGCCGACAGCCGCCGACGCATGCAGTCGGTTGCCCTCGGTGCTCAAGCAATAAAACGTGTTTACATTCAATATTTGTGGACTATGTATTAATTCATATATAACTATATATTTTCGTATTCTACTCAATCAGACGTTTCATTTGATACTAAACACGTTGTATTAATATAATTTTATTGACATTTGTAATATGTCGATATACTGATTATTACCACACACCTCTAAATCGGTTCAAGTATTTAGAAGTTATTGTGGAATAAAGAATCGGGCGGCATACATACATGAACCCTGAAAACCTTACCTGCAGTTCCATTTTTGGGCAGTCGTGTAATAATGAAAGTTGCCGCTAACATTTGTAAGAAATCGAAGACTATGGCGGTTGTTTGGCGTTATAAATAGGATGGAAAACGAATTTACCGCTTGAAATTTGTAGCACCCGACGTTTCGGTGACGTTGCAGCCGCCGTTGTCTAGGGTAGACTCCCCAGTCCAGTAGACAGTCCAGTAGACAGTACACCCTGGACAACGGCGGTTGCAACGTCACCGAAACGTCGGGTGCTTCAAATTTCACGCGGTAAATTCGTTTTCTATCATATTTATAATATTTGTAAGAAAGCTCACTATTACTGTTGTTAGTTTAATAGGCTTCGTAGCAGTTTGTTAATGATTTTATTTACAGCTAAAGGGGTTATACTATGTAGAGAAGAGCCAGTTGATTTGGTATGCCAATTCTTTTTGTCAACAATGGCGACTGGTGAATGGCGTAACATTATACAATTTATATGCTTGTACTTATATAAGGCAGCACTGCAAGCGATAATATATACGGAATGTGTGTACAAACCGTTCCTGTATAGCAATACTGTACGGCGGTTGCACAGAATTCAAAATGCTTGTGCTAGATTATGCTTGGATATTCCTCGTGGGCGTCACGTGTCTCCATTTATCTTCAGGGCACTTTGCCAAACGTGAGTCAGCGAATTGGTTGATTCATGATAAAAAGTTTTAACTGACGATGCGGTCCATATTGCCGTCAAATAATGGAGCAAAGAGTAGGCGGGAGACTTTTTTGACCAAGTTATCTTGCCTCACAAAGTGAATTGAGAAAGAAGGCGACTACGTCAACAGATTGTGTTTGATGTGCGTACATACATTTGAATTTTTTACTTTCCTGGCAGATGGAAAGTATTGTGAACACACATATATGTGTCTGTGAGTCTGTGTGTATGCATTCCTCCACGATAGCGCCTAAACGCCTCATACGATTAAGCTAATATTGGCATCCAGGCATCAATTGATAATGGCAAGAGTTGAAAAGATTTTGGACGAAATCGGTCCAGCACGGGGAGCGCTAGTCATACTTCAATCTCGAAATATTGGAATTAAAGACTTGAAATTCGGTACACAGATGCGTCGTTGGGCCGAAACCACATTGTGATATTTTGGTTGGAATATATCTTATACAAGCGACACTAATATTTAATAAATTCCGCCGTATTTAAGAAAATACTACATCATATTAGATAATAGCTGCTGTAATACAAGGGAAATACCTACTACAAATAGACTTATGGGGATATCTGACGTCGCACGTTGTCGATATGACCAGATTCCAACGGTTGTAAAAGTCTTGTTCCCTCACACAGTATTAATATTTAGACCATTTAATCATTAAAAGAAGCTAATAGAAGAGAGATGGCTTACCATTGATAATGTCGACGAGAGTGATTAATATTCAATCAATATCAGTCGACGAGCCCTGATAGGGCCCCGTGACGTCTTCCACTATTCGCTCTGTTAGGTGGAGCTTCTCGTGAGCCGGGCCCATCGACTCGGGTTTCATTTGGTCTTCACAGGGCTTGCTGGCCCTGTGGCAGGTATCGTAATGGGACGCCTGCAGGATCAGTCGTCTTATGGTGATAGGATGATACGGGAGTGTGTACATGGCGTCTTCTATTTGTGATTAATATGCTTGTAGGGATTTCAGTACCTACATATAGTCAACAAAAGCATGACTAACCAATGAATTCTGTAGAAATTCATAAACGCAAATACAATCGATTCTGCACGTGCACTGCTATTAACTTCCATCGAATTTCGGTAATTAATGCAGTCACAGGCGGTGAGTCATGCCAATTTCTCCAAATCAATCGGATTGACACACTTATTTAATCACTCATTTAGTACATTTGACCAATCAATTATCATTCCTCGAGTGATCATCTCCTAGTGAGTGCTTCTGTCGCTACGACTCTTCGTGAGCCGGTCAATGCATTAGCCAGTGCTACCACCTCATCCTTCCCTCCTTATCGAGTTGAGTAAGCTGAGGTCTGTCATTCCTGCAGACCCGAGCAAGTATCGAGGAGACACAGAATCTCTGATACAAAAGGTAACCTTTCCTTCCTCGCCGCGCGCCGCGATAAATATTCAGGAATGTTATACTGGCAATATAGTACGATACGGCACAACATTCAAATCACCGTAAATAAATTGTTAAATCGATATACCTACCAATAATAAATCAAACCTTCTAATAACATAAATTGCATCTTATTACGGAGTAAAAGGACTTGATGACACCCGGCTCTCACAACGAATATCTTGGAGTCAATGAGAGTCGGCCTTCCGTCACATGCTAAATGTACGCCCTTTTATATTAGTAAATCTGGTGTTTGTTGTGAAGGGGCTTGTTCGGGTGAATTATTTTTTGCAACGGAAAAGACAAACTTGAAAGACGTTTTTTTATACATTAATTATTTGCATCGTAAGAAAAACACATTTGAAAAACGAAATTGTCAATTCTTTGAATGTTATTAGTCATCAAGCAAATAGACCATTTTGCCGGTGAGATGACGTCAATAGAATCTTGGAATTAAAAATGTCTACTGATTTTAGTGATGCATTGTTCATCATCATGTGTCACTACATACTACATTTGCGATCATAGTCACTTGACACTTCAATTATCAGGGGAGGGGGTAGGGAGAAGGAGGGGGGGGGCTGGGGTTTTTGACTCGCATGGGGTGAGTGGCTTGTCTGCTTGCCGGGGAAGTCTTGTGGTGGCACGACCGATTTTTTCAAATATTTATCACGTTTTTTAACAAATAGAGTAATCTTACTTTTTGAACATACCTTATATAATTGATTTATTGAGTCACAAGATTTATCAATTTTATTGGTATTTTGTTAGTTTAACTTGTTTTTAAATTATGTTTATTTATTTACTGCACGTCAAATATAAACAAGTAACGTCCTCTGTCATTTGATTTCTTATCAGATGGGAGTAATCTTGAACTTGATAATGCATAATCTGGCCAAATTTGAGGGCCATGATTTTTCAAATATTGTGCCCATTTAAATTGCTTAAAAAAGTAGAGCCTTATTGTCTGGTTGATTTGTATCGTCTTGTATCTGTGCTTTTAGTTTAAAATGCATAACGTATATTTATTTTGATTATTTAACATTTTACTGACAATTTGAATATTACGATGAATAATTTTACTACGTATCTTTTCGAATTACTAACTACTTCAAATATTAGGCTTCTATTTTGATTATTTATATTTATAGTTTGACAATCTAGTAGTTAATTCTAGACTACCCATGTATGTTTAGTAAAGAGTAGTAACGAAACTTACTACCTAACCCAATTATTTTTACACGTCCAAGAGCGGTCTTTGGCCGTCAATTGGACCCGACGAAAATGTAATGTAATGTAATGTAGTGTAAATGCATGATTTTCTCGCTGGATACCTCTGTTTTTTAGTAGAATTAACCCCGGTGCGCAGCGAGATCCTGCTAAACGTATGAAAACGCCATCGAACGTATGAAACTCGATGGCGTTTCCACACGTTTAGCAGGATCTAAGCCGTGCGTCCAGGATCATAGCAGGATCTTAGCGCACCTAAGCCGCGCGTCCAAGTACGCGCGCTCGATAGCGTATCGTATTATAATTTGTGTATATTATCACGATCCACCATAGATAGTATCACTATCGTCACAATCAATATGCATTTAAATATAGCATAATTTAAGTTAGATGAATAAATCTTTGTAAGCGCCTGGTATAGATGCGTAGGCGGCTGTGCGGCCGTGCGGCGGTGCGGCGGGCGCTTTGCAATTTTGCAATATCGTAACGAACGGCTGAGTTATGTTTGGTTTCAGCAGAGGCAGCAGTCGTAAAAGATTAATGTCCCTATCGTGCCCATCCTTGCCCCATATACCCCCCCCACGACTTACCACTTTTATTTCTAGCATAAACTCGTATTCTATTAGGAGGAGATGAGATTTTAAAACGCCATTTCGCGCGTATTTCAATATGAGCGCACGAGATGTGTTTTAGTTTTGAATTATGGCGCGCGGCTGCTGCTCGCCGAAGGCCGCGGAGTATCCTATATAATAAGAGGGTTAGTCATTTCTTACGCCCATTAAAACTGAAATATCCTTGGACATGTCGTATAAAAACAAGATGAAATTAATGTGGAATATCACAACAATGACGAGTCATATAAATGTCATTATTTTTTTCTTGTATAATTACATTAGCATAGCAATTTGATTATAAGACGTTTTCTTTCTAGCATAATGACGAGCGTGGTGCATGTCACTTGAGAGTTGTCAACTACTCGGGGAGAGCTCGCCACCCCAGGAATTTATTAGACCATTAGTTTAACCATGTAGTGAGACATAACGACAATACAGTCCACCTTCTAAGTACCTTAACAGGTCTGCGAGAGTCCAACGCCCTACCGCGAGGCACTGGAAGGGTTAATCCAGCGGGTCGACCTCACGCACTCACTACCAGATTTTCCGGATTTCTTCATCCTCCAGTCTGGTTATGGATTCGAGGTCGCTTGCGCGAACTCTGCCTGCCGAAAGCGGTAATTCAGTTTGATAAATCGCTGACCGAGGCGCCCTTTGCACGTCATGGTCACTCGGGAGCGGGTGGCCAACTGATCATTTTAAGAATATATGATGTCAGGTCGACCACTAGCTACGCCTTCTAGAAAACATACGTTTCCGGTTATTCACCGGATTGTGTAAGCGTGACTGACACAACATGGAACGCAAACCGCCCACTTCCACCCGAGGTGTTTCTCAGAAATAGCAAAGTTTTAATGACAACCGCCGCCGACTGCAGGTTACAGCCGTGGCAAAAGCTTACAGCGGCCCTGGCAGGCTAGGTACCTCTTCGAGGAGGCTACCGGATCGGAGTTGAACCAACTAGGGTTGTCGACTACAGCGGGCGAGCCCGTCACCTCAGGAAGTTTTAACGATTAGTCGTTCTATCTCCTTAGAGTGAGCGGAGAAGACTTGGACAAAACAGTGCACCGTCTAGCTCCGGCACAAACCCGTGAGGCCAACGCCTTAACCGCGAGATGGCCAGGAGTGTTACCCGGCTGGCTTACACTCACGCCCTTACTTCCAATTGTGACCAGATAACTCCAGTCTCTAGATTGGTTACGAGTTCGAGGTCGCTTGCGCGGTCCTCTCCCTTACGAAGCGGTGAAACGGTGTATACCGAATCTATCGCGGACCACAGCGTCCTTTGCCCGGCTGTTCACCCAGGATCTGATAGCCGATGGTCGTTTCATGAGGAGTCGCCGTAAGGTCCGCAACTATCCCCGCTCTATAGGAAACAGTACAGCTTCCAGACTCCTCCGACGGTTAGTCAGAGTGCACAGTCGATTGGCTTACGCCGCACGGCGCGCAGACCGTCCAGGAGCGCCAGAAGGTTGATTGCAAGGGGAAACTAACCATAGGGTCAGGCTCGCACTTCATGCGTGGAGGCCGTCGGATAGGTGTTGACCCGTGAGTGTGACCAACCCTGAACAGAATGGGTCTTCGTGGCCAACTCAGCAAGGGCCCATTAACTCCCTAAAGTTGGGAGTTGAACCGTGAGTTGGTCAGGCCAAGGTGACATACAAATTTACCAACATCACCCAAGCTATGCGGAGGCATTAGGAACCTAATATAAACTAACCTAACCTAGCTCTGTCATTCACCGTGGTGCATGACAGAGCTAATTAATTATAGTTTGTGCAGTAAGATTTTCAACATTACCAACTGACAAATTCAGTGGTTAAACGGTATGAATCTATTGGTAGCGCTTACCCAAAATTCACGGTTGGAAACGATCGGCGATTTTCTCAATGCTCAAACTGTTAGTGATGTGTCCTTTATTTAGCATAATAAGGAATGTATGGACATGAAAAAGCTAATAAATTCCATGTTTACACCGGTGATCCGCAATAAAGCCTTAAATAGCATTATGTCAAAGTTGAATGTTGGCAACATTCGTCCACGTTCGACAAAGCGAGAAGGCTCAGCACCCTCGACAGACAGTCAAATCAGTCGGTCAGTCATGAGAGGGACGTTGAGCCGACATAATTAGAGAGCGTTGCTAAGGCGCTTATTCATACCTGCGTCGTCGGACGTGACACTCCCCTGATAGAGCCAAGGGTTCCCTAAAATTGTTATACCGGGATGTGAGTCGGAGGAGGTGATCGGAAGTAGTGATGGCAGGAGATAAAAGAATGTTGTACTATGAATATATCACGAAATTGTACGACACATTCAATGTTATTAATATTAAGACTTTGAAATAAACTATATAATCAATCCTTGATTATACTCATATAATCAATCCTTGTATCATCAGTTTTATTACGGCCAAAACCCCCGCCAAACTGTTATACCTATATCGGCCAATAAAATGAAATCCAGGTGAATACATAGAAATCAGCGCTTTAGGGGTCGTCCATTAAACACGTGATGATTTTTAGCAACTTTTTAAACCCCCCTCTCACCTGGTGACAGTGGTGGGGTTTAAGACTACTCACCCCCTACCCAAAATCACAGAATATTATATTTAAATACAGGTATAATCTAATTTTTAATTTTAAAACATTAAGTACCATGATATAAATGTCCAGACAGATATTAAGGTTGCAGGTTGTTTCTGACTGGCATAAAAATAATAAAGGAAAAGGGTAACCATGTAAAAACATATAATTTATTTTATTTTATTTATTTTATTAACACATCTAGTAAACAATTAATGTCATATTTGTAAATAAGGAGTTAGCAAGAAATTGATGCGACATTATTTTTAATGTTTGACACAGTCGCCTAACTAGGCCTAGGCCTGTTCTAAGGCAGACTTTTAATGATTAGATATTAAGTGTGCACTGTCAACTTAAACTATATGTTAGTACTTATTTTTAAATCGACAAATATGAAACTATAAATATTTACGCATATACAAATATAGATACTCATATACATCTATAGATAAAATATATATCCATATATGCACACATACACATACATATATGCATACGAAAATAATAATAAAACCAAAATAAATACAAATAAAAACTAAAATAATATACATACATATATAAATCAATTACATATTGATATAACGTTTACATACTTATAATAGTCATTTAAAATTATCACGGTAAAAACGAAATACTAAATACTATAATTCAAAATACAACAGTCAGCATATTCGATAGACCATCCATACCCACCTCCAACAACCAATCGGTTAGGTTTACCAATTGTACTGGTACATGAATATATTTAATGGAGATTATCCTCGGACCACGGATTAGCGAGACTTTCTTCAACATTGTGATATTTCGTGATTTTTTCCGACCCCCCCACCCCCACTTCCAAGCCTCACGTGATTAATGGACGATCCCTTACATTACATTACATTACATTTACGTCGTGTCCAATTGGCGGCTAAAAACCGCTCTTGGACGTGTCAAAATACTTTACTTAACATACATATATTATTAAAAAAAATATATAATATCTAAGAAACTTTGGAACCTACTTCGCCGTAGAATCGTGTTACAAAACAAATTAAAGGCTTATTTAATAAAATAGTCAATAATTCTAATAGCTACCTACTAAACACACAATAATTAAAATAGTCAGTTAAAAAGTTGAATAATCAAAGCAGAAGCCTAACAATTGAAATAGTCAATAAATCGAATATATGTATACGTACTAAAAACTGTAGGTACATAGTAACATCAAATTAACATCTTATAACGGGTTTCTAGTTAAAAAATCGGAACAAACAACACCAAAGCAGCGGCTAATGGCGGACGTCGAATGTCGTGGGATAATGGTGGAGTCATAGTTGGCGAAGTGGAAGATAAATTCGCGGACGTGACCGAAATGTTTCACGCAATAACGATAATTTACCTGGCTAAGGACGAGGGCCGCCCGCGATACCCTAAATGCTCCACTAAATTTGTTTTATGTTTTTGTTGGGCGCGTGTACCGGGACGATAATGTCTTCTAGTGTGAACTTTTATTTACCCCTGAACGGAATGGATGTTTCGGCAGAGTTCCGTTATATTTCATTATCATTCGTATGTATATAACATGTCTCCAATGGGACGATGCAACGACCTCGGGATTATCCTCAGACATACCCACGGAGAGTTACTGATGCGCCGATTTATAACGTTAAAGCTCGCCCCGACGGAAGACAGGAATATATTGCAGTGGTGAGATCTGTTCGCTCACTGTTCGCTCACTAAGAGGAACAGCGGAAATCTTCCTTGCAAATTTTAAATTCAAGAGAACTTGGGCATTTCTGTATGAAGCCTGGATCAAAAACCAAGTCAAATGAAGATTACAGGGCGTACGTGATTTCACATACTATAACAGCTAAGTTCAATCATCTATACTATACTATTTTTGACGTTGTAGGAAGTAATCTCTGGATCTACTGAACCGATTTTGAAAATTCTTTTACCAATAGAAAGCCACGTTATTTGTGAGTGTCATTAACTATATATTAATCCGAAAAATGAAAAGACTTTTTCGTGGTAGTCGGATTTCCAAAGTAAATCGGAAAAAACGGTCGAACGAAAACGTTGCTAACTAACGCTGCCTTAACGATGAAAGATATATGATTCGGCTCTAAAGAAAAGTTGTAGAGCTTGATAATGCCTACAAAAAAGTCAGCGACAGCATATGTCTAACTTTTATATTTAAGTCACAAAAGTAGGTTTTCAAATTAAAAAAATAATTTAATCGTTAGGTCATGTTTATTGGTCATATTATCAACAATTATGAATTATTATCAAAATAAGTAAATTTATCGTCTCAAGTGTTTAAAACAAAAGACTTTTTCCTTTTACTGTATATAATTTCACTTTTACTGCATAAATGGTTGAAGAGATAGGACACTCACAAATAAGACACTCACAAGAAGACACTCACTAATAACGGTAATATAGTCAAATTGGCATGCAAATACGTACATACAGATGCAGTAAAAATATAACCCTTCTTTTGGCAGTCAGTAAATAAATCATAGCACTCAGTACTAACCAAACCACACTCATAATTTCATCACAAGTAAAAAGTTTTACCGCCTAACCAAGTGGGCACTGGTCAGCTAGTTAAATATATAGGGTTAAATATATCGTTAAATATATAGGGATCGATCTGCGCCGGTGGCATGAAAAAGGCGCTGAAAGCATTGTCCGTCGAAAGTAATCACAATTTATTTGGCTATCGATAATGAATGGATTTTTATAAAGGACTGATTGAATATAAAAATCCATCATTTAACCAGTGATAACAATAATAAAAATAAGTATTGCATTTTTATATAGGCTTTTAACGATTATTTCTTTCGTCGTTTCCCGTGATGGATGCTCGGTTCCGTTAAAAGAAATCCGCTATTTTATATCAATATTGCGTTCTTTATTCTATATATTTATTAATAAATAAATCTGACTTTATTTATGCTAAGATGTTTCACATTGCAAGTGCTAAAATGTGTTTAAATTTATTTTCTTCTTTGATATTCCTTTCTTTTATCATTGTTATCCGATTGCCATGGCAACTTATATTGCCGTTTCATTCAGTATACTTGCTGTCTCCCTCCACCACTGTGAATTGGTGCGCTGAATAGTAGGCTTCTATATGTTCGCAACATCGCCGTCCCTTTTGGAGTCACCAGTTGGTGTTACTAGCAAATGAACTGGTGACTTGCTAATTCGACTTGCTATAGGTGGTTTGCGGCTGATGGTATTTCTTACGTGTGGTTTTGTAACAATAACACACGAGATCGCCGATTCTAAGGCTTTGCTTATGTAGCGTCGCTAGATCACCTCCCTCTTGGGAGTCACGTGTTGGTGACGCTCCCAACCAACTCGTGATTTTATTAAATCTAGGTGTACGGAAGTACTGCTGCTGTATTTACTACCTGTTTGTGCAATTTTCTGCGAATGTTATGGTTCGCTATCCGACAAAGCTTGTGGTCGTTTTTGCTGTCCATCTATCATCTGTGATTGCTGCTGAGACCTGCTTTTGGGTGAAAGTTGTGGTTTTAATTGTTGGTGGTTTTAACTGTTATGTGGTATAGGCGTGTTTAGGATGACATGTATTGGGGCTACTGAACATAAAGAAGATTAATCAATGTTTGGGGCTAAGAGTGCCATCTACACTTTCCGTTTCATAGTAAAATTCTAGCTGCCAAAACGTAGTATGGCAAAGAGCAATCCAATAACGTATGTGTCCAATATTAATGATTCAAATCCAATAATGATGGTTAAATTGAATTGCAGAACTGGGATTATGGCACGTTTTAAGATTCATGACAATCTCTACTCTTTGACGAAAATTTTCGCCTTCGTCGTCATGTCGTGGTCATATATTCGTTCACGTAAAGTTCCCTGAAATGTAAAGTATTTACGAATTTCCCCGAAATTGGTTTGAACCGAGGAAAATGCCCAAGTTGTCGACTCGACTGCTTTCTCTTAATCTGCAACTAATATATTAATTCGTCCTCAGTGACCGCCGCGAAGAAAAATAATTAAGATTGGCCTATATTTTGACGGAAAATATCAAATTGAGCATTACGCCTATATAAATACAAGGGTCCTTTGGCAACACTGTCGATTGGGCTACCCAAAAACGGTTAAAATTTCTGTTGTTGGTTTTATTTTATTTTATTTTATTTAGGTAACGAACAGCGTTTATATATAACAAATTAAAAATATAACAATGAAACTGTGACTAATATATGTTAATAATATTTACCGTTAATTTTTATGTGTACAGTACATATATCCGTTATTATACCTTATTTATATATTCATTTATTTAGCAGCTATTTATAGTTAGAGAAAAAGAGAAAGAACAAAAAACAAATGATAATGAAATTTTACCTTTAGATTATAAACATTATTAATTATTTTGTACCAAAAATATATTTTAAAAATATTACAAAAAAGTATTCATGTAAACTGTTTAAGCAATTAATAGTCATGAGATGAAATAGGGGGGAAAAAAGACTAATAAGATTTTTTATTGGTTTCCTTAAAGTGACTTTTAACTGAGGAAAAAATATCAATGTATTCGAACCTATCGTTATACGTTGTCATAGCTCTGTTTATGAGGGAATGATTCGTATAATTAGAGTTATATCTCTTTATAGGTATATAAAACAAGTGTGGGTTCCAAGTAATGCGAGGATGAGCCAGAATGGATATCTTTCGACCAGATACGCACTGTCAAAAATATTATTTATTACATTGTAGAGAAACGTCATATCGTAGGCTGTACGCCTATCTTCAAGACTATCGAGTTTAAAAATATCCTTGTGTGAATCAGCAGATTTATTTTCCCCAAAGCACAAGTGCTTTAAGATTTTTTTTTGAATACGCTCTTGTACAAGTTGTATTGGGGGGACCAAATATAAGGTGCAGATTCAAGTATACTACGGACATAGGTTCCATATATTACTAACAAGTTCGATGTCTCGAAAAAGGGCTTGCACACCCGTAGTAGAAACCCTAGCGATTTTTATGCTCTGGTGACACTTTCAATGTGCTGGTCGAATTTCATTTTGGAATCGAGTAAAACCCCCAAATCTCGGACAATGTTAGTCTCCTTAATGTTATCGTAACCAATTTTGTAATCGTATAATATTTTATTTCTGTTTCTAGTAAACAAGATTCGATGGCACTTCTTAACATTAAGATCGAGCTTGTGTGTACATGCGAGCGTTGTTGAAATAAAGATAAATAAGATTGTCTGCATAAAACACAAATTACAATATTTATTTACAAACTAAGAATGTCCGAGCAGAGGAAATTGGTAGAAAAAGGAAAGAGAAAAGGAAGAATTGGTTACTTCTTGTAAGTAGTATATTTTGGGGTGAGTTTTTAATGACTCCATTAAAGGCGAGTTTCGTATATTTGCTGGGAGATCGTTCCAGAGTCTTGCACCACGGACACAGAAAGTAGGAGTTAAGATCAGTGTATGACAAGGGGTTTTGAGAAAAAAGTGTCAAAGACTGGTCGAAGTACGAGACCGTGAGAGCGAAATGGTCCAGAAGCTCGTGGAGATAGGAAGGTGTTTATTGGGAGAGTACACGATACAGGAGAGCGAGCATGTGAAAATTTCTTCTTTCGCGTACTGGAAACTACTTTAACTGTGCCCTATATTCTAACAAGTGATCATACCATACAAAGGCAAGTAAAATACATATTACAAGCAAAACAACTCACGTAAATTTATCTAAAATCCTATGCTCAGCAGGCGGGAAAGGCTGCTGTTGCCTGAGAATTACATTACATTTTCCTCGTGTCCAATTTACGGCTAAAAACCGCTTTTGAACGTGTCAAAATAATTGAGTTAGGTAGTAAGTCTTGTTACTACTCTTTACTTAATATACATATGTAGGTAGTCAAAAAATTAACTACTATATTGTCAAAATATAAATAACCAAAATAGAAGCCTAATAATTGAGATAGTTAATAATTTGAATAGATACGCACTTAAAGTTATTAATTAAAACTGGAATGATGTATACCTGCAGAACAAAGGACGTCTGCTCTGGGCTTCGGCGATTACTAAAGAAAGAGTTTTTGGTCGGTGACCCGACGAATTCGAATTGAGTGTTGGACACCGATAAAATTATTGCGCGTTTTAACCTAACAGGGATGTTTTTATTTTTATTTTAGAATATTTGGTACTCAAACAATACTCTAACAAATACATTATTTATTTATTTATTTATTTATTTATTTATTTCATTAGCAAATCAACTTAACAGTTTATACCAATCCGTTGATATGCAATATACACATAAATTTAAAAAATAATAGAATTCTTACAAGTACATACACAACATGTTTAAATAAGCATTAAATACAAATAAAGGCATTAATAATTTAAAAAAAACTTACAAACTTACGGCACAAAAAGAGTGAAAACAATTTATTTTATTCTGACATAAACAAGTAGCGCAATGCCTACACCTTGAAGAGATGCGGGCTCGCTGTAAAAATATCAAAGTCTGCCGCTGTCGAACATAGCGCATTTATGTGACGCAAAGCACGGGTAAGCAGACTCCATCGACTTAGGTTGGTGCGCGAGGACGGCTCCGCAAATAGATTATGAGTGCGAGCACGATTATAATTGTCCGGAACAAAGAGACAAACCTTCGCTAGCATGCTAGGATTATCAACTCTTCCCCGGATCAGCTTGAAAACGTAGGCCATGGCGAGCATTTCTCTACGCAACTTAAGAGAGTTAGCCCACCATGCCTAGTAGATTACATCTAATATTTTTACATAATTTCTTATTTGAGCATAAGATCCTATGAGTACTCCGAATCCTAAATTAATTATTTCCTATGTGCCGTTTAAATGACGCTTCATAAAAAAGTATATAAACACTTTTTCTATTGTATAAACGCGTAAAAATATTAGTAGTAATTAATGTAGGGGAGACCTGTCCAAAACCGTATAGCTAAGGATAAAACTCCATAGGTCAGTTATTAAAATAAAAAAATGCTGAATAATCATCACTTTTATTAAATAATTTCAATGAGAACATAATGCAATTGAAACAATTAAAAAAATATTAATTATAATACTAAATTTAAAAAAAAAACCAAACATCTCATTTTTCCGATTTTGCCCCGGGGGGTGGACAAAACCGTATACCCTATACGATTTTGCCCCGGAAGATAACTAGCAGTTGTTACATTGGAACTGTTCCAGTTCGTCAGACTCCCAGCCTGTACAGCCTTCGTGGGCCCACTTTTTACACTTGGTGCATTGCACCCAGCCTTCATCCAGCTGACTTATACCATATTGTCCATGACAATACGAGCAAATATCATCTTTCGTTGTGTTTGCTTTTCTCGAAGGAATTCTTGACCGTTTGGTTTCTTTATGTGGTTTCTCTAAAATGAGGGTAGGTTGTTTTTTCTTATTTTGGGAAATATCCAATAATTCTGTTTTATACGGCGAAGAAGTTATTATTGCTGTTTTGCCTCTACGATGGTTGGTTTTTCTTTTTTGAACCGCATTAATTCTGGGAATTGGCATAATATCAGCTGGAGAAACGAGTTGTATCAGAATAGTTTCATCTGGTGTAGCAATCTGTTCACGAGAAAGTTGGACTGAAGCAGTGGAGGTTGATGGCATCTGGTCAATTTGTAGCGCAGTGAAGGTTGATGGCATTGGGTTGATTTGCGGCGCAGTGGAGGTTGATGGCATCCTATCAATTTGTGGCGCAGTAGAGATTGAAGGTATCGGGTCTTGATAGGGCAGATCATCCATTCTTTCTGAAATTGATGTTGCACGTTCACCTATTTCTATTTCCGTCGTTTCAGCCCCAGCGAAGTCAGCTTCGTCGAAAACGTTCCGATTTGTTGGAAAAATTCCTGTTTTAGAATAGCCAGATACAGCATTTTGTATGGTAGCTGCTTTACAATAAGCTGCTCCAAAGAGTTTAGATAATTGAAATTGAGTGACAATTCTTCCTGGGTTGGTTCTGAGCCAAACGTTTACCTCTTGGCTATAAAATATACTCAGTGGACCCATAAAACTCACATCGAGTGGCTGTAACCTATGCGTGCAATGGGGAGGGAAGCTTAAGATAATCACTCCATTTTGCCTGGCTTTATCAATCAAGGGTATATTTTTAGTATGTGTCGAGTGTCCATCTAGCAAAAGTAGCACGGGGTCATCTATTTTGGGCTTAACAGTAACTATAAAGTGATCAAGCCATTCGACAAATATTTTACTTTGTACCCAGCCGCTTGGATGACAGACGGCAATCGTTCCCGGCGGCGCACCATCGAGCAGTTCCGCCTTCATTCGAACTCGTGGAAAAATTAATAGCGGAGGAACATAATTTCCGGAAGCAGAGACACAAATGATAGCCGTAGTCAGCTGTCCTCTTTCTGCTGAACTAGCTAAGCCGACTTGTTTTTTTCCTTTAAGAGCGATAATTTTACTTTGTCTCTTAGGCACTGTTGTCACGCCAGTTTCATCCACGTTAAAAATCTTTGTCGATGAAAATTTAAATTGGTCAATTAGCCCCTCTAGCAAATCGAAGAATTTATTCACGCTAACCCTGTTGAAACCCATTGCTCTTGCCACAGATGTTGGCTCTGCTGTACGAAGAGACAATTCCGGATGACGTTTCATAAAACCGGATAGCCAATCTTCTCCCGCTAATTTCTCAATCTTGTTAAAATTATGAGTGATTTTATTACATTCCGCCATTTGAAATGCTAAACGACGTAGATCTTTGTACGTCAGACCAAATAAGCGTCTTTCCATGGTCAAAACGTGATCAACTAAGCCTTGTTCCTGAGAAGGAGAAAATACTGGTTTAAATCGGCCGAGGCCTTTGCTTGTAGATAATTCCAAATCTCCGTTATTTCTATATTTATTGACACGGTCTTGTAAAGTAGATTTCGGCACTCCGTAGGTTTCTGCAGCTTTTAAATAACCCATACTTCCATCAACTACACTCATTACTGCTACGCTCATAAGGTAAGTGTCCCAGTCTTGTCTGTTAGTTTTTCTCTTGTAATTACGCGGCATGTTTATAACATCTGAAAAGTAAGATTAAACATAATAATGGAAACCTCTGGGTCAAAATCGTATACCGGTCGGTTTTACCCCGTACGGTTGTGCCCCGAAAGCCCTGCATTCACAATTTCATTCACAACTACAAATGCAAACAAAATTCGACGACAAAGTTGTAGGTTAATATTGAGAAAACACACATATTCAAAATTATTGGACATGCCACATACCTACAAAGTACGGAATCTTCAATATTCGATATTCTAATAACTCAAAAATAACACCAGGACACCGAAAAATAACAAATATGCGATAAATTGTCGGCCGGTGATCGTGCTTTGACAGGTCTCTGCTGACTAATAGAAAAGTATGGTGGCTAGAGATGGGCAACGCGCCGGCGGGAATTTTTGAAAACTGAAGGAGTTACTTATGCTGTACGGTTTTACCCCGGTATACGGTTTTGGACAGGTCTCCCCTATATGTTAGAGTATTGTTTGAGTAACAAATATTCTAAAATTAAAAAAAAAACATCCCCATCGCAACAATTGTTATATAAAAACAACAGCTTTTATATAGAAAAAAACTAAAATTACGAAAAATTATAAAAAAACAATTAATTTTATTAAAAAAACGACCTACTGTTACATAGTGATAGAAATTTAACTAACAATAATATAGCAATTCAGTAAGCCATTAAATTACAAAAAATAAATAAAATAGATCCTTAAAAAATATAATAAACATTTAAATTGCAGAAACAAATTTTCAGTAAATTTAAAATAAAAATTATAAAAAAGTGATGATATATTCCCATGAATTCGATTACATGTTTCTATAAAAAAATAGTAATAAAAACGTACAGTAAATTATCAAACTACGTCTTGTAATTTAATTTCAAAATTAGATTCCATTGTTAGAACTTACAGGTTGAAAAAATGCAAATATGACAATATTGCCGTCTTTGAATCGTGGCGTATTCGAAGTATACCGTATTCGAAAAATTAATCAAACAATGTAAGATGTAATGTAGAAGGTAATGTAGAAATGTAATGTAGAAGGTAAGGATATTAAGGTAAGGTAAGGATAGGATATAGGATAGAAAAAAAGGTAAAGGAAGGTAAGGTAAGGATATAGGATAGAAAAAATGTAATGTAGAAGGTAAGGATATTTGTAAAAGTAAACAAAAAATGTGTGCGTTATTTATGGAACGTTCCGGCATCCAGTGAGAACCAGCATCCAGTATGATGACACTAGATCCCGTATTTAACAATTCGAAAAAACAACTATATAAAAAGGAGTCAGATTAAAATTATTTTTGATCAAACTCCGTCGGCTTCCTACTTAACAACCTGGATATCAACAACTATTTACAGTAGGGCGGTGTCGACTACAGCAGGCGAACCCGTCACCCCAGGCTGGTATTGCGATATTATGTGATCTTTCGCAGCCGTAGGATGAACGTAGAAGACTTAGAGACAAGACAATCTACTGTCTAGCTCCGCCAATAAGCCTGTTAGAGGCCAACGCCTTACGGCGAGGCACCGGAAAGGTACCATGGTGGAGGTACCAGATTTGGTAGGATATCTCCGTCTAGAGTAAACCGTCAGGACACCTCCGTCCTCCCGACTGGTTACGGGTCCGAAGTCGCTTACGCGTTACCTGCTATATTACAGCGGTAGTTCAGTGTAAATTTGTCGCGGACCTGGGCGTCATTTGTCGGTAGTGCCACACGGGATCCGGTGGCTCAAGGTGATTTTAAGAGTGGCATGACAGCAGGTCAACATCCACCCCCGCTGCTTAGGAGACGGTACGAGTATATTTTTAGGCTCCAGACTCCTTCAGCAATTAGTCAGAGTGCACAATCGATTGGGTCACCGAACGGTGCGCAAACCGTCCAGTAGCGCCGGAATGCAATCCCACCAGGAGAAACCGGTCCACTAGCGTGTGAGGCCTGAGACGCGAAAGTCTTACTCGGGGTAGCCTTCCGCGCGAGGAGGCTTCTGAATAGGAGCTGAATTGTGAGTTGAGCCGATCCGAGAACAAAATGGATCTTGTGGCCCAAGCTTCACGAAACCGTTCGCTACCCGAAACCGTTCGCTACAACTATTTACAGTAAAATGTGTTAGGAATTAGTTGATCTACGCTACCATGATCTATTATATGATGTATAAAATCGTATAGAAAGTCCTGGCTATTATTGCTTTTTTCTTTATATCAATGTTAGTGGTTTCACAAATTTGCCGGAGCAAGAAAATGTTGGGTCGTTCACCGAATAAATGTACGCATTGCTTTAATTTGAATTCCTATGCTGTCAGGGTTCGGGTTTAGAAGAGCGACCCCTTTAAACCTACGTATTTTCTAATGCATATCCAGTGATAATACCTTAAATTTCGCATTTTTGGTATTTTGATTATTATCGATATTTTGGAATAAATAGGGGGAATAATAAATTATAATAATAATTAATTGTTCATTTGTACTTAAAAACTAGAAGTCGGAGAGCCAGCGACAAAAAAGTGTAAAAGTTTTGGAAAATTTGATACTTTCAGATGAGACAGTATTTTGACCATAGAATGCCAGGGTACAGTCAGCAAGCCAGATACTAGGACATCTGGCGCTGGCGTACTAGGAAAGGTGTAATTAGATTAGCAAGCAAATACTTAGATTTTTTTAACCTATTGTATAGCTTTAATCGCGGGCCTAGGCCAGCGCGGCGACCGAATGAAGAAATTTCTTAACGAAAATTAATGATTTTAAACTGATAATTACGTCTAAAGGAGTACTGCTTACGATTCGAAAAAAATATATGTTAAACAAGAACATATTCCTAATATTTTTAGCTTTGAATATTTTAGATTTTGTTTATATTACATAGTGTAATTAATTTGTGAAATTAGGTCTAACCGAACACAAAAACGACTACTACGCAAATACTATCTGGCGTATTATTATGAAACCTGCATCATTTTAAAGATAATTTATTTATCTATCTTTTTATCTACGATTTTTTTCGAATAATCCGGTTACTTTGCTTTATCGAATAAAAAATTCGTGCGCGGCGCTCTATCGGAAGGAGTTTAAATTATTTCGAATCATTTGCTACCGCAGCCGCAAATGATTCGGAATAATTTCAACGTTTTCCGATAGAGCGCAGTTATCTGATATCAGAAAAAATAAAATAAATAAATAATTATAATTGCATAAGTTGTTAAAAATGCTATGCAATAGCTTTACCGCGGCAGTCCCCGAGTGCCATACGTATTTTTTTTATTTATAAATATAATAGACCCTACATGTGAGGTTGAAGACTAGAGGTATTTAAATTTAATTTATTTGTGTACATTTTGTGTATATTAGTATTTTATATTAGTATGTATATTTATTTTAAGTATGTATTTATGTATTACTATATATTGGTGTTGGGTTTAATAATAATTTCTTACTACTATATATATATAGTACAAAAACGATGCTTACGAATAATATGTGGAATTCCAAAGACTGACAGCTGCAAACCACTATTTAAAAAGGAGTTTGTGCTAACGTTTATATCGATATACATCTTGGAAACCTGTAAATTTATAAGGGACCACGATCAGTATTTCAAAACAAACAATGTTGAACACGGCTATAACACACGAAATAAACATGAGCTACAAGCACCCAAGCCAAATTTAACTCTATTTAAAAAAGGAATGTTATACAATGCAATAAAAATCTATAACCACCTACCTGCAAATATCAAAGAAATAAAAGGAAAAGGGTTTACCGCAGCGTTGAAAAAATGGCTTATCGATAAAAGCTTTTACACATTAAACGAATATTTCTCATAATATTATATTGTAGGCATGCATTTTCATTTTGTTTTTACAATAATTCAATTAGGAAGATTACAAATTTTCAATTATATACATTTCGTATTTATAGGCGGATTTTTGATTATTCCTTGATTTTGATTTTTTTCATTATTTTTTATATTATTGGTGAATTATTTTTTCTAATTGTCTTCTACTGTTAGTTCTACTTATCCGGTCTGTTTAGATTTTTTCATGTTAAACCAGTGAAATAATTACATTTTTAATAAGATATTATAATTAGCAGATAAGTCAATTTAGCAGATAAGTAAATTTGTCAATCTGTTTTAATAACAGGTAATTGTGAGAGACATAGTTTTACGCATTATCACCATAAATGTACCACCACAATTTCGGACAATAAAAATATTTCTATTTCTATTTCTATATATATATAATTTTGTATGTTGGTATAACCTTTTGTGCTTGTGTATTATGCAAGAATGAATTTTTGAACTTTATACCAATAATTATTATATAACCGAACGTCATACATGTCAGCTCGCAATATGCTAAGTCAAATATCAGCATCCTTAGATACGGGCGTTCTTGCTCAGTTAGGTAGGCGATGAGCCAACGGCTATGGATTCAACTTGTTTTTCCTGCACGTTTTATTATACTGTATACCGAATATCATAGAATATCATACCGTCTGTAAATCATGTTTTTTAAAATAAAATAAATAAATAAATAAAATTTTAATTAATAACCCCAAAGTATATTGGAAAATATGAAAATTCATCAGTAGACAGTGTACGCAATAAAGAACTCGAAAGTCAGTCTACACAGAAATTGAACGCGTGGAGTCAGCATTATAAACATGTCACAAAAATGAAGTCATTGAAATTTGGAATTATTTCAATTTACTTTATCTTATATATGAAACAAATAGACAGCCATCGATTGTATATAACTCAGTCAGTAAGAAGCCCATAGAAGTCAGGATAACGACCACGCGACTTACGGAATCAAGGGTTTGTTAGTGAGTTAACGCTTTTATATTTGTTTGTTTTACACATTAATAAAACTCCTTTGATTTCCTTTGAAACAGCATTCATTCATTCATCAACGGAAAATTTTGAATTTTGCAGAATTGTCGACAATTACACTTATGAAGCCTAGGAGCCCGATTGCGTTGCTTTTTGAACTAAAACTGAAATTAGTTCAAGAGAACGAGATAGAACAATACGTTAGAGCGGAATATGAAACGAACGATCGTCGATAAAAACTACCTGTCGAACTAAAACGTAACTACGTTAGAGCGGAATATGTCGATGTTGCTAAAAATTTTCATCATTTTAACCGAACATTTATAAAAAAGTGTACTATGTAACAAATATAAGAGTGGTATCACTCCAGAACAGACTGTCGTCTAGTGCAGCGGTCCGCAACCTTTTTGATGTTGCGACCCCAAATTAAAAAAAAGAGTTTTCAGCGACCCCAGAAAAAAAACACTAAATTTACAAATGCAAAGGTTGGTTCAGGTAACGAGATCAAGGTAAACTTCAATTTTCCTCCATGTTCTAGCTGTTTTTATTTCGTAAATTATATCGGAAAGTTTATTTATTTTGGAAAATAGTAATAGAGCAAACGAGAAAATATGCCTTTAACATATTTATGAAGGCATTAAATGAGACAAGCAATTATTTTAACATTTTATTCACTAAGAAAATTAGGTAAGTAAGTTTAAAAATTAATTTGAACCTTGCGCTTGCACACATTCAGTCAGTATATTAATTCTTGGTGATATATTATCACAAATAGACACCCTCAAATAAGGTTCTACATTGTCTGGAGCGATATTTTGTTTTTATAGCGGTCAATGCGGAGAAAGCTGTCTCACACAGGTATGTAGATGCGAATTGCGAGGCAGCAATTGCAGTAGAGATATTTTGTATAACAGTGGATATTCATTTTCCGTCATTATCCAGAACTTGGATAGATCCGTGGTTTTAAAAATAGCTCGAAAGCTTTCATCGGACATTAAATCGATCAGCTGCTCCTTTTCTTTAAAGTTTATCGAATCTCTCCCTTTTAAAGAAATTGGAATCAAAATGTGTATGGAGAGGTTATATTTTACGCATAAACTTTAATAAAAATCGATAAGTACAGGACCTTGTTGACTTTTTTGACGACCCCATAATTATATTTAGCGACCCCGTGCGGGGTCGCGACCCGAAGGTTGCGGAAGGCTGGTCTAGTGGAGCTGATAAAATCCATCAAGTCTTTTCTTTCTTTGCTTCGCAGACAATGATTAAGTATTTGCCCTTTTCTATACTGTATTATTTATGTCGACATCGTAAAATTTTGTTTTGGATATAAACTTAAAAAAAAATAAATACATTCATCCGAATAAATTTGAACACATTTCGTGCGGTGTTAGATTCTGATGCTTTATTTTTGTGGGTAGTTTTAATGCGAAAAAGTGACAACCGTGCATTTCACATTCCGCTATGCGTATTGCCCTGTCTCGCTCACACGCACTAATTTCCAATTTTAGTTCATGAAGAAACGAAATCGAGCCCTATATGTATGTATAGGGTATATGCATTTATTTGCCTTTCTTGCCTTAAAGTCTCAAACGTTCTCAAAAGTCCAAACGTACACATATTATTTTCCTTTTATATTTTTTTAGGTTATTTTTTAAATTGATTTATTCATTTATTATGATTATTATTTTTATTTTATTTTCATTTTGTTTTCATATATTTTCCTTCCTTTCCAACAGTCTCCTATCGTGAATCTAATATACAGGGATTTTTTGTTAATAATTTAATGATTAAAATATTTTTCTGCATACTTCCAATCTGAAATTGTTTAATTACATATTACATTTGCATTACTAAATGAATAAATAAAATAAATAAATCCTGCTTTAAAGCTGCTGCTAATCAGCTGAAAATATCCTGATTACCTAACCTAACCTAACCTAACGTCACGTTATTATTGGGGCTGAGTACGGTAGAGGGAGCAAGCATATAACCATTCTCCTTTGGCGTATTGGTCCACGTTTAAATTATAAATAGGATATAGTTATATAGTTTCGGTGACGTTGCAGCCGCCGTTATCCAGGGTAGATTGAAAGAGCTGTCAATCCGTTGTTTTGCGGGTAGGCCGCATACCGCTGCCGCCACTGCGTAGGTTATAACGGTGGTAGGGAGACGGGCTCGGATCGCGCGAATTTCGAAAATCCGTCTTGCTCACTGTATCCATTTCTTACGTCCTTGCGTTCGGCGTTCGGCAGCGGGAACATTTTAAGAAGAGGGTTCGCGCTCCGAGCCCGGCTCCACACTACCGTTATAACCTACGCAGTGGCGGCAGCGGTATGCGGCCTATCCGCAAAACAACGGATTGACAGCTCTTCAGTCTGCCCTTGACAACGGCGGCTGCAACGTCACCGAAACGTCGGGTGCTACAAATTTCACACGATCAACAAATGCATCGATTTCCAGTGAAATCCACTGACTCAATTCAGCTATTATTTTGACTCGTGCAGCTATGAAACAGCACGATGAAACAATACTTTTACTCAGAATATTTCAAATTGCATAATTGCACGGCCTATATAAACCGGCCAAAAAGCAACCAAATGATCAGTAATCACCTTCCCCCAAGGTTGCGATGGCATATCCGGTACCCCTCTACGAGGTCGCTCAACGGATCCGGCTCCTTGGTTTCCTTTCCTTATTTTCCCTGAGTCTCGAAGCATCAACTTGGGTTGTCGACTACAGCGGGCGAGCCCGTCACCACAGGAAGTTTTAACGATTAGTCGTTCTATCTCCCTGCAGTGAGCGTTGAAGACTTGGGACAAAATAGTCCACCATCTAGCTACGCCACAACCCGTAAGAGACAAACGCCTTAACCGCGAGATAACCAGTAATGTTACCTGGCAAGCCGACACTCGCGCCCTTACTTCCAATTGTGACCAGATTTCTCCGGTCTCTCGATAGGTTCCGAGTTCGAGGTCGCTTGCGCGGTCCTCTCCCTTACGAAGCGGTGAAACGGTGTATACCAAATCTATCGCGGACCACGGCGTCCTTTGCCCTGCTCTTCACCCAGGATCAGATGGCCGATGGTCATTTCAAGAGCAGTCGCCGTAAGGTCCGCAACCACCCCCGCTCTATAGGAAACAGCACAGCTTCCAGACTCCCCCGGCTGTTAGTCAGAGTGCACAATCGATTAGCTTACGCCGCACGGTGCGCAGACCGTCCAGGAGCGCCAGAGGTTTGATTCCCAGGGGAAACTGACCAAGGCCAGAGTCCTACCCAGGTTCGCACCTCATGCGTGGAGGCCGTCGGATAGTGTTGACCCGTGAGTGTGACCGACCCTGAACAGAATAGGTCTTCGTGGCCAACCCAGCATGGGCCCATTAGCTCCCAAAAGCATCTCGAAGCATCAGTCTGTAATCCCACAGACTCGAGCAGTGCCCAGTACAAGATACTAGGAGCACACATACAATCCTCATCCACTTTCCTACATAACCGCCGTCGCGCAACCCTCGCGTCTCGATAAAGTAATCCGGGCAATCGTTAATTCGGCAAGCGTTATAACTGACAATATTCAATCGATTCAATCAATAAATATCTTCTGCTTCATCAAAACCGCCTTTAAATACGGAGATAACTCGTAAGTTGACACCACCACCTCACACAGAACAATTTGGAGTCTTGTGAGGGGTGGTCCCTCACAATGTTAAACAACCGCGATAGTCTTCGATTTTATAACACATTTAAATTGTTTGTGTATTACACAGAAGGTAGTACACGAATAGGGAAAAGGATTTAGGCTAATATTATTGGATGTATTTGTGGCCAAGGTGTGGTGATGAGTAGTAGGCTCAAAATAGGTGTTCACATGACGTAATGCGATGAGATGACGTCACGGCACGATCGAGTAGCGCTCAAAGACGCGGTGGCTCCACCGCTCCACCGCTCCACCGATCCACCGCTCCACCCGCCATCGCGTCGCATCGCATGGCCACCCGTCCAGACCAATGATCCGGACAATTTAATACCTACACCTCTTTGATTCGAACCGACGACCTAACGATCGCTTACATGTACGAACACGTAGCTACATTTATATCTAAGCTGATGCTTTCCACCTCAGCCCACGGCGCGCGGATTCGATCACCTTCACCTCATTGACGGCTCGCCCGGACGGGGCACTTCCTCGCCATCCACCATCTGTCTTGTCGACAACCCTCACAGATTATGCATTCATATGTATTTGTATGACCGATGTTTTTTGGAAACGAGAAACTGACAATAAATTTTAATATGTATTTGAATAAAGAACTGATCAAATCTGAATTTTAAATATTTCTTTCTTCCTCAGTGTTACCACAGTATACCAGACTGTATTAGGCCATTTATAATTTATACCAATCACCCACTTTTTTATGTGATTGGTGTAAATTTTAAACGGTATTAGGTTTAAAGGCCCGACTCCATAGTGAACAATTTAATGAAGTTATATAAAACAAAATTGAAAACAAAACAAGCTGCGTCGCGAGTTCAAGGGCTGGCGTATGGCCGCCACATGTCTACTACTCCGCCAACGCAGATGTTCAAACGTTTGAGAAATTCGAAAACATTTGCACAAGCGTAACGCTAACCGAAGGCGTTCGTCGAGACTTACCCCTCTGCTCAGATCCCTCGCACCCTATCCCCGCAATACAATGTCGCTCGAGAGTGCGTCGACTGTTCTCTCGGTATACTGTGATGTTACTTTAAACTGTTGTATACTTCGTTTGTGAATTTGCTAAGAAGGGAATGCGATTCATCGTGCCTAATAAGGGGTTTGCTTGTTTGTTTGTTTGAAATGACATAGTGGTACTATTACTAAGTGGCAATTTCTAACGATCATACCGCCAGTGTTACTGTGACAAAATTTTTATAATGGCAAATTAACATATATAACCAGTGTAATTTTTGTAAAGTAGCGGTCTTAATAAATGACAATTACGTAATAAACATACCTAATACCTAATGAAAATGATAGAAATTAATAACATATGTAAACTCAATATCGAAGCGAGGAATGAAATATAAGGACGAGGTAGGAGACGAGTGGGGGGGGGGGGGGGGAGTATTTATAAGTTAGGTAGACGTCCCTTGAATGATTTTTTAAACCCGTTAATGTTTTCAATGTGTCTCAGGAGCAAAGGCACTTAATTCCATAATCGGGACGCCTGCACTGCAAATTACATAGACATGCAAGTTGATGAATGCTGAGGTATAGGCAGTAATAGATTTTCCTGAGAGCGCAATGCAAGGCCATTGTCGGTTGTTTATTAAAAATAAGTTAATAGTAAAAAACACATTTTAAAAACAAGCTTTTATTAAAATGTTTTTTCTTGATCCAACCTTGGGTGCAGCAGCCATGTCATGGTGGAACTTAGAATAGGCTATCATAATTGAATGCATTACAGAATTTCGTTTCTGTGCTGTTGAATGTTGAGTTGTCCCATTTTTCGAAGCCAACCCTGGGTGCAGCAGCTCTATCGCTGAAACTTAGAACGGGCTGTCATAATTGAATGCTTACACTAAATATCATTTCTGTGCTATTTATTGTTGAGGAGTTGTTGAGGAGCCAACCCTGGGTGCAGCATGTCATTTTTTTTATTTTTTTTAATTTGTTGTGTGGGGCTTTCCTAAGGTCTTTATGAGCCTTGTAACACTGCGACCATTGCTGATGTATTGTGTTCACCACCTACTATATATCTGCGCTAAGCCTATAAGTATGTCATGGTAAAATTTAAAACCGGCTATCATAACTGAATGCGTATACAAAATTGTGTGTCTGTGCTGTTGACCGTGGAAGAGTATCCTCGTCAAGAGCCGATCCTGGCTGTAGAATCAGGTCATTCTCACCATAATAATGCATTGTCATCGGAACTGAACCAACAAGCAAAATTTCAACTTCATTAGGATAAGAGGAAGGGGTTCTAATTCAGCTTGCAAGATTTGACCTAAACAAAATAACAAACATTGCTTGGTAAATAAAACCTTGTAAAAACGACGATTGTTGTATTTTTTTTCTTTTATGTTAAATATTTCGTGTGCAACGTCGTTTGTTTTACAGACCAGCAAAAAATAAACAAAAGCGCCTTTCGTTTTCGACCCAAAAACGCAAAAAAAAGCCCGCAAAATCTCTCTCATTGAAATGCCGATTGGAAAAAGAAATTGACTCATTGATTACATATGAGTTACGGCTAATGAAATTGTTAATCGGTTGGAAACGAAATAAAATAAGTGTCTACGGTAATGCTGTACATAGTTGCCCAGAGAGCTTTCTGGAACGTATTTTAAAAAGACGCATATACACTTTCGTTGCCATAAAAACTGGGTATCAATACGAATTTAAAAATGTCACTCGCCCGTAGAATCCAGATAAGCGATGCAGAAACAATGAAATCATTACATAAATAAACC
This sequence comes from Micropterix aruncella, assembly GCA_944548615.1. Lineage (NCBI taxonomy): Eukaryota > Metazoa > Arthropoda > Insecta > Lepidoptera > Micropterigidae > Micropterix > Micropterix aruncella. The sequence continues at coordinate 33,944,637 of OX155962.1, forward strand.
TGTCACGACATTACAGCTTCATTCTTCTTATTTTATCTTTTTGCTTCGCTTTACTGCCAACCAAAAACTCAAAAGACCCCGGCGCGGCATTTATTCTGCGCGGCCGCCGTATCTCTGATGACGTCTTTAGCAAACAGGCAGCTGAATTTATACTACAAAAACGATTTTAATTTAAAGTAATGGACATTTTGTTGTTTTTTCATTTATTTATACCCACAAGGCATATGCCTTTTCGTGAACCCGCCTTGTTGCCTATTGGCACCATCTTCTAGGTGGGTATTTGTAGCATCACGCAGTTAAACACTCAGGCGGTCACCCATCCCAGTATTGACCGCGCCCGCCGCTGCTTAACTTCTGTAACAACGAGGAGAACCCGTGTCAACAAGGCTACGGACGATACGCCGTTTGTTGTTAATTCTCAGAAAAACTGAAGAGTTTATTTAGACACAGGTTATAATTATACTGTGCTTTTAATACATATTTTTTTCTTGCGATCCAAATAATATTTAAAAAGAAAAATCTTCAAAAACAACAAACATGAGAAAACAACAAACATGAGAATTTTTGCGAACAAGTAAATTTGAAAATAGAGATTGATAATTTGAGTAATGTTAAGACTCGGTGAAAAATCGTTTTTTGTTACAACCATTGATTATATATGGTAATATTCATATTCATATTCATATTCATTTTATTAGTATACTGGTATACAAGTCAGATACAGATTGGCAAACATCCATACATATTAGCAAACAAAACATTTTTTTTATCGTAAAGAAAAAATAACAGTAAGCAAAAAAAAAGACAAAAAATACAAGAATAATGTAAAAAGAGTAAATACACGACAAAATGCAAAGAAATCAATAAACACTTAGCCACCAAAGCATTTTAGACTTCACTGGAGTAATATTCCTCCAGTGAGTAAAACGCTTTATCTATGAGGTACCTCTTAAGGCGTCTCTTAAACACGCCAAGAGATTGCGCCTGCCTAATGTGCTCGCTGAATTTGTTGTAAACCGCTGGGCCGGCAATTCCAGCCCAGCCCAATTCCAGCCCAGCCCAATTCCAGCCCAGACCGCTCAATTCCATAATAGTGCAGTCACTTTAGCCAAAAAAGTGGGTAAACCTCGGAATGAGAGATAATAAGCTGGAAACTCGTACACACCTTTATTTCGGCGTTCTATAAGTTGTCTCAAAAGTCTCATAAAATCTAGTGTCTGCGTCGAAAGTTATTCAAGGTCAAAGGTCACCAAAATCGGTTTTTCACGATTGTTAGGTTTCTATAGCTCCAATGATGTTAACATCTATGATAAAAAATGTAGAGCATACGATTTGCGACAAATTTTGTACCAAACATTTTTTTATGCGGTCAACCGTTTTTGATATAGAAGGCGGAGAGCGCACAGCGCCTGAGCGCTGTTGTGTATACCTGAGTATACATACTGTAAAGCAAGGTCAACTGTGAATCTCGGTGAATAATACCCTGTATAAAGTTATTAAATCTTTAAAATATCATTAGCAATGAATAATTTGTATTATTTATTAGTTAAAACATTGTATTTAATAATATTTTACACATATCTAATATATTCATTTACCTACTTTGTGTTATTAAAAACTCATTAAATGACTTACATTACACTCATTAAATGACTTATATTACATACCTATTATATATTTTAATATTATATAATTATTTATTGAAAATAGATTTCCAGTAGAAAAGTAATTAGGTATTTTGCCTTTAAATGTGTAAACCCTTAAATACTTAGTTTTCTATTATGTTTATAACTGGGGAGGCGGACCCCTATAGTACGACCTTTTTCTGTGAAATTTATACCTGAGAATGCCGACCCCTAATAATACGACTTTCTTTATTTATAATTAGATCATGAGACATGTGTTTCTTTGTTTCGTTTAGATCTCGGCAACGACGGACGTAATTATTTGAAAATGATGGCTGATTTATGTTTTATTTGTAAGAAGTCATTTTTAGAATGTGATTCTGTTAATGTAGTGCGTGGCTTGAAAACTTTAAAAACTGCAAGTAGAGAAAGAAATGTAATTGCGTATTAATAATAAGTGTATTAAAATATATTTAGGTACTTGTTTTATTTCTACTTAAAAACTACTTTCAATAAATTAATATAAAATTAAGATATAAAATAAGTATTTCATTTAATGAATTTTAAATTACACAAAGTAGGTAAGCAATATTAAATGAATATATTAGATATATGTAGAATGTTATTAAATAACATGTATCAACTAATAAATATTACAAATTATTCATTATTAATTACAATTTAATGATTTCATAACGTTATTCAGGGCATTATTCACCGAGATTCACAGTTGACCTTGCTTTACAGTATGTATGGCTGAGCGCTGCGCACTCTCCGCCCTCTATCTCAAAAACGGTTAAGCGCATGGAAAAATGTTTGGTACAAAATTTGTCGCAAATTTTATATTCTACAATTTTTATTTAAGATGTTAAGACCGTTGGAGCTATAGAAACCTAGATAATCGCGAAAAACCGATTTTCGAGGCCTTTGACCTTGAATAACTTACGACGCAGACACGAGATTTTATGAGACTTTTGAGACAACTTATAGAAGGCCAAAATTAAGGTGTATACAAGTTTTCAGTTTATTATCTTTCATTCCGAGGTGAAACCCTAATTAGACTGGGTTATAAGACGTGTTGGCAACCATTATGCGCCGGTGAAATGCAGGTGGCGCTGATAAAATTGACGGTGACACTAATAGCAATTTATTTTGCCAACTATAATAACATAGATAATGAATATTTTTTTATAAAGGACTAATTGATTATACAAATCCAATAATTAAACTAATGAGAAGAGTAATGACATCCAATTCGTAGTGCTATCTGTCGCATTTTTTTAAATAGGGTGATTACATCCGGTTGCGCCCAAAGTATCTTTTGCATCAGTATTTGATTAGTGTATGTGGATGTTCGCCTTCACTAACAGATGTTGATTCCGAAGAAGAAGAAGAACGACTTGAACGCTGCCAGTACTGCGTTTGCTCGAAAATGACTACCCCCCACTAGTTTTTATAATTATCCGCCGCGCCGTCAGAACGACAGCATATATATTTTTCAGAGGTTTTTGCATAATCTCGCGACTCTGTGCCGCTTTTATTTATCGCCTTCTTAAACCGCTCCGCAAAAGCAGAATAAAACTCCGCGAAAAAACTAATCCGCGTCGAGTGGGTCGTGTGTGAGACATTTTCGAAGATACTTGCATGATAAATCCACCAGCTGGCACCTCGAGGGTCCGTGGCAGTGCTAGGACTTCCAGATAGACGAGGATCATCATCACAGGTCAGTCGGTGTTTTACAGACATATATCTGATTATGTGTTGATGTTTGAGGGATTTGCGCGCATCGATTTCCACTCATTTTATAAAGTACCCACATAGTAGAATCTATAAATTTATTTTATTTATTTTAGTATAATTTATTCACGGTTTTACACGTTGAACAACCAACATCCTAGAAATAATACAAAGAGATAGAATGCCATCTATTAGTCTATATGAACTTAAAAGTGTAGAATTATTACGTATTGATACCTGTATACTGAATAAAAATGGACATCTTTATGTAAATAATATTAAAATAAGAAAAGCTATGATTTCAAAATTAGTTTGTATATTATTATTTTATTTCGAGACAGTAGATATACCGTATAAAAGCGTGTTTAGAGTGCCACTTACAGTGCGCTTGGAAACTGTTAAACCTCTAACTCCGCCATATTAATATTTAAAGCAAACCCTAATATATGTAAAAACTGATCAAATTCTTTGCAACGCACGACAATTTATTTAGTATCACTTATCTATTTTTCTTAATTAAATTTTATTAAATTTCAACTATAAATGTATACATTTATTACATAGCTATATATTTTAAAAAATTGGTATATTTATGTGTATATACAGGTGGTGGGTCCAAATAATTTATTTTAATAAAAACACTTAATTTCTTAAAACTGCATAAAAATATGCACATCTAGAGACGGGCCAAATTATTGCCTAGTTAGATGTGCTATTGGCAGGAAAGGTCATGTACGATGTGTTAAACCTCCCTATATTAATTATTAAATAATTTATATAATTATTATAAGATTACATGACCAATGAACTGTATACCTAATCATAAATACCTAAATAAAATAAAAAAAATAACTAAAGTTAAAAGAAAAATAATAAATTATTGGTTCTATGGTACCTAAAAGTTGTGTGCCGTAGTAAAATCTGAGCTGACAATCGTAGTATGGCATTGAGATATCTAATACGGTATATAATCAATGTTACAACTTCAAAATCTTCGATACAATAATAAGTATATTTACCAAAAAACAAGCAATCTCTATACTTCTCGTCTTCTTCTTGTTATTTTCTCTTTCTCCGGCTGCAGATATTTCTCGTTTTATTCCCATTATCTTAGGTCATTATCCGCCTGTAGATGTATGTATATTGATCCGGTTTGGTTTTGTTTGTATTCGTTTGATGTGCGTAATATTTATTGCAATTATTCCGCTCAGTCTTGCTGTAGCTTCAGTTGTTTAATGTGATATTACTAAAAAACAAGTAAATATATTAAAGGGAATAAAAAACGACAGCCCTTACAAAAAATTAACTACTGTATTTACAATTAATTTTATGACTTATTTAAATGTGAGATTTACCTTTAGTTTGATTATTTAACAATCTACTTACTACTTTAGATGTAATTATGTACAGTTTTTAGTACGTATATATTCGATTTATTGACTATTTCAATTGTTAGGCTTCTGCTTTGATTATTCAACTTTTTAACTGACTATTTTAATTATTGTGTCTTTAGTAGGTAGCCATTAGAATTATTGACTATTTTATTAAATAAGCCTTTCATTTGTTTTGTAATACGATTCTACGACGAATAACTTTTAGTAGGTTCCAAAGTTTCTTAGATACTATATATTTAAAAAAAATGATATATGTATGTTAAGTAAAGATTTAAGTAGTAATGAACTTACTACTTAAAACACAAATATTTTGACAAGTCCAAGAGCGGTTTGCCGTCAATTGGACACGAGGTAAATGTAAGTTAATGACGGTTTTTTTAAGAAGTATTTATGAAATACTTTTTATGAATTATTTATCCATATAGATACATATCGACGCTTGATAGGCAATTCTCACCAAGAGTCATTGAATAAACTTTAAAGAAAGTGATATAAATATAAAATATTTAATAAAACATATTTCACCTAATTATTGGATATCATTTCAATCCAACGATTAGATGAAATTAAAATATATTTCTAAATATTTTAACTGTAAATCACTTTCCTGTAAAATCGACTCAAGGTCGCTTAGCGAGGATTGCCTTTCCAGCGTCGATATATATTATCAGAATGTATTTAATCAGACCTTTCATTTGACGCTAAACTTGATATATTCATGTTAATTTATTGATATTTGGAAATTTAGACATTTACACCGCTATATAATTGATATTTGGACAGTTAAGGTACTTTCTGGCGCTCGGGATGACATAATCATTCTTTCAATACTACGCGTTTCTGAATCGGTTTAAGCGTTTAGAAGTTATGGTGTCATAAAGAAACGGGAAACATGCATAGATGAACATTGACACATTACACTACTTTTTTCGTTGGGCAGTCGTGTAAAAATTTTGTAAATTCGTATTTTCTGGATTCTTTATCTTATGGATAAAAATCATGCGTGTATTTTCCGACTAGACTACGCGTCTCGGAGAAGATCCTGTAAAATCCGCGTCCCTCGATAAATAAAGTCCCGATTGGGGCGTTGCGGCAATTTCAATCTTTTGTAATGGCGTGTATGTAGGTTGGGGGTGGCGTCGACCCGAAAGAAGGCGAAAGCGCGAGGCGCGCAATATAAATAAACGCTTAACTACTAGGATCAACGCTTTATAGTCGAGTGTCTCGCGAGACTAATCCCGCTCAGGGGTTCGCAACCTTTTACCTTCAGCCCTCGCAAGGTGAGCGGTAGCCGACTTTCGGAGGACAAGCGGATTTGCTGCTTTTTATAGCGACTGTTTGGGTGCATATGTAGCTACATATTATGTCCACGCTATAAGCATGAATTTATTTATTTATTTTATTTATTTACATATACATATACATTTAAATTCATGAGCACAACAGAAAATAAAATGACAATTTATACAATGCCGTCGTATGCTTTTCAAGTTATATTACGCATGATACATCTGTCTGAGCCCAGGTTACATAGCGCATACATTAAACGCAAGTGATAATCTTTCTATTATGCTAAGCAAAGAGCAGCCGAGCCCGCCTTGATAGGCACCCCTGTGTTAAAGGCGAGCTCACTTCGGGAGTCACACTAGAGTGCCACGGTTGTGTCAGGAAAGATATAATATATATATATATATATATATATATATATATATATATATATATATATATATATATATATATATATATATATATATATATATATATATATATATATATATATATATATATATATATATATATATATATATATATATATATATATATATATATATATACATATTTTTATTTTAAATAAAAACATCATCCTATAAACGGATTTCTTTACAAACCTTATCATATATATATATATATATATATATATATATATATATATATATATATATATATATATATATATATATATATATATATATATATATATATATATATATATATATATATATATATATATAATATATATATATATATATATACATATATATACATATATATACATATATATATATATATATATATATATATATATATATATATATATATATATATATATATATATATATATATATATATATATATATATATATATATATATATATATATATATATATATATATATATATATATATATATATATATATATATATATATATATATATATATATATATATATATATATATATATATATATATATATATATATATATATTAATTATTTCTATTTTTATTTCTATTTTATAATCATTATTAATATTATTCTTATTATTATTATTTTTTATTTTATTATTTTGTTATTTTTCTATTTTTTTAACCGCAGAATAGAATCCACAAGCGCGAATCCCCTCTTTTGCAATATAGAGGTGATTGTCGCATCGTATTAAATTTAAAACTATATATTGTATATCATCTCTTGTCTAAATTGAGTAACTAATTTAAGATTAATTACTGTCATTCCTACACAATTGTATGGTTGTATTGGAAATAAATACCTTTTACTTTTACTTTTTACTTTTATTCATATGAGTTCCGCTCGTTTCCCTGTAAATATTGCTATCCATAATGCATATCCATAATATTAACGTGCGTAATTATTACGTATACATCTTTACATCTCATCTGTAAATCTCACCTCTCTCTCTATCGTCTCACCTCTCCTCTCTCTATACATCTCACCTGCATACATCTTTATAAGAATAAAATTAAAATAATGAGAGCTGTGATTTAACTGCCCTGACTATACGAACGTACATGATACGTCCGCTACATTATCTAATATTAAGATTAATTAATGATCAAATTGAAGGATTTCTGAAGAGCGTATTCAAAAACAATTTATACGTCACCTAAATTTCCTTTTATTTTCCTCTAGCTTGTCATACCCTGAAGCACTGCAACGTTATAGTTTATAGACATTAGAGGACCGTCGAGTAGCATCAAATACATAGCTTTATATAAAATAGTTCATTCTGGGTTCGACAGTCCATATCTCCTGATTAGGGTGAGCATACGAGCGCCTTGCCGACTCACGCGTGATCGGCACTTTTCACGAACTTTTCACGTACCTAGATGCAACACAAACTATGGTGCCAATTTGTTTTTGCCATGTGCTATACATGCATACAATGTAGGCTTTAATGAAATTGACATATTTAGCCACAATGGCAGTCGGTGCTTTGTTAGGAAAATATGTAATTAAAAAGCTGGAGCACAGATTGAATTAAGTTAGCATCCCGCATTTCCAAATCCACTTATATGCTCATACACCCTACTGACACATAAACACACAAACACACACACGTGCGCAAATACGCTCTTCATCACGCAATCACACACTAACACCCATAAACTAACACCCACATACACACATAGCGAACTTATTTCCATTTTTTTATTTTTATTATTTTATTTCTTTGTATTATGTAGCACATTTTGTATTCCCTGTCAATACATTGTAAATAATGTTAAACATCATTGGTTTTGCTACCGTTTAATATTATGTTTACATGTTATTATTGTTATGCTGTATGTTTTGAATAAAATGAAATAGAAAACAAGTAAATATATTAAAAAGAATCAAAAACACGACTGAAGTTACAGAAAGTAAACTATTGTATTTATAATAATTATTTTATATTTATTGCTGATTATATAATCGAATTGCATTGTATTTATTATATTATCTTTAAAATATTTTATATTATTATTATTATGTTTATTTTTTTTTACTAAGGACCGCATTTTAGGGCAATTTAGTGTTATTAGCATTTTACTAAAACCTGTACATAATTGATTGTAATATTAGAGTCCTGTCCACTTGAAAACGGGCTAGTACCAGTTGAGTGTCAGTATCAAATAAGCAAAAGGTTAAGGTTTTGCCATTCCGTTCCTGTTATTTGTTTAGAAAATCAATGTTTTTAGTAATTACTTCTTAAATAAATAAATAAAATAGTTAATAAATACATGACGGCATACGAATAAAAAAGAATTTTCGTAATACCTCACACAGCTTGTTTTGTTGCACAGACTGTCTTTTGCTTTGTTACATCGACCCGCCCTTATTATTGGAAAAGCCTATATACGCGCTAAATAATTCCACGGCACTTTTATGACAAGACTGGTTAACCTCGAGTAGCGGCATAATTTCATGGCAGACCGCGGCAATTTATTGGAATTTCTTGCAATATCGCCGCGCTCGACAAAAAGTACTATAACTGTGGAACTACTATAGAAATCATGAAAAGAATAACTGTGCAATGATCGCATTGAAATTTCGTATATGTAATATTGAAATCTCATTTCGTAAAACAATTATATAATTATGAACAAATATGAGAAAATCGAAAAAGTGAAAAAAAACGGCATTTCTAACTTATACTTGTCTTATGGAAAAACACGGTACCCTATTTAGAAATTGTAAATGCTATCGTGATCTATATTAGATTATCTATCAAAGGTAATATTTCGTTTTGCTTATTTACATACAAAAATATTTAGATATTAGCTCATAAAAACCAATAATATAAATTATATATCCAATAGTAATATACACTTTATTTAATCTCCTGTAAAATAATTTAATTTAAATAAAGTACATGTTTACATAATTTTTAGGTTAATTTATACTTAGAAAACTACTTTTATAGGAAACAAATATCCGCATGATTAATTGCATATTCGATATAATAACGCCAGTTATGAACCACTGAAAATCGTCAATCTGTGAAGACTTCGGGTCGGATACGTAATTATTTACCTACCTTTATTATGCTGGGCTTACAATAATAAAAACGAAGTTCGTAGGAATGCGCACGGCAGCTGTCGGAACGGCAAAATGGCGGTATCGCATTATGTTTGATATGATCGGCGGTTAAAATTAATAGGTAATATATATAAAATTTAATTTGGTATTTTTACTGACACAACCGTGGCACTCCAATAAGACTCAGGAAGTGAGCTCGCCTTATCACAGGAGTGCCTAGCGAGGCGGGCTCGGTTTCACTTTACTTGGCACATTAGGAATAATTTTATTTATGCACAATTTGGCCTGGGCACAGACAGATGTATGCCTAAATTTACAAGCATATAGCGGTATTTTCTGAATTGTACATTATATTTCTTTTGTTCTATTGCGTTTGAATATTTATGTAACGAATAAATAAAATAAATAAATAAAAAAATTGATGATTTCTCGAAAAAAAAAAATCGAAAAAAATAACCTCATTAATTTACAAATACTCCGAAAACTTCATATATTTAAGCGAAAAACAAAGTAATATGTATTTTGTCAACGATTTATGCAGACATTTTGCATTTTTAGAGTTATTTACCGCAAAAAACTCAATAATTAGTAATGACGCCATAGGCGCCGCACCCAATTTTTCAACTCGAAAATACAGGTAAAATTGGAATAAAATGTACATAACATCTCTGAATTCGGTTGATAAAGTATTTTACAATCAAATTTACTTACATATCTATACATATTCCAACTGAAAACACTAAAAAAACACAAAAAAAACTTCACAACCCGATGTCATTCGACGGCGACAAACCAGCGATGTTTAACAATTGAATTTTGCCATAAATATCCATTAAAATCACGCGCGATGTTATTCAAGCGGCCGTCTATGTATCTATGGTAATAATGACACATGTTCGTATGAATTTTAGGACAGTTCGAATAAGAAAATAATATTAAGTGCGCTCCGGGAGCAAGCCGCCAATATTGGTCGTTACGTAGCCAACGGTGTTCTGATGGGCAATGAAATTTGGTCGTTACGTAGCCGACGGATTAATGGTTTTATGTTCTATTTCGTTCATGATAAAAAAGTTTGGTCATATCTGCCTCTTAAGCGGCCGCCCAGAGGAGAACTCGAAGCCAATGCGGTAAGGCAAATAAAGGCAGCTCGTTTGCCTCCAACTGACCAAAACAAGGGACGCATTCGAGTGCTCCTCTTAGCTGCCGCGATAACCTACATCCTGCCCTCCCGCTTGTACTGGGGGACGTGACAATTCACAAAGGGACTGCTCCCGACCTCGCCTTCCATGCGTTATCTCCTGGGGATAAGAATCCCCAGGAGATTCTTATCCTCAAATCCGAGCAGAAAACTCCTTCGAAAATTCGACATTTTAAATTGGATTTGTTAATCCCGTGGCAGTATTTATACTAATGTAAATCCGTGTCGTGCATATAGGCATGCGGATTAATGAGTATCGGAAGGGGCCTCGCGGGACGAGGGTAGCTATATTTATTGGCGGGATTACTGATTATCGAGATCCGCTCCCTCGACTCCGCCACATAAATTGGACGGGGAGGGGAGGGGAGGGAGCGCGGCGATCCGATTGCCCAAATCACACGCATTTTTGTAAATTTCAACGCCGCGCCGCAGCGCCAGAAAGTTCAATCATGCTTCGATTGTTATTTATCAATCTGGTTTTTTTTTGTGACGTCACGAATGACTGATGAGTGATTAAAAAATTTAAACCGCGGGAGGGTTCTCAATAAATGTGTGAAAAATTGGAAAATAAAACAAGCTGAGGATTATATCGTTGTCAATGGTTTACAAACTCGCGCTACGAACCTGCGAGTTCCGTAAGCTCGACCAACCGTCGTATTAATATGTTTCTCGAATAACACAATTCGAGTATTAATCTCTTAGAGACGGGTTTAACCCTTGGAGTAAATGGGTATTTTCATGGATGCATCTGTCTCTTTTGCAGGATTTTCGGCGACATCGACGGCGCTCGACTTAAAGTACTATAACTACGAAACTACTACACCAATCATAAAAAGAACAACTGCACAATGATTGCATTGAAATTTCGAATATAGAATATTGAAATATCATTTTGTAAAACAATTAGATAATTATGAATAAATATGAGAACGTCAAAGAAGTGAAAAAAACGCGCGACCAGATTTGGTCGACTCGTACTCAACGGATAATTGTTTCGCGACCAGATTTGGTTGACTCATACTCAACGGGTTAATCAATATATATATTGCTTATACTTAGGGCATACTGAATGTTTCTGGATTCTGTTAAATAAGACCAGATATTCGACTTATGATACACTTATTGTTTTTCAAATTATATGCTTTCACAATTTATACATTCTTGCATTCACTGAGACCATTGTAAAAAACAGTTTGACCAGTCTTCTTAGGGACCTCTTCAATGGCTTCGTGGAATGCATTCACCGCCGATCTACGGCTCGTAATACGTGTGCCTCTAAGTTTGCCTTTAATTTAAGATAACGTTAAAAATAATGCTATCCAAATGACAATTTTACCTTCCCCGCATGCTCCGAGATGCTATTGAAATAGGAAGAACCCCGCACTTAAATAGAGATGACGGTTTATAACTCTCTACTACGTGAAACTCTCTTCTTTAAATGTTCTCAATGGCCGACGTGAGATACATTGAGTGTTGTGTGCATAGCGGATTGTCAAAATTACCGCATCGCCGAACCGGCGCCGTCTTATCACCGTTATAAGCTGCGAAGTAACAGCACCAGTTTGACGCCTATCCCCAAAGCAACGGATGACGATTGACAGCGCGTCAGTCTACCCTGGACAACGGCGGTTGTAACATCGCCGAAACGCGGGTGCTACAAATTTCACGCGGTAAAATTCGCTTTAACTTGTTCTTAAGATAAAGGACAATGGACAAAAGTGTTTGGGCGTTGGGCCCACCTCTCCAATAACAATAACGTATTTACAATTGGAAATATTTATTAATCTAGAATATTTATGATAATACAACCTACCTCAATTATGAGGCGTTTTGGAGTTTTGAAGTTCGAAATCTTCTTAATTATAGCTAATTACACGAAAACCCCAATATTAATTATTTATTTAAAATATATTATTTGCAGAGAAGATCCATAAAATATAGTAAATTATGATTTATTTATTTATTTATTTTATTTATTTGCAGCTGTTATAAAAACCATATACAAAAAAAACAAGAACACACAGATTAAAAATTAAAACTATAAATAGACAAAGACTATGAAATAAAGCTACAAACGCTGCAAATTAGGGCAGAGATATCCTCAGGATATATCTTATCCTGGTTTTCAGGACACACCTATTAATTATTGATACATAGGTATATGATTTTTAAAATAAAATAACCAAATCAAATAAATCTTAAAACAAAAAATCCAAATAATCATAATCAAATAAATACACAAATCGAAATAATCAAAATCAAGATATTTGACATCAAATGATATTAAAAGAAAATAACGTAATTACATAAATTTAATAATCTACATATAATAAATCGAAAATAATCAAAATCAAAATATTTAACATTAAATAATCAGGTTACAAATTAATAAATAAACGAAGACAATAGTAATAATCCAATTAGCAATAGTTATGTTAAAATAAAATCAAATTATGACATCTAAATATCTTCCTTTAATAATAAACTTTTAAAGTGGTCCTTATATACTGCAATTGATTTCGATCGCAAAGCCATTCCCAACCGATGATGTACGGTTTATGGACACACTATCTTGTACAGCTTACCTTAGCATATTACATACGTCAGGAAACAGAGCGAGAATGAATTCATGAGACACAGTACATAGTTCAAGCAACATATCCCAGTATCTCCCCTACATATACTGCTGTCAAAGTCGAGCATTCTTAAGAATCTATAGTTTGTACCGACACAGCGTATGTATGTTATCATTTCGAGTATTCTGAGACCGTTTTTGTTTGAATAGTTATAAAAATGTAATGACCGGATGTATTAGGTGCCCTGCAGGGTAAAGGTAACTAGCCATATTTAATAGGATATAAGTCAGAAACAGCTCATAATTGAGATCGGCCGTTCTAATAATAAATATTCTACATATAGAGATCTTTCCATTGGTATATTATGATTTACAGCTATTGTAAAAGTGGGCCCAAAATGCCTATTTTCTTTTGATCCAGATATATAAACTGACATGTGTGTGTACTTGACTATATATCAGTCCCTAAAGTCTACAGCTTTAGTATAGCCAGCTCGACTCATGCGCAAGTTTATATCATATAATCCAATAACTGCTCATGGCAAACTCAATGGTAAACAAACAATAAGATAGGCCACTGCATGGGAAACTCAGTTACCTTGCGATGGGTTTTATACCCATCAGCCTCCGGAACATCGCGGGTCACTCGGGCATATTGGTATGGACGCGCAGATGAGCTGGTCAAGGAAACTGCTAGGTGGCCATGAGCTGGTCACGATCAGTCGAGTGGCTATAAGCCGTTTCGTTTGTCCAACGTAAATGAACCCACAGCTCATTTGATTTTATATAAACCTGGGGGTTTCTGTGATATTACAGTCTATATTTTGTGTCGGTTAGAAGTTCGTTTTTATGTCGAATTTATTTAGTTCTTGACTTATGGTAAGAATGCTCCCGATCTGCTCGGTTTCTGAGTTTCTTCTGTATTGAATCGTGTGCGCTTCTCGTGATATTTTTCGTAACCGTTTTTCTAAGGATTTACATGTTTTGAGGACGCGAAACAAGATGCAGTTGAGCGGTGTCGACTACAAGGGGCGAACTCATCACCTCAGGCTCAGGCTGTTACAACGATATGTGATCGTTCTTTCAGCTGTGGGATGAGAGTACAAGACTTGAACAATGACAATTCACTATCTAGCTCCGCCAACTAGCCCGCAAGAGACCAATCCTTACAGCCCGGCACCGGGTAGTGCGGCAGCGGGCAGACCTCGCTATCAGTTATGGCCGGATTTATCTGGCCTCCCGACTAGTTACAGGTTCGAGGTAGCTTGCGCGGTCCTCTAACCAATACGTGGAAACAATATACGACAAAGATACAGTGAGTGTTACGTGAACTGCGTTGCGTAGGCGTCGCGTGGTGGAACCATATGGTTACTGTAGACCTGTACACCAACCGGTAGTGTACCTACTCTGTTATTCTCCGCAAGAAGAGTCTCTGGGTGTGGCAGGAGATAATGAACACTTGGCAGGAGGGAAAGGGATCGACTAACTTGCTGTTTCTTCCCAGAGGTCAAAAGCAGGATGCGTAATAGCGAGTTCTTGCGGCTGGAATATCATACCACGCAGTAGATTGTGGGCCACGTCGTAAGGCAAGCTATTTAACCTTAGGCTCTCTGATAATTCGTGGTGTATAGGTTCTCTGATTTCCGGGTATTTGTGGCTCACTGGCTCTCATTCATGGCTGAATGAGCTGAGGCTGCCGGGTGACCTTCCCCCCCCCCGCCCCGCCCCCCTACTGAGGAATTACACCGCATTAATCATGCAAGGCATCCTGCTTCTTCGATGTCTTTCTTCATTGGGCATTGTGCTCTGCGACCCTCGCTGGTGAGCTTCTATAGTATGGCATGGGTCACTGTCCCTTACCTCACAACTACATTAAATTTACATACATTTTACAAACGGCAAACACCGCTATACTGCTCCATACTCTTCCCAGAAGAAATAAGTCAAGTTTTAATTAAAATTATCCATAAGAATAATAATTATTCAAACTCGTAATAATTTAATAATGTAATATTTGAAAAAATTTTTTTTTACAAATATTACAAATTTTATTTATAATTTAAATTATGACTATATAGCTTATTATTAACCGAAGGTTGAGTGTATGTAATTATCTATTTATTTCAATATTTTTTTTAATTATAATTATATGTTTATACATTTTATTTTTACATATATGTATAAATATATTTTTATTTATATCAATGTTTTATTTATTTTCGCTTTTTTTTAAAACTATTGTTTCTTCTTTTGAATAGGTTTCTTTTTAAATTTTGTATGTGTTTAAATGTTTGCCCTGGAACAAGTTTTAACTTAGTTGGGCGACATGGGACCGATCTTCACTATAAGCGAGACACAAATTGCTGCGGTTTTTTCAATTTTTAAGGCTAAATTTTATTCAATGTTATTACATATTACCTAAGCTTAGTGTAACGCTTGTTGCAAAACCGCTGTACATTACTATAAATAAATAAAATAAAATAAAAATGATAACAATCGCTATAAAATAAAATACAAACGGAGCTGCCATGGAATTCACCGACCGGAGTCGGGCCGATCATAATACTAATTTTTACACTTTTAGGGGGTGAGCAGTGGATTCCGGACTAACGACCGGCTGTGGTAGGTTTAGGACAGCTGTCTTGCCACATGTGCGCGTTTACCTTTCCAACCCATTCACTCCCCCATCGAAGCCATAGAATTTGACATGAGCAAATCGCGGTTTTAGATATTTTTTCTAGGAAAGAGTTGATTTATTTTTCTGGAAATACCAAGATTTTTAAAGAGGTGAAATAGAGATTTAGCTGGCAGGCCACGAGCGCCAACTTCCACCGCGTGAAGGAATATATGCACAAAACTGCATATGAGAAATGTGAAATTATTAAACGGCTACAGGGTGGACTGGGAGTGGATAGAAGCGAAGCCCGTGTAAAAAGACGACTGGAGTCGTTATGCTTTCCCGAATGGTGGATAGATTTACCATCTTATATGGTATATAAGATGTAGTACTTACTGACTTTAAAAGTGGGTAAAATGATGAGATTTGCAATTTAGGTCGATAAATATCTTCTTGGATTCCAAGAAAATCAGGCGCTCATCTTATCCTTGAGTAGTGTCTTAGATTATCACCATATATAAGTATTTAATGTGTTAAAACAAGTACCGATGTCTTTGAGGTGTTTTAAGTAACAAGGTTCAAGCTGTGATTCTTGGGGAACGCCAGATGGAATCTATAAGAAGCCAAACTTGTTTACATTAAAATGCCTGCCTATTTCTCAGTATATGTATAATACATGTATAAATAAAGCCATCGCAATATATAATTATGAATACCAATTCCTTCCAATATATCTATCAAATATATACTTGTATATATGTATAAGGGACGTTGCCAGAGGCCAGAACCAATTATTCCTACTCATTTAAGTGGTGTTTTGAATTAACTCCAGGAAAAAAGGGAATAATAAAGTGCCAAGTATATTACTGCATATATTACGAGGCGACGTTCTGTCTCGCTCGCGTGAAATCAGGCTATATTCGCAGGCATTACCCTCATATTTAACCTACTTATCTCTGTATTTGCATTGTAAAAGGGCGTGTGAGTGTATATAATACGAGACGCGGCCACGCGACGGAGGAGAGGGGAAGAAGGGGGGGGGGGGAAGTGGCGGTATGAATCTAAAGAGGAGCGCTAAAATAAATAACGCTTGAAATTGAAAATATACCGTCGGCCATTATCCAAATGGCGTCGCGGCGACGTTTAATTTTCATGGTTGCGTGCCAACGAACGGAGACACCGCCGCAACACATTGGAACCCACGCAACGCCCGAACGGACGGAATATACAGTGGCTGGCCATTTTAATAAGGACATCATCAATTTTGTTATTAATTTCCAGATTTCAAAAACCTTAAAGTTTTATTTACTTATTCAAGGATTATAGTATACTATGAAGCATTTATTTTGCTTACAAAAATAATGGCAATATTGAATCCAAAATCAAAATATAAAAATTAGAAAAAATCGGTTGTGTCACCCCAAAATGTGCCCTGCAAGTAGTCAAGGACTGTTTCATCTTAATATTATTACACTCCCCCCCCTCCCTTCCCTTCCCGATAGCGAATGTGTTTTTGTCCGAAACTTTATATCTCCATAGTAATTGGCTAATTATTTAAGAACAGATGACGCGTGATAGAAATTTACAGAAGAAGTAGAATATCGAAAAAGAAGAATATTTTTGTCCGAAAATTTATACATCCTGAGTACTTCTAGGTCTACTTTCTTCGAAGTTAAAGCTCTCTAGATAAGACGGAAAAGATACCCACGGAAGAAGCAGAATATCGGAGGAGGAACAATGTTTTCCTTGCCAGGAAAGTAAAAAAAGCCTGAAAACACTAATTGGATAAGAAAAATCAACAGAATAATCCTGAAACTGACAAAAGCCATACAAAGCATATGCCGATGCACAGAAAAAGTGATTTCCGTCACAACCTTAACATTTTATTCCTATTTGATTCTATCACCCAACTGGGGCTAGCCCGTTCTAGTGTGGACAGAAGTCAAATATTACAATTAATTATTTAAAAGTTGCTCATAAAACTAAATTCCCCTAAAATGTGGACATATACATTGTATATTTTATGGGGTTTAAGGTTTTTAAATAAGGTATTTTGTACCTTAATAAATAATAAAAATCATTGTAGCCGTCATAATAAATGGAACTTAGTGCAAATAGCAATATTGTCAATTTTATTGGATGTTAATATTTTTCTCGTCATGGAGAGAATGATTATTGTAAAGGTCAGCATTTAATAATTATGATGAAAATTAACTACAGCACACAAATATTCAATAAGTTGGTGATATTTGCTTCCGTCTCTTTTTTGTAAAAAAGAATCTCAATGTTTTCAGAAATCTTCAGTGGGTTGTTTTTTAAAATTTATTTTTTAAAGACTTTAGTAATACTGACATCAAAAAATATTGTTACTCTCTTTTATTCTGAATATTTCAGAAAATATTTAAATAGCGAATATTTTTTTTCGGAAAAATGTAGAATTAAATCGTCAAAATCAATAAATAAGAAACATTCTATCGTAATTTTGAGAAACGAATCTTACCGTGATCATTCTCTCCGTGATGTTAAGAAATTTAATTCCAAAAATATGTTTACAATTTCAATACATTAAACGGTAAGGTAAATTTCTTATAAATTTGATACTTAAAATATTTTTTTTATTTAACTTATATTTTTTAACAGGTTTAGGAGGTAATATTTTATTGAAATGTGAGAATTAGTACCGAAATTCCCGGTGTTCATAATATTATGGCCATCCACTGTATATCTAGCAATTAGTTCGTGAAAGACTCTGCCTACGTGACTTTGCTATCTATTATTATTATTACTATATATTATTATCTATTATTACATTATCAATATTTGGAAAAAATATTTTGCAAAATCTTCGTGTCACACCACTATTTATTGTGACCGCCCACACGCTAGGGTTTTGCTGTACGTATTAAGAGCGAGACCTGCTGAGTGTCGAGAGTTAAAATATTACTATGCAGGTAGCATGCACGCAGTTCTCGTGTAGATATTTAAAAACATGAACGAAATATATTCACTGATCTGATTTTATTTTACCAGATCTGCTGCCCTACACTTTAGTACTGTGACGAAAAAAAGCTAAAGGTAGAACGAAATGCCATTTCCTTGAAAGCATACTTCTTTTTTAAAATTACACGTTTGATGGAAATCTGAATCTGTTATATGAAACACGAAATTATTAAAAGAGATATCTTTTCTTTACTGGTTTGGATCATATAAAGCGTCGCGAAATCTCCCTTCGAAGCATAACGAAGAGATTTTACGAATTGCGACGTGTCCGATGACGAGGCTTATTTGTTCAACATGGCGGCATGCCGCTTCTTCAGGTCAACCGCGTTGAATTGTCATTTCATAATTCTCCGACGGTTATATAAAACCTATTACCAAATGAGAGACTGTGTTATTTATGACACATTGTTTACACTTAGAAGAAATAAAGTCGTGATCTCCCTATATGACGATCTTCCTGACTGAAAAAATTGCCAAATAATGAAACGGTTTCGACCAGACGTGTCACCATGCTCGATAATGTATGGGGCATAATGGTGTATGACGTTTTTTGGCATGTAAAACGTCGTGGTCGACTTTCTGGTCTGGCAGTATTATACACGCTGCATTTATTTATTTATTTATTTTTATTGGAATTATCAAATTAACCATTTACAATAATTATAATATTAAAACAAATGGCAAAAACTTTTCTCTTTCATTCACTGGCTAGTGCTGCCCATCTGGGATATTACCGTTCCAGGGCAAGCAATTTATATTTTTACATTTAAAACGAGGGCGATGAACCAACCGAACACTTATATACTAATAATAAATATATTTAATATTTAAAAAAAAATAAAAATTACAATATTATGTAGGAAATAGAAATACTAAATACATTAGAATACACATATACACACATACATACATATAAACACAATATATGTTAAGTCAACCTCAACTTATTCTACTATATCGATCATGGCATGGATAGATAAACGCTCTTCTTGCAACAGCCATTTATTTATTTTGCTTTTAAACAAATGGCAATTGGGGCTGGTTTTTATGTCACTGCTTAATTTATTGTAAACTCTTGTAGCTATGAAAGAGTAGTGTCGCTGTCCGAAAGTCGTCTTCATCCTAGGTACATTCAAATTATCACTCAGGAGTTGTCTAGTGGGTTTCGTGTGCGTAATAATAAAAGATTTATTTTGTTTGGCAACGAAAACCCAACGTTGTGCAGTTTTAATAAATAATAACCTAGGATCCAAACTAGGATTAGAAGAATATTGATATGGTTTGCGATGCATGATTTTTAAAATATATTTTTGCGCTGTTAGAAGTGGCGTCAGGAGGCATCTCTAGACTAAACTGACTGCCACTAAAGTTATAAAATTATTGTATCTTCATGTTGATACTTAGCAGAATTACCTTCACTGAGTTTCTCTCCGGGATTTCACAGGTTAATTCAAAATTTAGACCGCATCACTAACTGGGACATTGCCCATGGTTTCATTGTCAATCTGTTTAAGATCCAATAAATTAGCGAATATTTTTTTCTTGGCGGACGACCACTGCTTTAATCAATCGATATTTTATCGACATTTCTTAGGAAGTTAAAAATCTAGGAATAATCATCGGCATCTTTCTTAACAATCGACATCATTCTTACATTCAATATTGGACTAAGCTAATGCTTGCTACCACGTTTCTTTCAGGCTTGAATATTTTATATTGTATATGATTTTTGAGAAGCACTAAAGCGGCAGGGAAGGTGTTAAATGGAAGCTTGTAGCGACGTGTACGAGTACGTGCCCTGAGGGCGCTGGTAGGGCGGAAGGGATTTGGCGGATCCACACTCGCTTCGGCGGCTTAAATGGATGCTCATTTGCTTAAAAAATATAGGCAGAGCGGCGCGTTTTCGGCTACGACGTTCCGCCACGCCACGCCGCGCCACGCCACGCCACGCCACGCCACGCCACGCCACACCACGCCATCGCATCCGCCGTCCTCTCTCTAATTTGGGGATTCGCCGAATTGCGGCTAAACCTCGCTCTCTCCCTCGGCGCCACCGCAACCGCCGATTCATTCCCAGTCAGCCTTCACCTTCACTCTCCACGCGGAGATTAACTACACGCACGCCTACACAATACATACATACTATTTGCACTTTTGAAATGATATTATAAAGAAACGAAGCCTAAGTAAAACATACTCATTTATGATAGTTACTTATCAGTACTCGAATGTACAAAATTTCGTTTGGAATATTTCACATTCGTTGGGGGTTTCTGTTTTTTATTAATTTTGCCAACTTTAATCAAAAGCCATTTTGCACCTCATGTCGCGCACAATATATTGAGCAATTTATTTATGCTTTGTAAAGAAAAATCGTAGCTAAGATTAAAGTCACCTATTAAGTAAACTTTGAGTAAACTAAATTCGGTTGTGTCACCCCAAGACTTTCCCCCTCGATAGCCGACAACCCCCCTCGCGCGCCAAACTCAAAAACCCCTCCCCCTACCCCCCTTATATACCTCCTCCCCCCTCCTCCCCCCTCTATCTACACTCCATCTTTCACTCCCCCCAAACAGCCGCCGCTCAGTCCACCAACCCCTTCTTTACGTAACCTTTCCCCATACTCCTTCTTTCCGTAACCCCCACCCCCACCCCCTCTAACTCTTACTCTTCCTCCCCCCACCCTCCTCCCCACTTCCCCCACTCTTTCCCACACCCTACCCTCCACAACCAAACTCCGCTATCAATCCCTCCCCTTCAACCCTATTCCCTCTTAACCCCCTCCCCCGCCTACATTATCCCCCCCCCCAAACCCCTTATGCATTCTAAGCACATAAGTGTCTATTAAAGCACTAGATAAGGCGGGATAGGAACCCACGGAAGAAGATCAGAAGACGAAGAATATTTTCGTCCGGAACTTCTGTTCGTACTACATCCTGAGTACTTAATGTAGTTTCTTCGACATTTTAGCATTCTAGATAAGGAGGAATAGGAACCCATGGAAAAAAAACAATATGACAGGAAAAATAATATTTTCTTCTATACTGATTATAAATCTCTTATCATACACCCAAAAAACTTGCTTATGTCTAATATTCGCAATAAATAAATGATGGATTAATTTGGATGATATTTGATTTAATGCTACGAGTTCCGTATCATGTAGGTCTGTAGGGCCAGAGAGGAAAAAAAAATGATGTATGGGAAAGCGTCGGCGGGTTGGAGCTCGGAGGGAAATTTAGCGTAACAAATCAATTATCACCCTTTGCGAGGGTGATACCGGGGAAAATTGTCGGATGGGGTTTTACAGGGTTTGGCTAGGAAATTTAAAGTGGACGTTTTTAAACAAATGTCTTTTTAATTACCTGAATAGAATAGCTGTTGTAATTGATCACAGCTTTCGAAATCAGAGCCCTTCCCAAATTCCGTTCTATCTTAATCCAAGAATGATTGGCGTATTTGTGTTTTAAAGTCTTTAATAAACCTTCCACAGTTTATACGAGAAATAAAACCAAAAATAAACACCGGCTCAACACTCATGGTAGACTCTCATCACTCATCACTATTTATACAGTAAACGACCTCGAAAATATAATATTACAATATCTTATACATACTTATTATGAAAATTAATATTGTCTCTCTGAGATACCTCTATAATTTTTTTTAATTTTTTTTTTATTTATTGGTTCACAAAAAAATTACACCGTTAGCACTTAACATAGATTGTGTTGCTCCTAACTAGTGTAACTGCCGGGTTCCAATATGTAACCGCGGGGTTGGACCTGGTTATACCTAGTCGTAGAATAACCACGAACAAAAATCAAGTGCAGGAAGTATAATTTAAAGCCGAAGCCAATAAACATAAAAAAAAACTAACTTTCAGAAAAAATTGGACGCCACAGCTTTTTAAAGGTTAAAGCTGAAACTAAAAAAACCAGCACTTGATACAAAAAAAAAATAAGCACAAGATTTAACAGGGTGGGTAAGTCTCACAGGTTTGTCACTGGTTTTGCCAGGAGGTAGCAACTCTTTCTTCAGCTGAAAAAAAAGAAATGAGAACACGTTGCTTCTTTTCAGCGTTCTTTATTCCGTTTCTCCACGGGCACAGCAAAACGAAGAAGGTGCAAGGCACACGATGCACACGATCACAGCAAAGCAGTATATAAATCCTCCAAAAGTCGACAGTAGGTAGGTCCGGAATTTGAATCTCCGATCTCAAAAAAAATGCTCCAAGAAGCAGGCCGCCACGCTACGGCAGTTGATGCTTTACAGGTGTATTATTGACAGTAAATTGTATAAAAATAGAGGTGCTCGCCCGCCCGTCTGAAGCCAAGGAAAAAAAACCCGGTTAGAGAGTCGATACGCCGACATGTGCTAACCGCAAAAAATTGACAATAATCGCTTACCAGAAAAGAACTACATGAATTAAAAACTGCGCCGCGCTATACTCGTCGGCAGCGACGCCGATCCTCAGCTCTTACGCCTGCGCTTCCACACTCCAAAATCACCAAAGAATGCCATTTTTGAAAGGCGTCACGACCCCGAAAGAAACGAGTGATCACCTTTTGACATTTCCGCCTGAACCAACGAGAATAGAGACGTCATTGCCGTAACCGTAGCGTTCGACACCTTCTTAAACGTCAGAAAACGGTTTTTACTACTTTTACAGTCGACTTTTAAGTCAAGTTGTGACTTAATTACGACGTTACGAAAATGAAGCAGAAAACTTCGGAAAAATAGTAGAGACGCCAGTAAACGTGTGCAAATGACACCGAAACATGTAATTACATGGATCTGCACACGGAAAAGCATGAATCGCGAAAGAAATGTCACGAAAAAAGCAGTTTTTGTTACAGCCCCCCTTCCAAAAAGAAATCGGAAGAGCCAACGAACGATTTCAAATGAATCGTCCCGATTCTAGCTCCACTCTCATGGGTTAACAAAAACGCCACAAAGTCTATAACAGTGTATAAGACAGAAAAAAATACTCTTCTAAACCAAATGACCAAGCTACCTTCAATAAGGGTAAACAAGTCTACAAAAACATACAAATAAATAATCAAAATCTTCCCGTTAACTAAAGTGGAAACCCTGGTAGGTAAGTTCTGCAGAGGTCAACTGCCATTTGAAAACTCTCCACTTTCCCGTAGAGAACACAAAACTACTTCAACAACAAAACTACTACTTACCATGGAAGCACAAAGCCCATGTAAAAGAAAAACAACAAAACCTGGTGTCCTAAACAACCGTAATAAACCGCCATTCCTACTGAAGGAACACCAACAACGTCCAATAATCAAACCAAATACTGGCTGTGGACAAAGAAACCGATGACTATATTGTTAGACCACGACAGAACTAAAACCTCTTCCGGTATTTGAAAAATGTCCAATACTACCTTTCATACCATCACCTTGCATACTTCCCTCTCATGACATAAATTCACTCTACAGTGTTGCTAGACAGGTTTACTAGCAAGAGTGATCTCAAACGAAATGATTTCAGTGATAGTAACCACTCGGTACTACACCTTTGTAAGGAACACATTTTTAAAGTCGATCTAGTCGAACTCATAAAGACAACTTTCCGAAGAATGTTAACGAGAGACATACAAATTACACAAATTACTTAGACCCTTTAGGATTAATTTGAAATCCTTAATATGCCAAGAGCCAATATTCTTTCCCTGAGCATTAACCAACTCGTATACCAGAGCCGACAGTTTCTTGACTATCCGACATTTTTCATAACGTGGGGCAAACTTTGAAATAAAATAATTCCCCGCATTGCTCAAGAAGTACGTTTTCTTGTAAACCGTATCGCCCACCTCAAACTCCGCAGGACGGTGTTTATGGTCATAATACGTTTTATTGTGAGCATGCGCATTATCAAGTTTCTTCCTCACGGTATGAAAAACACCGGAAAGTTCGCTCAGATCTTGAGCGTAGGACAAACGACTGCCAAAAAGGACCTCAGCTTGGGACTCAGGAGATTGAGTATAAAACGAACCGTCTAAGATAGGTTCTCGACCATGAACCAAGAAGAAAGGACTGAAACCCGTAGCCTCCGAAACCGCCGAATTGATCGCCATCTGAATGGCAGAAAGGTGGAGGTCCCAAGAGCGATGGTCGTTTTTAACAGACAACGCCAACGCCGTGACAACTCCTCGATTCTGCCTCTCAGTTGGATTGACCTGAGGGCAATACTTCGGATTTAGGTAAACCTTAGGTATCCGATACTTGGACATTAGTTCGGTAAACTCCTTTCCAATAAATTGTTTTCCGTTGTCGGAAATAACATACTGAGGGACACCAAAACGCAGGAAAACTTCATGCTCCATGATACGACTCACGATTTTGCTAGTAGTCCTCTTTAAAGGGAAAAGCAAACAGTATTTACTGAAACAACAAGTAACTACTAGTATGTGAATATTCCGATCTCTCGTCATCGGATAGGGACCCAACAAATCGACGGAGACCATCTGGAAAGGGAAAGAACAAGACTTTGGATTGCCTAACTGACCCAAAGGAGAAATATTTGGGTGTTTATACTGTTGGCAAGTTTCACATTGGGAAATGAATTTGACCACATCTCCGTGCAAATTCGGCCAAAAATAGCGCATTGCTAGGCGACGATGAGTTTTAAAAACCCCAAAATGCATAGACAGATCGGACGCATGGTTATCGTGTATAAGCTTCTCTCGGAGAGGTAAGGGTACCACTAACTTCCAGTCATAAGCGCTGGTGAGCTGGTACTTTCCCTTCGTGTAGCGATACAACTCTGCGTCCTTAATCTGGTAATTAGGGTAACTGGCAGGGTTATTAGATACCGCTTGGAACAAATCGTTGTACCAAGGATCGGCGACCACAGAAACAGATGAAACGGGCAGCAAACGCGATAACGCATCAGGAACCACATTTTCGACGCATTTCTTATGGACGATCTCAAAGTCAAAGGCGGTCAGCCGAATACCCCATCTGGCCAAACGGCCAGTTGGGTTCTTCAGACTCAAAAACCAAAGCAGACTGGCATGATTCGTGAAGATTTTGACTTTGGGACCGCCCTCTAAGTAGCCGCGAAAATGCTCGATTGCATGAATCACGCTTAGGGTCTCCCGTTCGGTAGCAGAGTATCGCGTTTCAGCGGGTAAGAGAGTCCTACTCGTGAAAGCGATAGGATGTTCTACGCCATCCACTGTCTGGGTAAGTACGCCGCCTAAACCGTACAACGATGCGTCGCAGTGTAACGCAAATGGCTTTGTATAGTCCGGACAAGCTAGTATCGGAGTAGAAATTAGAGCTGATTTCAATTTTTGAAAGGCCTCTTCCGCTTCTGGTGACCACGAAAAGGCGGGAGCACCTTTGCGGGTACTGGTCAAACGTGACAGAGGAGCAGCAATACAGGAGAAGTTTCGGATAAACCGACGATACCAACCGGCCATCCCAAGGAAAGTTTTAACCAACTTAGGCGAACTAGGAGTCGGAAAGTCTAATATACATTGTACTTTTTCGGGATCGGTATGTAGACCATGAGAGTCTACTACATACCCTAGGTACTTAAGTTCTCGACGAAAAAATTGACACTTTTTGAAATTAATCGTTAGGTTCGCATAAACGAGACGATCTAACACTCGGTTTAACAAGGAATTATGCTCTTCGAAAGTTGAAGAGACAATAACGATATCATCTAGGTAACAAAATACTTTGTTATCGAACGACGGGTCGAACAACTGATCAGCGAGCCGTTGCATGCAGGCAGGAGAATTGCGCATGCCGAACGGACAGACTTGCATAGCAAAGAAACCACGTCCAGGAACCGTAAAACTGCACTTTTCCTGAGAGGCCGGATCTAAGGGGATTTGCCAAAAGGCGGCCGACAAGTCGATGGAAGACAAGTAGTTAGCGTCTCGTAAACTGTCCAGGATGGTAGTAATTCTCGGAAGAGGGTACGCATCCGGCTTCGTTATCGAGTTGAGCTTCCTACTATCCAGACAAAATCTTAAAGTCCCATCGGACTTCGGAACAAAAATTGTTGGGTTATTCCAACCCCCTTTGCTAGGTTTAATAACTCCTAACTCTAGCATACGATCAACTTCCTCATTTAACAATGCTAAACGAGCGGGAGACATGGGATAATACCGCTGTTTCACCGGTGGATGATTACCCGTGTCGATAACCTGGGATATTAAATTAGTTCGACCAAGACCCTTAACGTCTGTCGAAACTTTTTGAAAACCATCGATCATTTTGTTTGCTAAGGACTGCTGATTCTCAGTCAGAGAAGCGAAAGGATGCAAAACCCTCACTTCGCTGACTGAATGCCAACTAACATGACTATCCTCAAACCTAACGAACTTCACAATTTCCGGAGCCAAATCAAATTGTCGGACAAAGTCCATCCCTAATATAAGAGAAGTGCCAATATCCGGAGCCACAACCGCTCGGATCACTTGACAACGATTATTAAATTTGAAAGGCAAAGACATATAACCGATCGTCCTAACCGTACTAGCATTTGCGGTACTTAAAGTCCAAGACGAAGTCTTGTGGAGGGTATACCCGATCTCAATTAAATATCGATGTGAGTCGGCACCCAAAATTGTGACGCTCGAACCAGTGTCAAGCAAGCCACAAACCGCAATATCACCCAACGCAACATCTAAAAATGGACGACGGTTGTCTTTTTCCTCTTCGAACAAGGCAGAGACAGAGTGAACAAACGCATTCACTCTGTCTCGGTTCTCGAGTTTTTTGAATCGGCAGAAGTAGAATTGGGAGAATTATTACCTTTTGAACAATCCGGACAAGTTGTCACGGTAAAATTAAATTTACCGCAACGGTAACAGTACTTGGAGTGCCCGTGATGTGAACCCCTCTGAAAACCACTATACGCTCCTCGAGGACCACCCGCATTATTCGGTTTGCCTCGGGAGTAACCACCTCGGTGAAAACCACCCCGATTGCTCGAACCTCTATGGGATTCTTGAGTACGATTGGATAGGGAATCAACAGCGGACACTGTGCACTGATGAAGATGTTCCTCAAGAGGAACGTCCGTACTATTATTACTGGAACCAAAACAATCGACAGAGTGAACTGCTCTAGACGCAGAAGGCTTGGCTTTTGAAAGTGCCTGCAGGTTAGCGTTATACTCATTTATAGCCACATGCGTGAGTTCCTGCTGTTTCCCCACATGAAGCAGTTCTTGTATGGAATGAACAGGGATGTACGCGAAACATTGTTGCAGGTAAGGTTTTAAATTGGGTACTAGGATTGTCAGCTGCTCCGCCTCCGGCAAGGGCCTAGATAATTTATTAAAATAGCCCAATACTTCAGTAACAAAAAGATGAAGAGGTTCATCCGGTCTCTGAATTCGAGCGCGAGCCCGTTTCAACATATCGCGGTCGAAGGTTTGACTGCCAAAATTTTGGCGAAGTTCTTTGGCCAACTGTGGCCAATTGTCAATCCTGGAAGCAACCGTCCTATACCATGCGAGCGCGTGATGTTGAAACAACTCGCACGCCGATTTCAGCAACCGTGCATCAGAAATATTTCGTGCCAAACGATTTTCCTCAAGGCGTTCCAGGAATTCTACGACGCATGACTTTCCATCAAACACAAACCCTAAACTCAAAGGCCTGTTCATTAGTAAAATCATACGGCCTGCTGACAGCGACCGGATTCCTAACAAAAACCTCGGGTTCGGAAACCGAATTACCCGCATTAGGTACACTCGAAACATTTGGAACGGCTAACGGAACAAAAAGATTATTTGATGAAACCGATGTCACCCCTAAAGGATGTACCGGCACAGGCACCTCTACCTGTACAGAAGTAGACGGCAGTAAATTTGGACTAGGAGCTCTCACAATATCTGAACACTCCTCCAGCACCTTCACGATCTCTAAAATCTCCGCCTGAAGACGTTCAAACGAAGCTGTCGGTATAACCCCAGACGTTATACGCGATACTCTATAAAAAAGATGCGTTGTTTTTGTACAAACGCGTTTAAACAAAGGTCGAGTATTGTTCTCTACCAAATCCTCGACAAATTCTTGGAGACACAAGAGTCGAGTTGAACATTCGTTAAACTCTTGCTCGGGATCCAGATCCGTCGACGTGATTGAATCTGCAGGAAACTGTTTAAGCAGCGAACTAAACTGTCGGCGCATCGACTCCACAAGCGTCGGGGTAACCTCCCGAATTTTGAATTCGTAATCCAATTCTTTTTTAACCAAGTGTGAGGCAGAATAATACACAAGCACGGGGGAAGCCATCTCAACTACTTGCGTATTTAAAATATAAACAAGCAGAAAATTTAAAAGTTTTTAAAATTTTTTTTTTAAAAAAAAAAAACAAAAAAATAATTGACAAAAAAATAATTCACAAAAATTTTTTTTTTATTTATGGTAAAAAACTCAAATATAAAAAATTGTTCTGCTCAATAAAAAAACAAAAAAACGAAATATTATTTTTCAAAATAAAGAATAAATTTAGAAAATAAATAACTAGAACGGACTGACCTCAACGATTGCTGACGAGCACCTCTATTCACCTGACACCTTTAACCAATGGAGCGGAGTATTCAATCTTCGGACCTGAAATTTACAAAAAACAATTTAATAAACAGTCTATAACAATCTATGAACACGGCAAGCCTCTATCTTGCTGACGAGGCTATTTCCCGACAACCGTATCGGATTACCAAATAGAACAGAAAAAATGAGAAAGAAAAACAATATTAGTAATCAGTATATAATCCTTCAAATATGGCAAGCCTCTATCCTAATGACGGGGCTATTTCCCGACAACCGTATCGGATTACAAATTAAAAACAAAAAATTACAAAACCGCTATACTGTACCTCGAGCTACTGTACAATGATACTAGATATTATGTACAATATCTTTAAAAAACTATGTGAAAAAGAAACGGCAAGTCTGTATACAATAGAACTTCTTCGCGGTAACCGCTTAAAAAATTAAATTCAAATTACAAGAAATGTTACAGGTTAAACATTAAAGAAAACGTTTAAGTAAACGCAGACGTGTCTCAAAAACTAAAGAAAGAATTACTACTTAGGCTAAAACCAGTTCTAAGGCTCCACGCTGGGCGACAGTATGTAACTGCCGGGTTCCAATATGTAACCGCGGGGTTGGACCTGGTTATACCTAGTCGTAGAATAACCACGAACAAAAATCAAGTGCAGGAAGTATAATTTAAAGCCGAAGCCAAAAAACATAAAAAAAAACTAACTTTCAGAAAAAATTGGACGCCACAGCTTTTTAAAGGTTAAAGCTGAAACTAAAAAACCAGCACTTGATACAAAAAAAAAATTAAGCACAAGATTTAACAGGGTGGGTAAGTCTCACAGGTTTGTCACTGGTTTTGCCAGGAGGTAGCAACTCTTTCTTCAGCTGAAAAAAAAGAAATGAGAACACGTTGCTTCTTTTCAGCGTTCTTTATTCCGTTTCTCCACGGGCACAGCAAAACGAAGAAGGTGCAAGGCACACGATGCACACGATCACAGCAAAGCAGTATATAAATCCTCCAAAAGTCGACAGTAGGTAGGTCCGGAATTTGAATCTCCGATCTCAAAAAAAAATGCTCCAAGAAGCAGGCCGCCACGCTACGGCAGTTGATGCTTTACAGGTGTATTATTGACAGTAAATTGTATAAAAATAGAGGTGCTCGCCCGCCCGTCTGAAGCCAAGGAAAAAAAACCCGGTTAGAGAGTCGATACGCCGACATGTGCTAACCGCAAAAAATTGACAATAATCGCTTACCAGAAAAGAACTACATGAATTAAAAACTGCGCCGCGCTATACTCGTCGGCAGCGACGCCGATCCTCAGCTCTTACGCCTGCGCTTCCACACTCCAAAATCACCAAAGAATGCCATTTTTGAAAGGCGTCACGACCCCGAAAGAAACGAGTGATCACCTTTTGACATTTCCGCCTGAACCAACGAGAATAGAGACGTCATTACCGTAACCGTAGCGTTCGACACCTTCTTAAACGTCAGAAAACGGTTTTTACGACTTTTACAGTCGACTTTTAAGTCAAGTTGTGACTTAATTACGACGTTACGAAAATGAAGCAGAAAACTTCGGAAAAATAGTAGAGACGCCAGTAAACGTGTGCAAATGACACCGAAACATGTAATTACATGGATCTGCACACGGAAAAGCATGAATCGCGAAAGAAATGTCACGAAAAAAGCAGTTTTTGTTACACTAGGCAGAGCCTGTTCTAAGGAGAACACCAATACAAATGATTAAAAAATACATACTAAAAATAAAAAAATTGAATTAAATCAAGTTAAATTCCTAACTAAAAATAAAAAATTTGAATCAAATCAAGTTAAAATGAAATTCTCACTACACCAAAATAATATTAGAACTATAGACAAGTAATACTAAATAATAATAATAAAAATATATAATAGCAATAATAAATAATCATTTATAATAATAACTAATAATATATAAGAATTAATAAAAATACGTATATAAAATAAATAGAAAATAAATATATTTATTTATTTTAAAATTGTGAAAGTAGGTTTAAAATTACATTATAACCTACTCATAAAAGAAAAATATGAATAAGAAAGCCTTCGAAACGGATTTTTCTTATGTAAAACACACGAGGTAAACCTTGTAGGATAATTTGAAAATGTTTAATTATTCATTATAATTATTGACGTTTTACGACTGTTATTACTGAGCATTGATCTTTTATTTTGTTTTGGTATTATTAGTATATTTTATTTTAATTACGTATTGCTTTAGTTTTATTTATTTTTCACTAAGATTACAAAAGGAAAATAATAAATAAAAACTAAATCCCCATCCCATGCATCCCGAGAAATGCCTATACCTAAATGTGCGATTTACAACTTATTATATAGTGATTAGTAAAAAGTAATAATATGTAAGATTAAAAAAAAAGACTATATATATTTACAACTTACGCATCTAATTAAGTATACGATAGTACCTATATTTGGGGTCTGAGCTAAATGTAAGTGGTGGATAAGGTGCGGGGACCGGTGTTAAGTCTTTCCACCACAGACATTAGTGCTGTGACATCACTCGTCCGGTGCTACTCGACAGTAATAGGTATATTATTCTTTTGGGGAGTTAATGGGCCCTTGCGGAGTTGGCCACGAAGACCCACTCTGTTCAGGGTTGGTCACACTCACGGGTCGACACCCATCCGACGGACTCCACGCATGAAGTGCGAGCCTGGGTAGGACTCTAGCCTTATGGTTAGTTTCCCCTGGGAATCAACCTTCTGGCGCTCCTAGACGGTCTGCGCACCGTGCGGCATAAGCCAATCGATTGCGCACTCTGACTAACAGTCGGGGGAGTCTGGAAGCATTACTGTTTCCTATAGAGCGGGGGTGGTTGCGGGCCTTACGGAGACTGCTCTTGAAACGATCATCGGCTACCCGATCCTGGATGAACAGAAGGGCAAAGGACGCTGTGGTTCGCGATAGATTCGGTATACACCGTTTCACCGCTTCGTAAGGGAGAGGACCACGCAAGCGACCTCGAACTCGTAACCAATCGAAAGACTGGAGTAATCTGGTCACAATTAGAAGTAAGGGCGTGAGTGTAAGCCCGCTGGGTAACACTCCTGGCTATCTCGCGGTTAAGGCGTTGGCCTCTTACGGGTTTGTGGCGGAGCTAGACGGTGGACTGTTTTGTCCTAGTCTTCTGCGCTCACTCCAGGGAGATACAACGACTAATCGTTAAAACTTCCTGAGGTGACGGGCTCGCCCGCTGTAGTCGACAACCCTAGTAGGTATAGGTATGTATGCTAATGAAAGAACATGTGTTCTACGAAGAAGCAGATGTGTGATTTACTACTTAATTTGGATTGCGAGCTATCGTATAAAAATAGTTTATTATGTAGAGATTTAAAATAAATATTAGTATCTATTTAAAGTATAAATAATAACATTATTATTATTAGATCTATTTGATACCAGAAGGTAGAATATTTCAAATAAATTAAGCTACAAATGCCAGTTATTTCTCCATTCCAGATCGCATTAATTCCAATAGCAGTTTATTAACCATACTTTTGAAACTATCAATATTATCTAATATTTTAACACGTTCTTCAAGTTAATTGTAGA
Organism: Micropterix aruncella; assembly: GCA_944548615.1. NCBI lineage: Eukaryota > Metazoa > Arthropoda > Insecta > Lepidoptera > Micropterigidae > Micropterix > Micropterix aruncella. The sequence continues at coordinate 33,977,749 of OX155962.1, forward strand.
ATGGGGGTGCAATATACCCAGCCTGCCTTATTTGCGAATGTCGTTCTTACCCGAGCTATGACAACATTTTAAACTATCGATTTCTTTATATTTTTTGTAGATTATTTATTTAATTAATATTTTTGGGTATTTGTGTTTTAACCCTTTATTATTAGGATATATCCCACTGTATTAAAATATTTGTATGAATTTTGAACTATTGACTATTGCCTATTGATTATGATTGTTTGTTTGAAAAACTTTATTGCATACATTACGTTACATTCGCCGTGTCCAATTGATGGCTAAAAGCCGCTCTTGGACGTGTCAAAATAATTGTATAATCCTGTACCAAACTCCTAATTCCAAATCCCGCAATGCCGACAATTTATTACGTGTGTATCGCGTCGTCATAAAGGACACACACGCATAAGCAAGTCGTGAACACCGCGCGGCCGCTTTGTTCGTTCGAGTTGAATCCTACCCGCCGTCGCATCATTGTCACAAAATCGTCGAAAACCTCTCGTGCAAATTAACGTGTGCTGTTTTGAGAATTGCGCGTGCGGTCCAGCATCTTCGCGGTCGAAGTTTGTGGAATCGAAAAGGAAGGCAAGCAGCTCGTCATTCCGTCAGGTGCACTGATCGACCGTCGAAAGGTTGCTGATTTGTTGGCATTTGTTCCATCGTTATGAAACGTCCTTTTATCCCATAAGTCTAATACAGTCCTAATTATCTCTTTATTTATCATACCAGCCGGATACTACTGTAAATAGTTTAGAAATGCGTGTTCTATATCTGGGCTGAAAATCGTCAGTCAGCTAGAACACAGCGTTACAATAATTGTGTCCGGTAGTATGTCTTGTTACTGCTCTTTACTGAATATACATAGGTAGTCAAGAATTCAATTACTAGAATGTCAAACTATAAATATAAATATAAATAATCAAAATAAGAGCCTAATATCGAAAATAGTCAATAATTCGAAGGAGAGAGAGAGAGAGAGAGAGAGAGAGAGAGAGAGAGAGAGAGAGAGAGAGAGAGAGAGAGAGAGAGAGAGAGAGAGAGAGAGAGAGAGAGAGAGAGAGAGATTCTTTATTGCACATTAACCAAAAACATACAAAAGGCGGACTTATTGCCTAAAATACAATCTCTTAAAGCCAACCTTCGTGGAAGTGTAAAAATTTAGGTGCCAAAAGATAAATTAAAAATTAACAAAAAAAGAAGAAAAACTTATCACATAACAAAAATTAACCAAGTAACAAAAATGCCATTTTTTAAATAAAATTAGGATTTGGAATAATTCGCAAGGAGCGAAGGATAGGAGAGGATGGGATGAGACCTAGGATAACTAGGATACGTAGTAAAAATTTTCATCGTAATATTCAAGTTGTCAGTAAAATGTTAAATAATAAAATTAAAGCTACGCCATGCATTTAAAAACTAAAAGTACAAATAACATAACCAGACAATAAGGCTCTACTTTTTTGAGTCATTTAAATGGGCACGATATTTGAAAAGTTATGGCCCTCAAATTCGGCCAGATCATTGAAAGGGTGTCCTTATCAGTATCTCCTTGATGTTTCTTTTAAAAATTGTATGTCCTCCAGCTGTTTAACAGTGGTAGGGAGTAGATTATATAATTTAACGTTAAGGTACACAATAGAATACAACACGGTGGGCCTATTGCCAAGTGGCGATATCTTACGACCTTACCATCAGGGTTATGATCTATTAGACCTCCGACCGGGTGGGTGTTTCATAAATAGGAAAGAAATAGATTGCTTCGGCTGGTGTGAGCCCCGCGCGTCCCCACCGCGCACCGGTCCGAAGGTAATTGATTGGTGCGCGGATGGAATATGCGGGGTTCCATTCGCGGCAATATCACCGCTCCGCCCGAAACCCACCGCCAATAATCCCCGCCATCATTTATTGACGGCTGACAAGCGACGCGAATTACGGCGGCCGCCGCGACACCTCCTGCTACGAATATTGATACCACCTATGCAATGTATTACTGGCCGTAAATGTACAATAAATACTACACGATTCATCGCGTGTTTCTTTTAGGAAAACTGGAGTAAAAGTAATAATTTAATTTTATTTCATTTTTTATTTTATTTTATTATTATTGAGGAAACATACAGCTGTTACAATAAATTTGTTACAAAATTATTAAGTTTAAAAAATAAAGCTAATTACATGTTTCCACTTAAATATTCATAATTTAAACACAACAATATCATTTTTTTATGAAGAATTAATACACATAGGGAGAGGTAGGAACTGGGATGAAAGGAGTCATAATAAGTAAATAAAATTTTATGTAAATACACGTTCCATAATATAGTCGAGTATAAGAGAGTATATAAGAGAGTAAGTATTTATTATTTGGTCCCTACCTTTGAAGTTGCTATTTTAAAGTGGTCCCAAAGTTTAACTCGTTGCATAGTCGTTAGGTCGCCTGATCTAACATTGTAAGGTCCCGGGTTCGATTCACCATTTTACGTTGGGATCAAATTAACGGAATTGCATTTTCAATTCTGTCGATGGAAGGCAATAACAAGACACACACACACACACACACACATGTTACACGCACACATACATATAACACGTCATAGTAGGGTTGGTTGTAAGAGATTGCCCCGCCCATTGTGACATTTCACAATAAAGAGTAGGTATAAACAAACAAACAAACAAACAAACAAACTTTTTCGGGTATTGGCAATTATTCGGCCGCCTATAGGCAATTATTCACGAGCATTGGCAACCTTGACTATTTTCGTCAAAAACATAAAAAAACCGATCGAATCAGTGAAAATATAACTCAATATATTTTTAAAAAAATATTCAGGATAAAAAAATAGAGACTTGTAGTCACTCGGACAATCCTTGGATTTAAATAGATTTTCACGGGGCGCCGCAAAAAAGGAGCACACCTTTGCAATGTTTTTCATTTTAAAACTAGCTGACCCGTGCCCAATTCGTTGGGCGGTAAAACTTTTTACTTGTGATGAAATTATGAGTGTGGTTCGGTTAGTACTGAGTGCTATGATTTATTTCCTGATTGCCAAAAGAAGGGTTATATTTTTACTGCATATGTATGTATGTATTTGCATGTCTTGTATGTATGTATTTGAGTGTCTTCTTGTGAGTATCTTATTTGTGATGGGCCGTTTACACTCTCGCGCGAGGCGCGAGGCGAGACGCAAAACCATGTGCGTGAACAAACAGAACAGAGGCAAAGCTTCTAGCAAGTAGGTAAACATTTTGTACGCTCGTTAGAAGCTTTGCCTCTGTTCCATTTGTTTATGATATGGTTTTGCGTCTCGCCTCGCGCCTCGCGCGAGAGTGTAAACGGCCTATGAGTGTTTTATCTCTTTAACCATTTATGCAGTAAAAGGGAAATTATATGAAGTAAAAGGGAAAAATCTTTTGTTTTAAACACTTGATACGATAAATTTACTTATTTTGATAAGAATTCATAATTATTGATAATATGACCAATAAACCTAACGATTTAAATTATTTTTATTAATTCAAAATACTACTTTTTGTGACATATAAATATAAAAGTTAGATATATGCTGTCGCTGACTTTTGTAGGCATTATCAAGCTCTACAATTTTTCTCTAGAACTCAATTATATATCTCTCATCGTTAAGGCAGCGTTAGTTAGAAACATTTTTGTTCGACCATTTTTCTCCGACTTACATTGCAAATTCGACTACCACGAAATAGTCTTTTAATTTTTCGGAATAATATATAGCCTACGATACTCACAAATAACGTGGCTTTCTATTGGTAAAATAATTTCAGATCGGTTCAGTAGATCCAGAGATTACTTCCTACAACCTCACAAACTTTACCTCTTTATAATATTAGTAAAGATGACAGATCTACAAAATGGCACACACATTCAGATGTCTTGTTTTATTTTTATGGCATTGACGATAGATGGAGCTAAGAGTAATGAGCCTCATTCATGGTTATTAATTATTGACTGGCAACATCGACTGGCAACCATTTTGGCCATGAAAATAAATGGGTTAATAACAACAAAATTTGAAGGATCGATAATAATAAGTATTTTTTTGTGGGGCTTTTCTAAGGTCTTTATGAGCCTTGTAACACTGCGACCATTGCTGATCTATTGTGATATAAAATCGAAGACTATCGCGGTTGTTTGACATTATAAATAGGATAGAAAACGAATTTACCGCGTGAAATTTGTAGCACCCGACGTTTCGGTGACGTTGCAGCCGCCGTTGTCCAGGGTAGACTCATCCCCGAAACGTCGGGTGCTACAAATTTCACGCGGTAAATTCGTTTTCTATCCTATTTATGATCTATTGTGTTCGCCACCTACTATAGTTCTACGCTAAGCCTTGTGTCATTTAAGAACCGCAGCAGGCTTTTGGCGCCAGATTGTTTTACCTCCTCAGGTTGGAGGTAATGACTACCCAAATGGGTGTATCTTTTACGCATCAGCGGGCCACACTCGCACATGAGGTGCTGGGGAGTTTCCTCTGCTCCTTGGCAGAACCTGCACATTTTTGTGTCTCTGAGCTTGAGGTTGAACATGTGTTTGTTCAGGCCACAATGCCCCGTGAGCGCCCTCACCAGTATGCGTAGATTGTTCCTGTTTAGCGACAAGGCCTCAAGGGCTTTCGGTCGTAAGCCCTAATTAGCGCTTTGAAATGATTCAATCCTGGCGTGTTGTTCCAGTGGTTGACGGATTGTTCTAAATATATTTGCTTGAGCATTAGGTTTGCAAGGCTTTTTGGTACGCCACAGCAAGGTTCAGGGCCATATAATGCTCCCTTTGCTCCCGTCTTAGCAAGTTCGTCAGCTTTTTCATTTCCCTCGATTCCTGCGTTATAATAATAAGTAACTATCGAAACAAATGAGTCGTAATTTGATGCCGAGTTTGAAATTCGAGTTTATATTTGACCGTCGGACCGCGAATAAGAACCCTGGATAAAGGAAAATAGAGAGTGGATTCGCGGAGTAGTGGAGTGGAGTGGAGTGGACCCTCGTCAGCGCGCATTTATCATTTCGTTTTTTTAGCCGCGGCATCTGCGACAAAAGACGGAGGTAAGTCTCGACTGTCGCTTTCCTCCGAATATCCCGTGGCCTTCGCTTAAACAAAGGGTCCATTTAACAGTCACACGCTGCCGTAAAAAATGGCAAAAGAAAACCCCTTTACGGCTGATTTATCAAACGGAAACTCGGCTAGAGTCCTACGAGCGGCGTCCGCCTTGCAGATGCTAGCGTTTATTAAATTCCGGAATTGTTGGATATTCAATGACAAAGATGCCTGCTGTTAATACATGTTAATACAATGCTTAATGGGACCTTGCTGAGTTGGCCACGAAGACCCATTCTGTTCAGGGTCGGTGACACCCACTCTGTTCAGGGTCGGTCAGTCTGGAAGCAGTATTATTTCCTATAGGTAGAGCGGGGGTAGTTGCGGACCTTACGGCGACTGCTCTTGAAACGACCAACGGCCATCCGATCCTGGGTGAACAGCAGGGCAAAGGACGCTGTGGTCCGCGATAGATTCGGTAAACACTGTTTCACCGCTTCGTAAGGGAGAGGACCGCGCAAGCGACCTCGAACTCGTAACCAATCGAGAGACTGGAGTAATCAGGTCACAATTGGAAGTAAGGGCGTGAGTGCATACCCGCCGGGTAACACTCCTGGCTATCTCGCGGTTAAGGCGTTGGCCTCTTACGGGCTTGTGGCGTAGCTAGGTGGACTGTTTTGTCCTCAAGTCTTCTGCGCTCACTCCAGGGAGATAGAACGACTAATCGTTAAAACTTCCTGAGGTGACGGGCTCGCCCGCTGTAGTCGACAACCCTAGTTGCTGTTAATACAAGGAGCTAATAGGCCCTGTTGAGTTGGCCACGAAGACTCATTTGTCCGGGGTCGGTCATCCGGCGGCCTCAACGCATGAAGTGCGAGCCCGGGTAGGACTCTGGCCTGAGGGCTAGTTCCCCCAGGAGTCGATCCTATGGCGTTGCTGGACTGTTTGCGCACCGTGCGGCGTAAGCAGGGCAGTCTAGAAACAGTACTGTCTCCTATATAGCGGGGGTAGTTGTTGACCTTACGGCGACTGCTCTTGAAACGACCATCGGCTACCTGATTCCGGGTGAACAGCCGGACAAAGGATGCCGTGGTCCGCGATAGATTCGGTAGACACCGTTTCACCGCTACGTAAGGGAGAGGACCGCGCAAGGGACCTTGAACTCGTAACCAGTCGGGAGATCGGAGTAATCTTGTTGCAACTGGAAGTAAGGGCGCGAGTATCGGCCAGCTGGGTAACATTCCTGGCTATCTCGCGGTGAGGGACTGTTTTATCCTAATTTTTCTGCGGTTATTTCACGGGAGACAGAACGATCAAATTTCGTTAAAACTACCTCAGGTGACGGGTTCGCCTGTTATAGTCGACATCTCTAGTTTCTGTTAATACAACGTATTTGTCATATTAAGTTCTCTGCATATATTTTATGAAAAACAAATGATTTTTTTTGTTAGTTAGGTACCTATATTTTTGTTTCCTAACTCTATTCTTTTTGGTCGACATAATAAATAAACGTGAAAAAAAATGTTTCTGGTAATAATAGTATCAAAAAAGTAGTCATCTGGTTTACTTTGACTGTCCTTTCCAGTGGATCTAACATAATCCGTAACAGGTGTTTCTGTAGCATCCGTAATAGGTGGTTTTTAACACGCTTTTATTAGCTTGACCTGTATGTACGAATATATCAATTAACGGAATCATGCAAGTCGTATCAACATGAATTTTGACAATTCTGTGTAGTTCTGATGACGATACAATAATATAGTACCATCGAGCTGATCTGATGATGGAGGCGGAAGATAGTCACAGGAACTGCATAACGAAACAAAGTATTCGAGCCGTGTTTGGGCTTGTTGGAATCGGCTTAAGGTGCACTCTGGCCATGAATGATTTCCCGGGTCTAATGATGGAGCCGGAAGGTTGGCGCTGGACTTCTATGGCGAAACAACGTATTTTAGCCGTGTTTAGGCTTGTTGGAATCGGCCTGGGATGTATTCTGGTCATGAATGATCTCTAGGCAGTGGCGGATTTGCCCTAAGGCCCAGTAGGCCCGGGCTTAGGGCGGCCAGATATTAGGGGCGGCCAATCTTGGCAAAATTGGCAAAAAAATCAGTCATGATAACTAGAAATAACTTAATGTACCTAAATATCTAAAGGCTCACGTACATTGCGTACGTATACAATGTACGTATAAGTTATTTCGTACATATAAGTGATTTAAGATTTATTACTAACCTGATGAAACTAAGCACGTTAGAAGTCGAAGAAAAAGCCAAAGCATTGCAAATGGTTTATTCTTTTGACTTAGAGGACAATTTTTCAGAAGAATGCCTCCATTTTCGCGCTCACTGCAGAATAAAAAATGAAGACCTGAACAGTGCTGTCAGTGCTGTCAGTTTGTTGAAATGGTTACGAACTGAAGGTCTTCAAACCATTTACCCAAACGTAGATATTGCTCTACGTATGTGTGTGTGTACTCCCGCCAGTAACTGTTCTGGAGAACGATCGTTTTCTTGTTTGCGACGAGTTAAAAATTATTTATGCACAACAATGACGGATCTTGCTTTGTTTAAACATAGAAGCTATTTTTTTAAGGAAATTGGATTGCGAAGATTTAATTAATGATTTTGCTGCGCTTAAGTGCAGACGAGTTTTGTAACACATTGTAAAGCACTTATTATATCTTGTATGAGAAAAACCTTTAGTTATTTAAATAAATAAAACCTAACACCGTTTGAAATGTTTTATTTAAATGTGCAATTATCCCTGAATCCTCCAAAAAATACAAACTGGCAGCTATTATACTTATTTGATGTTGAATCGATTTCGAAAAAAATATATTCATTATGTAGTCTATATGATGGGTGCTGAGAAAGGGGCGGCTCTGGTTCCTGATACATGGCATGGGGCCTAGGGCGGCAAAGACTCCGCCACTGTCTCTAGGGTCTGATGGAGCCGGAACGTTACACTGGAATTCTATAATAGGACAACGCATCTTACCCTTGAGATGTATTTTGGTCATGAATAGTTTCCAGGGACTTATGACGGAGCCGAAAGGTAGGCAGTGGAACTCAATAACGGAACAATAATTTCTAACCGTGTTTGGACTTTTTGGAATCGTCTTGATATGTACTCTAATCATTATAAGATTGCGATAAGACTAATATAGTACGTTTTAATCTTATCACGTTTTGTGATAAGACTAAAAAGTGAAACAAAAAATAATAGTTTCAAAAATTGAAACTATTATTGATGGTTTGTTTTTAGAGCACGCCACTGCATTAAAAATCAAAACATGTAACACCGCTGATATCACTGTTTACCCCGTAAGGGACTTAGTGTAAGCCGTGCTTGTAATTTAATGTAAGCCATGGCTTTTTAGTTTTAAGAATAAGTAGATTTAATTATTTTATTTTTAAGAATAAGTATATTATTTGAATGTAAAATACTTTAGTTGTTTACATTATTTCAATGTAAAATAGAAAATATCAACTGACACTGTAACATGGCCGGACTCCAATCAGTTATTTGTAATAGTTTCCAATGTCTCAAAAACATGTGGTACTATTTTAACCGTTTTGATTGGATTTCCGTCATTACGAACTTTATTTGAGTTAATGTTATTAATGCATTTAGCGACTTCTCGTTTAGAAACTCTACAGAAACTAAGAACACACAAAATATTTTTTATTACATTATCAATAATTTATCAACTTTCAAATACCGTGGAGGTACATACTTGCATTTAATGAGAATTGTCCTCAGTTATGTTATATGTATACGTCAGTTATGATACTCCATCCAAGACATACAAATACGTTATAAACCCAGGGATACGAGTGTATATTCGGCCTAGTTAAGCATGCGCTGATCATGGTCATGTGAATGTGGTACGTCGTTTACTTCTTACCCATTATCTAGTATGATTATTTTATATATTTCTGTTATTTACTTTACATAATAAATAAAATAAATTTAAATGCCGAAATTTTAAAACTTCATGGCAATAACTGCCATGAAGTATGTATAATGTATAACACATTATTATGTTTCCAAATGGCTGCCATTTCAAAATTAAGAAAAGATATAAATCCGTTGAAACTAGTCGTTGAAAATTTAATAATGATGCGGGTACCTAGAGGTCTGGTCTCGTTAATCAGAAGAGCACTCTAGGCGGTTTATAAATTTGCGTGAGATCCGTGTGAGTTTACTAGCTTGAAGGACCACCTGGTGTGCCTTAGTACCCAGGAGCGGATATTTAAAGCGGAAAGACAGGATGTCGGTACTTACGGCTTTGTTGGTTCCGTCTGTGCTGCAGGACTGCACCACCTCTGCTTCTCGTTTAACTGTCACTCACTGAGGTTTTACACGAATCGCGATGCGGGCGAATCAACACGTACGTTCGTGTGATGCGATGCGGCGGTTTGCGGCGGAAAAAACGATAATGTCATCTTTTGTTGCTGAGCGAATTTATTCGACCACGCGCCCAGCCAAGTCAACATTATATCCTACCCGTCGTTCAGACGGGACGATCCGTAGCGCTGGGCGATTCAGATCGGCGCGGCGTCGCGGCATGTTTAAATAGGTACCGACAATATTTGATTGGAGCGGAAGAATTTATAAAAGGGATTTTCTTTGATTAGACAAGGGATTAGGAGACGGAAAATTACGCTAATTCTCACACAAACCTCACTGGCGTGAACATTTAAATATACTTAGATTTCTAAGTACATTACCTACGACTATTGCTTAAGTCGATATCATTGTCGTGTTTTGAATTAAAAATATTGACCTGAAAATTTGACACTCCATATATCCGTTATTAGAATATAAAATATAACATAATAATATACCTATAAAATATAACTATAAAATATAACATAAGAATATAACATAAGTGTCTTAGAATCTTGAGAATTATGCATATAGCTTTGTAGTCAGTCGTTTCCTAATATCTTTAGTGGTTTAAGAGTTACATAATTTAAATTTAAAATGATGTGTAGAGGATGAACAATTTTAAAAACCATAATGAAAATAAGGATTATTATAGCCGTTAGCAATTAGTTATATCGATGAGATGAAAACAAAACAGTTTAAAAATCGATTGTAAATAAATTATCGCTCTATTTATAGCAAATAAAACAGCGCCGCACCGTATATCGCGTCGTCAAGACGAAACTCAGGAAAATATACGATATCGTGCATTAAGCAGATTCTTTGTAACGTTACATACTTCTTCTATTACATAAAAACAACTCGAACACAACGGTTACAACATTCTTGCAAAAGCATTGGGTAAAAATATATGGGCGCTAGTCCCACCTCTCTAGTAACAATAACGTATTTACTATTGGAAAGGTCTATTTATCTAGAATATTTATGACTAGCTGACTTGTGCCCACTTCGTTGGGCGGTAAAACTTTTTACTTGTGATGAAATTATGAGTGTGGTTTGGTTAATACTGAGTGCTATGATTTATTTCCTGACTGCCAAAAGAAGGGTTATAGTTTACTGCATATGTATGTATGTGTTTAAGAACACATTTGACTATATTACCGTTATTTGTGAGTGTCTTCTTGTGAGTGTCTTGTTTGTGAGTGTCTTATCTCTAACCATTTATGCAGTAAAAGTGAAATTATATGCAGTAAAAGGGAACAGTCTTTTGATTTAAATACTTGAGACGATAAATTTACTTATTTTGATAATAATTCATAAATTGTTGATAATACCTATGACCAATAAACATGACCTAACGATTTAAATTATTTTTTTAAATATAAAATACTAATGTTTGTTACTTAAATATAAAAGTTAGACATATGCTGACGATGATTTTTTTACATCTTTTCTCAAAACTTAATCACGTATCTCTCATCGTTAAGGCAGCGTTCGTTAGAAACGTTTTCGTTCGACCGTTTTTTCCGACTTACTTTGGAAATCCGACTACCAAGAAAAAGTCTTTTCATTTTTCGGATTAATATATAGTCTATGACACTCACAAATAACGTGGCTTTCTATTGGTAAAAGAATTTTCAAAATCGGTTCACTAGATCCAGAGATTACTTCCTACAACGTCACAAACTTTACCTCTTTATAATATTAGTATAGATAAAACAGCGGCGCACCGTATAAGTATCGCTCCGTCAAGACGAAACTCAGGAAATATACGATATCGTGCATCAAGCAGATTCTTTGTAACGTTACATATTCCTTCTATTACATAAAAATAACTCGTACACAACGGTTACAACATTCTTGCAAAAGCAATGGGTAAAAATATATGGGCGCTAGTCCCACCTCTCCAGCATCAATAAGTTATTTACGTACAATAAGGAAAGGTCTATTTATATAGAATATTTATGACTACCATAACTTAACTCAAATATGAGCCGTTTCGGAGTTTTGAAGGTCTGAATCTTTGTTAATATGGCTAATTACATTGAAACCCCAATGTCAATTATTTATTTAAAATATATTATTTGCCGTGAAGATCCATAAAGGTTCGTATATTATGATGTACGGTCACTAGGCACACAGTGTTGGACAGCTGACCTCAGCATCTTACATACATCAGTAAACAGAGCGGCAATGAAGTCATGAGAATGAAGACAAGCAACATATAACAGTATTTCCCCTCTATATATTGCTGACAAACTCGAGTTTTCTTAGGAATCTATCTATCTAACCTAACCTAACATAGCGTATATACTCGTTTCGTGTATTCTGCGACAGTTTTCGTTAGAAAGTTATTATAAATGCAATGCCTAGATGTGTTAGGTGCCCTAAGGGATATCAGGTAATTGGCCATATTTATTAGGATATATGTAACTCAGGAACGGTTCATAATTAAGATCAGTCGTTCTAGAAATACATGTTCTACATATAGAGATTTTTCCATTAGTATATGATTTGCAGCTATTGGAAAAGAGGGCCCAAAATGTCCATTCTCTTTTCTTACAGTAAATCAATTAAACACAATATCTTATTTACGTCATCAAGTTTGGCGGCAGTGAGGGAGTTCAAAGAGAGATTAGAGCATCATCCATTATATCCGCAGCGTCACGAATTTGGGATTAAAGTGCCAAGGGTGCTCGCCTGCCCCGTTTTGTAAGCGATTGATCGCAAACAGATGCGGTGAGCGACGAGCGCCGCAGCAGATTGACATTCAATCCGAGGCGAATTTGCTTACTCATTCCCAAAATCATCCCTCTCGACTCGAACATAGGGAGTATTGTAACCGCAACCTAGACCATTGATTGTACAGGGTATTAGGTTGCTCATTGCCTTACTATGTTTCGGTAGTGGGGCGGTGTCGACTACAACGGGCGAACCCGTCACCCCAGGCTGGTATAACGATATGTGATCGTTATTTCAGCCGAGGGATGAGTGTAGAAGACTTAGAGACGATACAAATCTATTCTCTAGCTATACCAACCTTCCCGTCAGAGACCAACGCCTTACGCCGAGGCACCGGGAAAGGTACCCACAGCGTGCAGCCTCGCCCCCTGACTACCAGTTTGGAAGGATATCTCAGTCTGGAATTAATCATGAGGATACCTCCTTCCTCCCGACTGGTTACAGGTTCGAGGTCGCTTGCGCTGTCCTCTCATTTACGTAGCAGTGATACGGTGTCTATTGAATCTATCGTGGACCACTGCATCCTTTGCCCGGCTTTTCAGCCGAATGGTCGTTTCAAGAGTAGTTGACGTAAGGTTCTATAAAAACAAGAGTGTTTCCAGACTCCCCCGGCTGTCAGTCGGAATGCACAATCGATTGGCTGAAGCGCCGCTAGGTGAGTAAACCGTCCAGGAGCGCCCGAAGGTTGACTCTTAGGGAAAACTGGTCAGCAGTCCAGTGTCCTACCACCCGGGCCCGCACTTTTGCGTGGAGGCCACCGGATGGGTATTTACCCCTACACATGGGTCTTGGTATTCAAACTGCAACAGGGCCCATTAGCTCCCTGTTAGCAGTACTATGGTTCGGCAGCTAGGTTTGACCACGAAACGTATCGTGTGAATGGCTTTTATAGCTCTAAATGTTGACTAATTTTCTCTTATATTTAATATGGCGGTGTTCGTGGTATAGAAGTATTGCGGCGGACTATAGCTGGTGTTCTTATCATGCCTATACGGTATACTATTTCGAAATAAAATAATATTATAACAAGTGCCGAATTTTTAAATCATATGTCTTATTATTATAATATTATTTATATAAATATATCAATTTTATTCTAGAATACAGGTTTCAATTCGAAATAGTTACGCAATTTAATGTTCAGAAATCTAAAAGATGGCATTTTCCTTATAATTTTCCTAATGTAATCAGACTATATACATAAATGCAATAGTTGGCGGTAATAATTTTACTTTATTACTGTTACCACTGTTTAAAATATTGGATTAAGCTTGGCCCCATCATTAAATCAACTCGATGGTACCATAATATTGCATTGTCACCTGTCTCGGCAAAATAGTTGTATTTAGAATTAACTACCAATAATATTAATATTAAAATAATTCATAGTACCGTAAACATTGCACACAACAAAGCCGTGAATATATGTATTCTACAGTTTTGAATAAGGGAATCACCAACATAGCATATTAAAGAAAAGATGGAAACGAGAGAAACCATGGCAACGAGAGGCAAGGAAAATAACAACAAAAAACAAAGTAACATATTTTTTTTTTAATTTTCATTCTTTCACGCATATACAATGTAACAAATAGAAATAATTGACTTTTTATTTGAGCCACATTGAAAGTGGAATTATAAAGTGACATAACAAAACAGTTTTTTTATTCAACCTTCAAGCGGTAGAGACAAAAATACTAGAGTCAGTGTTCGGAAAACTTTCGATAATTGAGTGCACAAGGGAGAACTTCGCGAGACCAGACTTCGACCGGACCGAGTTTATAACCCAACCCCGACGATATCTACGCTTCGCAGGACAGTACTGCTCTTCAAACGGTAAGCGACAATAACAGCTTATACCTTTATGCCTCAATTATGCGAGCGGCTAGATTTACAAACTAGTGGAGACTAGATCGATCAAATAGGAAAAGAGATCGCTGCGGAATCTGCAAAAGGAGACCGTACGATACAAGAGCTTAAGGTCACCTTGTATCGCAACTCGATCGAGGAGAGACACGCCTCTACGAGTACCTGGTGTGCCATCGGCAGTAAAACGCCGGTTCACATCACCCCTGGGTGCCACCAAAATTGCACCTTGTCGTTCTATGGCTACCCTAAAATAAGGTGGCAGATTTTCGATCGGTTTAACCGCTGACCGCTGGATTTGCCACTACATCACCGAACTTACATAAGTATACCAAATTTCAGCTCGATCGGATACCAGCAAGTGGTTGAAAAATGGTTTCCAAATTCTGAAACAGACAACTTACAAATGAACATTGCAAGTTTATATAAACCTTGTAAAAACTGTACCTATTCATCCTATCAAACAAAACCTCCAGTGGATAGTAAAGTATATAAAAAAATACATTATGATGCTGGGTATAATTAAGCGAAGGTAGATCGAATGCAGATTAGTGGTGCGGAGCGACGCGGCGACCTCCTCGATGGAAGCAGCTGCGGGCGCAAAATCACTTCTCTTTTACTCCAAGTCACTCTTCAAGGAGACTTTTTTAATTAAAATCTCCGAGCAAGTGAGTTCCTTCTCTCTCTGGCCTCCGAGTTTTCATTTGCAGCGACCTAACGTCAAAGCAAGGCAAATACAGGAAGATAGGATGTGGGATATACTATTAATAAATTGAAAGTTAAAAAAGAACACTAAAAACACGCTTTTGGGGTGTGATACGATATTCACACACACACGGCTATGATACGATATTCCATCATGGAATGCCAGTGCCTATTTTCCGGCTTCATCATCAGACCTTGAAACCTAATCGTGGTAAAAATTCATTCCAAGACTTTTATAACAAGTCCAAACACAGGTATGATACGATGTTCCATCATGAAGTTCCAGTTCATATCTTCCGACTCCATCATCAGATCAGTTCGACAGTACCATATTATTGTATTGTCATCAGAACTACATACAGCTGTCAATTTTCATGACGCTACGATCCTTGGAAGATGGTTAAATTAGTTACCTTAGATTCCATTACATAGTTAGTTACATGCAGGTCTAATAAAAGCGTCTTAAAAATAAATTAATAGTTTAAAAAAAACACTAAAAACACGCTTTTATAAATGCACGTAAAAACCACATAATCAGACCTTGAAACCTAATCGTGCTCAAAGTTCATTCCAAGACTTTTCTAACAAGTCCAAACACAGCTATGATACGATGTTCCATCATGAAGTTCCAGTCCATATCTTCCGACTCCATCATCAGATCAGTTCGACAGTACCATATTATTGTATTGTCGTCAGAACTACATACAGCTGCCAATTTTCATGACGCTACAATCCCTGGAAGATGGTTAAATTAGTTACCTTGGATTCCATTACATAGATACATACAGGTCGACCTAATAAAAGCGTGTTAATATCAATTATTGTCTTCAAGGATCAGACGTCTGTCATATATATTGAAAGATATAAGAAATATTCTAGACCCCAAAACATTAAAAACTACATATTATGCTCTATGTCAAAGCATCCTAAGTTACGGGATCGTTGGGTGGGGAGGTTGCTCCAAAACAATCATTCATCAAGTGGAGGTAGCACAGAAGCTGATAATCAAAATTATAAACCGTAAAACCTACAGATACCCGTCGGAAAAACTTTTTGGAAAGTTTGGTGTTCTTGAAGTGAGGCAACTGTATTTAAAATGTTGTATGATTTTCATTTAATTTCAAAATAAGTGTCCACACAACAAGTACACCGAACAAGGCGATCCATAGCGAATATGATAGACGTCCGACGAATGAAAACAACCTTCGGCCAGAGACACCTGATGAGAATAGGCCCCAAGGCATACAACAAATTGGTTAAGTCCATAAGGAACGTACACAATAAAGGCCAATTCAAAAAACAATGTCACAGGTGGCTCATGAATGAAGGTTGGCATATCAGCCACCAAATTTTTAACCCTATTATGTACATTTTTTAATTTATTATTATTACATTTTTTTATCGCTGTTGGTGGGTCTTAATTCATTTTTAATTCGATTACATTCAAAATTATATTATAACTAGTAATATGCACATTTTTTGTATAATTAACTATTTCAATTTGATAATTCTCTGACCATTTCAATTTGATTTTTTGACTATTTATTATAATTCCTTTTTCCATCCATAATTATTTCAATTTGATTATTTCACTATTTATTGCAATTCCTATTTATTTTTTACCTTTTTCGTGTCATTGAAATTAATTTTATTGTGTTTTATGATAGGTATTTTAGAAATATTATTTGCAGACTGACAGACGCATTGACATATCTATGACCTAGTTTTTAGAGTAATGAATAATTTTTACATACATTGTTTATTGCCTTAAATTAATTCCTGATATTATTAGATACTATTTTTTTTTTATGTTTCTTTCAGCATTTGTAGTTTGAAGTATGCATAAGCCACTATTTTCTTGGTACGCTTGCCTTAGTACGGGCCTAAGCCTAGTTAGGCGGTGTTGATCTAAAGAAGGACTGGGCTGCGGTACTCTCTTTTTTGCTACTATTTACAACGGAGCCTCTAACGATAATATGTAATGTACTGTAGTTTAAAAAATGCGCATTTCTTAAAAAAAATAAAAATAAAATAAATACATTTTCATCCACGTTGAAAAACTTATAATAATTTATTATAATTTAACGGCTTATCAGCAAAAACAAAACAATAATTTTGAACGATTTTCAAAAATTTAAGCAATTTTCATTTAAGGTGAAAAACTAATAGTAATCTATACTAATATTATAAAGAGGTAAAGTTTGTGAGGTTATAGGAAGTAATCTCTGGATCCAGTGAACCAATTTTAAACATTCTTTTACCAATAGAATGCCACGTTATTTGTGAGTGTCATAGGCTATATATTAATCCGAAAAATGAAAATACTTTTTCGTGGTGACTAACACGAAAAAGTCTACTACTCTGACTACTTTGCAAATCCGACTGGATTTGCAAAGTAAGTCGGAGAAAAAACGGTCGAACGAAAACGTTTCTAACTAACGTTGCCTTAACGATGAGGGATATATGATTAAGTTCTAGAGAAAAGTTGTAGAGCTTTATAATGCCTACAAGAAAGTCAGCGACAGGATATATCTAACTTTTATATTTAACTCACAAAAAGTAGTATTTTATATTAAAAAATAATTTAAATCGTTAGGTCATGTTTATTGGTCATATTATCAACAATTATGAATTCTATCAAAATAAGTAAATTTATCGTCTCAAGTGTTTAAAACAAAAGACTTTTCCCTTTTACTGCAAATAATTTCCATTTACTGCATAAATGGTTAAAGAGATAAGACACTCACAAACAAGACACTCTCAAGAAGACACTCACAAATTATGGTAATATAGTCAAACTGGCATGCAAATACATACATACATATGCATTAAAAATGAAACCCTTCTTTTGGCAGCCAGGAAATAAATCATAGCACTCAGTACTAACCGAACCACACCCATAATTTCATCACAAGTAAAAAGTTTTACCGCCCAACGAAGTGGGCACGGGTCAGCTAGTTTATTATAATATAACAGCTTATCAGCAAATTTTAAACAATAATGATGAAATTTTTGTAGGGAAGAAAGTATATTTTTATCAGTCTTGTCAGTTTGAAATTATAATACATGTGCTGCATAAATTTGGCAGGCACTCATAAATTTATATTTAAGTTTGGAGCGGCCTATCTAAGCTTTTACTTATAAGCTATCATAGTGGCAATTTTCCTCGGACACTTGGTCGCTTATTTCTCCCACAATAAGCTACTTTCATAATTTACCCTTCGAGCCGGCTGCTACAGATTACGCGGACATGCGAACGAAAGTTATCAATGCGCGATTAAATACGATTAGGAAGATCGAATTGTCAATATTTTAGGCAGCCCAGTCTGTTGCCTTTATTAAATAATCCGGCCTTGGTGACTTTTCTTGCTAGCCGGCTAAGATTGTGGCCGCGACAAATTTCCAGTGCCGTTATGATAATGCTTGCCATAATCCGCCCGGGACAAATTTTTAGCCCCTTGCAATTTAGCTACGCCGTTCATCTACCACCCCTCCCCATTCCCCTCCCATCTACTCCCTAACCCAATTTGCTCCACTCATAAGGTCGGCAGCTCTATATGTATGAAGAAATTGGGTGGCTTAAAATTGACATCGTGACATTCTTACATTTTTGAGCTATTTATTACCATTATTAACCTTTGCTAGAATATCGACGGAATAAAATTAAAAAAAAAATGTTTCCAATTTGTTACCTATACCCGCGGTAGCTCCCTTTTATGCGTAATCTGAATAAAACTGGCATAAGTACAGAAAAGCTACTTATACCTTAGCCTTAAATTTATTAATCTACTCCCTACCACAATTATTATACAGATGGAGTACCAAAATTTAAAAAAAACATTAAGGCAATGCTAGTAGGCTACCCTTCCTATTATCCGACCGAATTCCAGGGCAATGACTTTTAAAACATTATACCCATATAAATGATAGTTTTATATAAATACTCACAGATTCCTTGCCTGAAAATATTGTTTCATATTACATAAAGTAACAGTCATTTAAAAACTACAAACTGCATCTATAAAAGTAGCTATATATTAGGCTCGATTGTGTTTCTTGTTAAACTAAAATCGGAAATTAGTTCATGTGAACGAGACAGGGCAACACGCTAGAGCGGAATGTGATATGAACGGTTGTCACTTTTTCGCATTAAAACTACCCACCCAAGTTAAAGCATCTGAATCCAACACCGCACGATTCGGACGAGTATTAGTTCGACAGGTAGTTTTTATCGACGGTCGTTCGTTTCATATTCCGCTCTAAGGTATTGCTCTATCTCGTTCGCTTGAACTAACTTCAGTTTTAGTTCACAAAGAAACGCAATCGGGCCCATAGACTATATATTTTTTTGATTATTTTTGTCATTTTTTGATACTATTTGGATACATTTTTCTCTCCCGGCCGATCAACGGTCCGGGAGGGAAAGTATTGTTAACGCGCAGTTTTTTCATCGATTTAAAAAAAATATAATATTCAATAAATTAAGATTTGAGGAAATTAATATTCAGATGAAATCAGTCATTGGCTACTTACCGAAGAAGTGTTTCGGGTGACACGAACAATTTTTTAAATATTTTAGTTTTTGTTTTTTTTAAATACTTTGTTTATATAACCAGATGATAATAATTCGCGATTATTTTATTCAGCTATGATATGAAAATAATAAGATTTTCTATTTCTCTTTAAAGTTGGCAAGATACTAAATAGTGTATCATTCAAATGCCTGTAATAACTATCTGTTACATGTCCACGAGCGGTATATTCGCCAATTGTATACGAATGTAATGTAATGTAATATAGTTGTCTTTCTTTGCAATTTGCAGGAAATCCTTCCAGACGCTTTGTTATAAACTGTATGAGACTTAAATGTATATTTTAGGGTACAAAGACCTGTTGCTCAGTATACGAAAACCAGTATACCAGTATACGAGAAACAATTGGTTTGCTTTCAATTTCTCGAAGAAAAGATCGTTTTTATCGCGATCTTCAAGGCATATGTAAGACCTATTCATGGGTGTTGCTATCATCTCTGGAACCCCTACTTATGCAAATATGTAGATGTCCTGGATAAGGTGCAGCGAAAGGCAACCAAAATACCAGTCTAAGAATAGAAAGATCGCTTGGAGTTACTTAGAATGACTGCTCTCAAACAAAGAAGACTAAGAGGGGATCTGATTTGTACATATACAATTCTTACACATTATTACGAGGTACCTGGGCTGGAGAATATTTACAAATCTAAACATTTCAACATCTAAACAAATCTTCGAGGAACGATTTAAATCTAATCCTCTTATGAACGTTCAGCAAAATACAGTGGTAGACATGTGGAATAAACTACCATTTGAAGTGATTAGTGCAAGCTCTGTCGATCAATTTAAAAAGAGACTAAATTTGTAACTAAAATCCTGTAAGTATTGTTTATATTGCCTATTGTTTATATATTGTCAATATATTTTAGCTTAACAAGATCTGATCTGGGCGTATCAGCAAAGCTGCCTGTGCAGAATAAATAATAATAATAATTTTAATAATAAAAGAAAAAACAAAGGCATGTAGAGGATCAAAGGAGAGGACCGAAGCAGTTAATCCCGTCTATTAAATAGCTTGAGACAAATCTCGGGGTCCGCAAGCCGCCCGTAGAAAGCAGACCTAACGCCCTTTATGAGCTTTTACGATAAATTGAAAATAAACAATTGAAAACAATTAGGAGAAAAAAGATTTGGTTGCTGGAAGAAAAGAAACCGGAAACAGCTTTATAATAAACTGAAATGTTTGTGGAAGGCAAGGCGACTGAAATTTCGTATTTTCTTGTCATTCAGCTTCGTTTCAGTATTCGGTAGGTAGCTGCCTCACTTCAGTTTCAGTTTTCATAGTCTATAAAACTATTTTAATAAGAGGAAGCCTCAGTCAAGAGACGACTCGGTGTCGCGGTCGGCCGCATAGATAGAAGAAGCCTCAGACTGAGGAAACAGTAGAATCCATAGTAAACGTCTCAAAGGAATATTCATGACGCTGTGAGCCATAATAAGGATGTATGTCACCGCTGTGAGATCGCGTTGTGGGAATTTCCCGTTTGCGAGGGGGATAATCGCGGGAACATCAGACAAAATGGAAGATGGGAAAGTGATCGTCGCGTCGTCGGCGCGGCGTCGCCAACATCCTCAACAAATGGGATTCTCGCGTCCTCCCTCTAAGCCCCGCATATTGCCTCACCGCGCCTCACCGAATCCGCATTTCCTCCCACTACTCCTTTAAAATCCGATCAGCCCAAACCACGCACAACCATACACATATAGGATGTATTACGCGGAAGAAGTACAACTCAACAGTTATTTTGCTCCCTAATCGGAATCTTTATATCTTTATGGTATTTACCTATTTCGAAATTGATTCCTAATACATGTTATGCATAAAATAATCTACCTATATATAGAAAACAGTAAATATTCGTTTGTTAAAAATCTAACATCTAAATTTCAGAAAGTTCTTCACCAATTATTTGGAATTTCGACACAATTTTTCATAATCATAATCATGTTTATTTTTCAAAAAAGACTAGATATTTCAAAAACGATAGATATCGAGACATAGATTTTTCAAAAAGACTAGAAATAAGAAGATAACATATTAGTCTTATCAAAATATCGAAAAAGAGCTCTCCTTTTTACTTTTAGTAGCAAATCATGTAACTTTTGGGCAACTGGTCTTTTCTCCCTATTTCGACCCTGCTGTATTTAAAAATGCCGGTTGCCCAAGCGAAATACCGACCGGTAGTAAGATATCCAAGATAGCCGCCAATATGGCGCTGAAACCAGAAATAGGCGCTGTAAAGCTCTTCTTTGACATAGAAACGCGTCCAAAATATCTAGATGTATATTTTTGAGAACGTGGAATTTAAAAATACACTTTAAAAACGTTGGTTTAGTATTTAAATATGGAGGCCAAGATGGTGCCAGCACCATATTTTGTCTCGATATTTGTTTTTAAACATGAGCCACAGCAACGCTTGGCCGGGTTAATCTATATATTGGTCAATGGTGTAAATATAATAATGTAAATATTCGTTTGTTCAATATCCTAAATCTCCGAAAGTTCGTCACTGATTGCTATACAATTTGGACACAACGTTGCATTCGAACACGGCCGTGTTTTTAAGTACCTATGTATGAACGTGTTTTAAAAAAAAACAGCACCAGCACAGCAACGCTTGGCCGGGTACAGCTAGCACATAATAATATTATATAATGTACGAGTAGGTACGTGCAATCAACAAGTATTATGAAGATAAAATTTTCCATCCTTTAAGTCGAAGATTTTTTAAATTTTGCCTTTAATATATAAAGAAGATATTTCTTGGGAGTCCCATATGTTTCTATAGAATAATGCCATAGAATAATTATTGTGCATCCAAAACTATTAGTGGCACTCTTTTACGATATATTCATCTTCATTAATCTTGCTTTGTTTTTATGTTTGGTGTCTTGAGATCAACCAAACAGTTATAATAACTGGGCGTTTTTTTAAAATGTTTGGACTACTCGAGGCGTTTTGAATGCGAGTTCTCCAGAGCTATGACTTATATTGTGCGTAGTAAATGCCTACATTCGTATTCTATGTCATTAAAAAGATAACCACAATTACAAACGTTGCATTTACTAAACCAACTTTTTTATTGTCATATTTACTTCTGAAATGCCCCTCTATATCAATAGTATGATGCATATTTTTCACGTATACATTTGTGTTAATATTATTGTCTCTTGTTTTAGTAAACTTAAGTGTATATTATAAGTAATGAAGTGAATCCATGCTATAAATATAAGAGAGAAACATTGAATATGTAACTCTTTAGATTGTAAAAATAGCTTTGATAAGTGGGATTTAATACTTACCATAAATTGTGTTCTTAAAAAGCAAAATGTCGTTGCTTATTAATTTATAATTAATAAGCAAGGTTTATAACCTTTTATTAATATTTCAGATGCTGTTTTCGTAATTATGCAGTTGTGGCTTAATTCGATTTATTAGAGTAACTACCCAATAAACTGGAATGTTTGCAATATGTATGCATACGATTCATCTTCGGTCTACGTAAGTAGGATCACGTGTCCGGATATAGGGTATGGTTAAAGCGGTAGCCAGTACAAAACAAAGGAGAAATATTCACTGTCGAATATCGGTCGACAGGCCCTGTATATAGGCCTGTGACTTCTTCCACTTCTCGTTCTGTTGGGTGGGGCTTCGTGTGAGCCGGGTCCATTGACCCGGCTTTCGAGCATATGGCGTCTCAGGGCTGTTCACCCTGAGGCAGGATTCTTATTGTAGAACAATGTTACGCTCCTTTCTTCGAGGCACGTCGTGGTAGGTCCGTTTTGAGGAAAATATTAATGAGCATAATATTTTCCTCTTTCGTGCCGATTTGGCACTCGTAAATCAGGTCCAGCAACTGGGACGCCGTGATCGTTACCTGCTCGTCTTCCTCGAGAAAACGCATTTCATCTAGGTACACCGGCTCTTCAGGCTGGGGTTGTGGGGGCTGTGTGGTCGGCCACTCTTCGTCCGTTTGAGTGGAGGCGGACTCTGTGGCTGCTCTCACTGGCTGGGAGCAAGAGGGTGGGGCGGTCGCTTCGACCTCCATCTTCTCCTCCTGCGGTGGATGGGGCCTGGATGGCTGCTGCTGCAGTGGCTTCGACCGACGCCGCCGTTTTGACTTTTTCTCCTCAGCTGGTTGCTGCGGAGCGGCCGGCGGCGCTGGCTTCTGTCTCCAGGACAGGGGCGCGTTGCGTTGCGGGGAGACAACGGGCTGGAGTTTGCCTTCTGTAGACTGAGTCGTAGTAGCTCGCGACGGGGCGGCGACGACCACTGCGTGCGGGACGCCCTGCTGCTTCCGCGAAGTTTGGCGGATTTCCGCCAGGAAGCTGCGGCATCTCCTGTTGTTCGCAGGATGGTCCTCTCCGCAGTTTCCGCAGGTCGCCCGGGCGGTTTTCGGCCTCGGGCAATCTTTGGCTGCGTGCTCTTTGCCACAGCACACGCACACTTGTCGTCGGTGGCAGTTGTGGCTGCTGTGGCGGAAGCGCTGGCACCGGTGGCACTGCTTGGGGCCATTTCTGCCCCTCCAGGCCACCACGGTAACCTGCAGGAAGTGAATCTCCGCGATGGAGAACACCTCCCGCCAGCGCTGCTCGCCGCCCGCCGTGTATCATTCTGACGTAGCTGGCCTCGATGCCGTGGTCAGCTAGCCCGGAGATGGCCTCCTCCTGTGTGGTATTGGAAGGCAGGCCGCGGATGGCAATTTTCGCATCCTTGCTGGTGGGCGTCGAGAAATATTCATATACTTGGTCTCCATCGTGTACTCTCCCAATCAACGCTATCCTATCTCCACGAGCTTTCTGAAACATTGATTTCCCACGGTCTCCCACTTCGGTCAGCCTCTGACAAATTTACTTGAAATTCCTCCTCATAATACAGATTTATACTCTACTGTTTATGTGTCCATGGTGCGAGACTCTGGAATGATCTCTCAGCACATACACGAAACTCGTCTTCTTTAGAATCATTCAAGATTCGCCTCAAAGGATATTACTTTTCCCAGAAGTAACCAGTTCTTTCCATTCTCTCTTTCTCCTCTCCTCGGGCATTGGCATTCTTAGTTTTAAATATATTCATTTGTATTTTACTCAAAACAACGTATTTGTTTATTAATCATAATTTCCAAAATGCGTAATTAACGGGATTGCATTTTCGATTCTGTCGATCGAATGCAATAACAAGACACACACTTACACACATGTTACACGCACACATCATAGTAGGGTTGGTTGTGAGAGATTGTCATATGACAATAAACCCGCCCATTGTGATTTCACAATAAAGATTAAAAACAAACAAACAAACTGTATGAGTCGGTTAGTAGCAAGATATTGGCTATCTGGCAATAAGATCGCCTTATGGCATATTTTTTGTGTAAATATAGTGTTTCGTTTTATTTATTTTATTTGCTTTGACCAAAACTCCGTATATTATATGCTGTTGTCTCCTAAACTCTCAGTTTAACTTTTGTCGCAACAAAGTGGACGCATGCTAAGTTTAGATCGGATAAATACTAAGCCTGCTATCTTATTTACTTTGTTTGCTGTTATCATATCTTGCGTTGTATTAGGAGTTGCTTCAGCTCCTACTTCTCATTATCTTTTGATCGAATTAAGCAGTTCACGAATCTTCTCACGCATTGCGTTGTTACGTCTATTATTATAAAATGATCATTAAACCGTTTAGAAGACAGGCCATTAGTGAAAATCTTGTACAAATTGTTTAACTCTAAATCTAGAAACGAAAAACTCTGTTTGATTTGGTCATCTATATTTATTCCGGTAATTAAAAGTGGATTATAAAATATTGGACATTATAATCTAACCCGGACATTTGAATATTTTGAATCTTGTATTATATTATGTTATATTATTATATTTATATATTTTTTTAACGTAGATTAAGTGATAATTAGTTTTAGTTTTAACACTATCTTATCTTAGTTATAAGTAAAATGCAGGACTATTTTGTTTAAACTCTTATTCTAATTTTTACTATTTTTTTATTTGAATTTATTTGCAGACATTTTAATTTTACACTTTTAACTTTAATTTAATTATTTAGTTTAAGTATTTAGTCATTTTTAATGTGGTTTTGAAATTCTATTCTTTTTTGTGCATATATGGAATATATGCCATTTTTATAAACACGGTATTGTTGCAAGCACATTCAAAAATAAATGTTTACCTTAGTACAGGTCCCGGCCTAGTTATGTGACGTTGCCACTAGACTATGAGATGTATTATTTTTTCTGCTTTTGATTAAATTTTGTAGGTATTATTATGCATAATTCCTACGCTGAAATTGTTTACTGTTATTTTTAATATTTGCATTACTTATATAAATAAAATAAATCTCTATAACAGCTCCCAAAAGCCTTCATTGGAGATTCTTCAGAGTTGCCTCTTGATTTTCAATTTTAATTAACGAACAAAATTAGCGTAGTTTAATTGGCTTAAAAAGGGTTTAGCTTATATTCAGGTTCGGCGTTTCCGCAATTTAAAGCAGATCATGGCGGGCAACCGCTTTTTTTGTGCGGAAACAAAAGGGAAACGGGTCTCGGGAATGAAAGGAGACAAGCCTTTACCGCGGGCGGGCCACTCGCCCTAATCAACTAAATTAAAAGCAACACAATCAACTTAGCGGTAAATAATAATTGGGTTACAGCATCGCCTCCCCCGCCTCGCCTCGCCTCGCGGCATACGAGGCTCCTCGCAGCCAATATTATTAGAATTACGTTGCCGCGCGACTACCCACGCAGAACGCTATTTCGAGGTGGCTTTTATTATATCAGTGTAGTCTGGTTGATATTGAGAATATATCCATAGACATATAGGATCTAAATATAATAAAATACAAACGGAGCCATCATATAGTGTTATTACACTTCTCGGGGGTGAGCATTGGATTCCGGACGAACGACCAGCTGTGGTAGGTTTAGGACAGCTGTCTTGCTACAAGTGAGCGTTCACCTTACCACCCATTTACTCCCCCTTCGAAGCCATAGAAATTGAGATCCGGAAATCGCAGTTTTAGATATTTTTTCTAGAAAGTAGTTGATTATTTTCCTGGAGAGACTAAGGTCTTTAAAAAAGTGAAACAGAGATTTAGCTGGCAGGCCACGAGCGCCGACTTCCACCGCGTAAAGGTGAACAGTGAAGCCGTTCCGGGTGACGGCATTTACGAGATCATGGTATTTATTTAATTTGTACTCGTGGTCTTTTGGGATATTTGATTCCCATGGAACAGATACGATAAGGGCCATCTTCCGAGATAGAGAGTAAAGAGTTATATCTGGACGCAGGGCTATGCATCTGAGACTTTCAGGGAATTTATACTGCTTAGAGACAGAATCGACTTCCAGAATCCAATCTGAAGCTTTCTCGATTATTGAGAAAGGTTTTGTAGTGAAATGTTTTTTGGTTTTAGAGCCATCCCGCACAAACTCTATTGGGGGTTTGGAGGGTACTGTCAAACTCTTGTTGGCAAGAGCCACTGAGAGGCTAATTACCTCGCGAATAACAGCAAGGACTTTAGTGCTATGACGTGATATATTGTTATGACGTGCTAGTGCTATGACGTGATATGTGCGTCATAGCACTATAGTGCTATGACGTGATATAGTGTTATGTGGCAAATCACATATTGAAAGACGACGGGTTATGACGTTTTGTTTTTCAACATGTTATTTAGTGGGAAGGAGATGTAATTTATTTACGTTTTGTTCTGTGACACTCTTTCTCTTGCCCGGCTTAGGTTGCATTTTTTTTGTATTTTCTGTTAATAAAACTTACATTAAGAATTGTTGCATTTCTTTAAACATAAATGAGGTATTCTACCATTTACTATTTTTTATTATTCTGTCAAGTATCTATTATTCATTCCGAGAATATACATTTATTTCGATTTTACGTATTTTCAATTTGTAGGGATGTAACGCAGGGTTACAAGGGCTCCTGAGGGCGATGTATTATATTTGTTTCAAAGTTGGTACAACTGGCATATAGTGGGGATCCTAACGGCCAGTTTGTTAGGTCCCGCGTATTTGTCCGCCATTTTTTTCATTCAAAGTAAATTATTCCGAATTAGAGGTAGTCCCGCGCTCCCGCCACCTCCCGTCGTGCGAGATCCGCGCGGTCATCCATTTTATGACTTTGCAGAACTATACCTCCGCGAATATCCATCGGATGACGGAGGATGAGACGTGGATGTGTGACTACACCCCACAATCAAAAAAAAAAAATCACTCCAGTGGTGTTATTCATCTTCCCCAGCCACCAAAACATTAAAGTCGACCCATTCAGCCGGAAAAGTGATGGCATCTGTTTTATGGGTCCGTAAGGGGATCTTGCAGGTGGATTTTATACCTAAAGGTACTACCATTAAACTACCAGAAGCTTACCGAAATACCTTAAAAAGAGCAGTTCATAACCGCAGAAGGGGAATGCTGACCCATGGAGTCATCCTTTTGCATGACAACGCCAGGTCCCACACCGCGCGAGTTTTGAAGGAGCTGCTGACATCGTTTAGATGAGATATTGTTACGTATGTATCCGGATTATTATTACGACAATCCTATGTATCCGGATTGTCGCTTTTGGACTATAATCTTTACACTAAACTAAAGGAGTTTTTGGGTCGGAAACGTTTATACAACGATCAGGAGGACGAGAAAGCTGTGAAGAAATGGCTGAGAGACCTGGCGGCGGAGGTCAATGACATGCCATACAAAAGCTAATGCCGTAACTACAAAAATGTCTCAATATTGACGACGAATACATTTAAAAATAGTTTAATATATTACGAAGTCTCCTGTGAATTTCAATAAAATTAAGGCACTTTTCGATCCTACATAAATGTTTATTTATTTATATATTTATTTATTTTTATTTATTTTTAGGAAAACCAACAGCTTATTATAATTTAACAAAAAGACGGAGTAGTATAACAGAGAGCCAATTAAAGGTTTTCACGTTTAAGTAACGTTGTTAAGTAACGTTTATGTATATGAGAAAAAATATCGAGACTAAATCAACTAACTCAAATATTCATTCGCCTAATGCGCGAAATAAAGAGGACTTGCGTCATTTTAAGGTGCGTCTGAGTAAGGTTCGGAATAGCTTTCTCTGCCAATCTTACTTATTCTACAACAAACTTCCATTACACATCAGGGGCCTTGGGGAGGTTCACTTTAAGAAAAAGGTACAGGGTATTTTGCCTAAAAACCCCATTTATAGCATTGAGGATTTCGACAACATCAATTTTTCGCAGCTCTATTGACCTACTTGACTATTATTATTCCTTATTCTTTCTATTATTGACTATTTTACAAATTGCGTTTTTTTTCTTCTTTAAACTATTGGCTATTGACAATAATTATTATTACTTTGTTTGTATTTGTGTTTTTTCTTTAAAATATCTTCCCGTATGATAATTTGTGAAATTATCCAATATTTATTTGATTATTTAGTACTTAGGATTGTATAGAAAATTAGATAGAAAATTTTACGAAATTACTTAAGAATTTTGATTGAAAATATTGGCAAATGTTGTTTTCTCTACATATATAACCTAGAAAATCTGCGCTTGGATGTTCAACGTTCATA
This sequence comes from Micropterix aruncella, assembly GCA_944548615.1. NCBI lineage: Eukaryota > Metazoa > Arthropoda > Insecta > Lepidoptera > Micropterigidae > Micropterix > Micropterix aruncella. Next base: position 34,006,720 of record OX155962.1, read on the forward strand.
CCTTGCAATACTGACGTTCATATCTTATACCTTAATAGGTATTTATTTAAATATTATACTTGTTATTTTTATTATTTTTGACTTAACCAAGTGTAGAAATTCCTATCAACTGGTTTAGTCTGGTTTGAAATAAATAAATACAATTAAACACACATCACAATCACACATATAAACACACTCATCCTACTCTATCATACACACTCACAAATCGAGAGAATATGATTATATAACATAATATATAAATATTATTACACAACATCACGCACATAAACTGTATATTATCAGGAGACTATTTTGGCCGTAATATTTTTATTATTATTTATTAACTTAGCGCTGTTTTTCTCTTTTGTTGGAATAAAATAAAAAATAAAATAAATACTCTCCTTACGTAGCAGGTGATTCGGAGTCTATCAACTCTATCAAGGACCACGGCGTTCTTTGCCCGGCTGTTCACCCGGAATCGGGTAGCCGAATGGTTGAATGGTCGAGCGGGTGCCATAAGTTTAACAAACAACTCCCGCTCTATATGAAAAAAATCCGTTTCCAGACTCCCCCGGTGCTCAAGCCGTCCAAGACGATCCCCGAAGGACGATTCCCAGGGAAACTGGCCTGCAGGCATAGAGTCCTACCCGGGCTCGCACTCCTGGCTACCGGATGGGTGCTGACCTGTTAGTTTTGCCAACCCTAACACATGGGTCATAATGGGCCAACTGCACTGGGCCCATAAGCTCCCGCTCGCGCTGTAGCGAGCAGTACGAATGCAGCTCGAATAGGTGTTGTAGCTCGACACTCGTACGTTAAATTGCGGTCTTTAAGCAAAGCATCCGCAAGTTGAAACCGCGTCTTCCGCGCGAGTTTCGCTAATTATTGCGCTGAATTCGTTTCAGTCGCGAGAGGCGCGGCGTCTCCGGTAGTTTGCCGCTGTGTTTGGCTTGCGTTCGGCAAGTTGCCTTGACGCGACGCTTTTGCCCGCCTGCGCCGAGCCGCTCCAATTAGGGAGATGCAATTTGCAATTGACTAAATTAACAGGGAAATGAATCGTCTTAATGTAATTGTACTACGCTTTGCTATTATAATAATAATGTTATGAATTTCACTTATTTATTAAAAACATTGGAATATTTCAAATCTTGAAATATAAAGTTTCACTCTGGTTGATATCTTGAACGTAAGTGTGAATTAAGTCAGGAATGAGAAAAGGAGTACCTTCAAATACATTCTTACGAAATAAATTCTTGCAGTAAGAACACGAAAGCGACTTCCTTTTCTGAGAAAACCTAATTTTAACAATTGATATCGAAACATTTTTTTAATGGTATATTAAACTCCCACCGATTTTTGTAAAGCCAGATTTGCGATTTTTTGACAAAGGCCTCATTTTGTAAAAGGCTGCTTGCTCCTCGTACGCGGTGAGATCCAGCCAGACTTTACATTACATTACATTTACGTCGTGTCCAATTGGCGGCTAAAAACCGCTCTTGGACGTGTCAAAATATTTGTGTTTTAAGTAGTAAGTATCATTACTACCTTAATCTTTACTTAACATACATATATTAATTTAAAAAAATATATAGTATCTAAGAAACTTTGTAACCTACTAAAAGTTATTCGCCGTAGAATCGTATTACAAAACAAATGCTGATAAAGGCTTATTTATTAAAATAGTCAATCATTCTAATGGCTATCTACTAAACACACAATAATTAAAATAGTCAGTTAAAAAGTTGAATAATCAAAGCAGAGGCCTAATAATTGAAATAGTCAATAAATCGAATATGAACGTACTAAAAACTATACATAGTAACATCCAAAGTAGTAAGTAAATTGTTAAATAATCAAACTAAAGCTAAATATTACATTTAAATACTAAAAGTACATATATAATTATCACTTTTCGGTTGCGTAAAATGAGCGTCTGAATACTCTCAAACCTTCTCGCATCGCCATCATAAAGCGGATACCAGATTACTGTTGAATGAATGATTACTGTTAGGCAGCAAACGGAGCCGTGCAGCTTGAGCTATATGACCTGTTTATTTTCTTGGGTTAGCACAACTCACGGTTTAAATTCCATCCGGTAGCCTCTTTGAAGAAGGACTAACTTGGAAAGGACTCTGTGAAACCCTGCCACGTCTGTGTCGTGGAGAGTAGAGATCGGATCCAATCAGGGGGAACACCTCGGGCGCTGATGGAAAGCTTGCGCAAAGTGCGGCGTCAGCCAATCGACTGTGCACCACGGGGAATGACCGAGGCGGTCTGAAAACGTACGTTTTCTAAGCAGCGGTGGATGTTTGGTGACCTGATATCACCTCTTGAAACGAGCCGTAGGCCAGTTAATCCCGTGGAATATTGCCGTGCAAAGGGCGCCACCGTCTGCGACAAATTCGATCTGAATTACCGCTAACCTCAGAAGGGCGGTGTCGACTACAGCGGGCGAACCCGTAACCCCAGGCTGGAATAACGATATGTGATCGTTCTTTCAGTCGTGGGATGAGCGTAGAAGACTTAGAGACAAGACAATCTACCGTCTAGCTTCGCCAACAAGCCCGCTAGAGGCCAATGCCCTGCGAGGCACCGGAAAAGGTATACAGCGGGCAGCCTCGCCCCCTAACTACCAGTTTTGGTAGGATATCTCCGTATAGAGTTAACCTTCAGGATACCTCCATGCTCCCGACTGGTTACGGGTCCGAAGTCGCTTACGCGGCTTCTATCTGTTGTAATTACAGCGGTAATTTGAATATATCGCGGACCTGGGCGTTCTTTACTCGTATTGCCACACGGGATCGAGTAGCCCAAAGTCAATTTAAAAGTGGCATGACAACAGGTCAACATCCAGCTTAGGAGACACTATATTTCCATAGTGTCCAGACTCCTTCAGCAATTAGTCAGAGTGCACAACCGATTGGCGCGCAAACCGTTCAGTAGCGCCGGGATGCAATCCCACCAGGAGAAACCGGTCCACCAGCTCGTGAGGCCTGAGACGCGGGAGTCTTATCCGAGGTAGCCTTCCGCACAAGGAGGCTTCTGAATAGGAGCTGAATCGTGAGTTGAGCCGATCCGAGAACAAAATGGATCTAGTGGCCCAGGCTGCACGAAACCGTTCGCTACCAAACCTCAGGTAGAAGCCGCGCAAGCGACTTTGATTCTGCGACCAGACTGGAGGACTGGAAAATTCGTTCAAGGTAGGTAAGGTGTAAGATCGGCCCACTGGATTCAATTCCCAGTGCCTCGCGGTAAGGCGATGGACTTTTTTTTTTTTAATTATTTCTTATTTCAAACCAGTTGATACACTTGGTTATGTCAAAAACTAACAAAAATAACAAGTATAGTATTTAAATATATACCCATTAAGGTATAAGGTATGAACGTCGATATTGCAAGGTTTGAACGTTGAACATCCAAGTGCAGATTTTCTAGGTTATATAGAGGAAACAACATTTTCCAATATTTTCAATCAAAATTCTTACATAATTTCGTAGAATTTTCGTGTACTAAATAATATACTAAATAAACAAAACAAATATCGGATAATTTCACAAATTATCATACGGGAAGATATTTTAAAGAATAAACACAAATATAAACAATCAGTAATAATACTATATTATTGCGTAATAATAAATCTGCGTGCGTAATAATAAATCTAATATTATTACGCACACGGAACCCACTATAGACAACTCCTGAGTGATAATTTGAATGTACCTAGGATGAATACGACTTTCGGACAGCGACACTACTCTTTCATAGCTACAAGACTTTACAATAAATTAAGCAGTGACATAAAAACCAGCCCCAATTGTCATTTGTTTAAAAGCAAAATAAATAAGTGGCTGTTGCAAGAAGAGCGTTTATCTATCCATGCCATGATCGATGTAGTAGAATAAGTTGAAGCTGACTTATCATATATTGTGTATATATGTATGTATGTCTGTATATGTGTATTCTAATGTATTTAGTATTTCTATTTCCTATATAATATTGTAAGTTTTATGAAATTTTAATTATTTTATATATATTTATTATTATAATATATATTTTTTAATTATTATTATTTTTATTGTGTTTGGTTGATTTATCGACCCTCGTTTTAAATGTAATTATATAAATTGCTTGCCCTGGAACGGGTATATCCCAGTTGGGCAGCACTAGCCAGTGAATGAAAGAGGAAAGTTTTTGTTTTAATGTTATACTTATTGTATGTTATTTGATACAATGTTTATTTGATAATTCTAATAAATAAATAAAATAAAAATAAATAATAATAAACTACACGGGTTTGTCGTTGGAGTTAGGCAGTGGATTACCCATGTCCACTAAGTCTTCACATTCCCTCTATGAGAGATAGAACGACCTGATATCGTTAAAGCTCCCTAAGGTGACGGGTTCGTTCGGTATGTTGATATCCTCAGATGTTGAATGAATCATTGTTAAAAATGAAAGTGCTTCAAAATGAAATAAAAACAGATTTTTTTAGGTTTATTTAAATCAGTATTTTTTTTTTAAAAGATGACATTCATGATTGAATACAGACGGGATTTGAATCGGGCCCAACCCACCACTCCTTGATGTTATCATATCGTTTTCCTGGTAAATCGGGATTCTGCAAAGCCTTACACATGTCGCAGAACGGATGCAAGTATGGCTCTGCTTTCAATCTGGACGTGCCAATATTGTAAAACTCGTAATGCTCCTTCCACCAAAAGTACTGGCTGTATTCGGTGTGATTGTTCATGATTCTGTTCATTAATTCCGCCAGCTCTTTCGGCTTGTAGTCTTTCGCGTTTATGTACGAATGCGGTGGGAGGTATCGGGTATAGTTAGCGCGGCCGTATACTATCGGTATAGTGTCATGTTGCAGCGGATGTAAAGCTTTTTCCGACACGTAATCGTAGCAATCAACACTTTCGAAAGCTAAGTAAAAGTAATACTGGTCTTCTAACATCTTGTGGCAAGGGTCGTTCAAATCATTTCTCTCGCATTTCAAGGGTCCACATTGTCCATAGATATCGATTTCGGTGTATTTTTGTAATTCTGTTGTGTATCTCTCTCTACTATTCTTCGTTTTGCATCTAGATACAAACCATGCAACTTTTTTGCGCTTTGTTTTCAGTGTAGGTAGATATTTTTCGCTATCAATTGGTTTATCGGGGAAATCAAGCCATTGAGGCGTCGTCGAAGGCGCTACTATAGTCCTAGGGTGGTCCTTGACTACGACCCTGTAAAAAGGCCACTGGAAATCGGAATCAGCCCTATAAGTAAGAGTCCAGTTGAAAAAACCCGGGGGAATATCTATCATAGGGTTATACTCTGAGTTGCCCAACGAAGTAAAGACGTAATACTGGTTAGGCTTACGTTTAGGCGGTTGCAATACCCCGCCCAGTATGCTATTCCCCCACAAATGGAACACCACCGCGTCGTAATCTTCTATATTCATCAGCTCACGGTTGTTCGTGACGAGGCAGTTATCGACGGCGCATCGGTTATCGCCAGTGAACGGCTTTTCGTCTACTCCAAACATAAAGCTATCATCATCGTAGAATATGGTCCACAGCAGTATAGTCACTTTACGCGGTTTCGTCTCTTTCTTTTCTTCTTTTTGTTCAGTTTCCATCTTTTTCGCGATTGCTAAGTTTTCAACGTGGGCTTCATATTCTTCATGTTCTTTACTCAGAATGTTACTTGATACTTCCTTTGGTGCTACACTTGCATCGCGCGAGAAGAACACTAGCAAAACATATACAAATAATACACCAAAAATCAAATAAAAAAACTGGACGCGAGTTTTCCCAGTTGGTAAACGCATTTTTACCAAATAAAGATCGAAATAAAAATCTTTGCTATTTATACATGTATTTCCAAAAAATATCCTTGCTTTCTTAATATTTACAAATATATTTTCGTTAAAAATTGTAGAGGTTAAAAGATAACATCAATCGCTTAATCAGGTTATACTAATAACGACTCACGACCATATACAGGCCGTGGCAATATTATCTCTCGTTGAATGAATTGCATTTTAAATGTTTATTTTTATTAACATAGGTTTAACAATATTTTCTAATTTTTTTTTGGTTTCAGTATCATTATCATCATTGCCAACATATGCAATTAAAGATAATTATCAATCATTGCATTTTGCATGAATCATGCATTTTATTGTATTTTCCAATTAGCCTAAAAAATCTGAATTTATTTTCCATGCTAATGATATGAATTTTTAAAATATAATAATAGTATTATGATAGTTTACATTCTTATTGTCATCTAATTCATTTTACATTTAGGTCTAGGGTCAACCTATAGACTCAAACGGTCGGACTGATAACAGGGAACTGCCGCGCCCCAGTTCAACCAACTAATCGAGGCTGTAGATACTACTTCGCCAAGAGTTATAGATATTCTCTTTGTGATATTTAATACTAAGTAATTTATTTATATGGGACGAGTATTATCAAAAATATTTGTGACGTTAGAGAGAAGAAGAGATTGGAACAGGTTAAAGTTAGGTAAATGGATAGAAACAAATATGTAAATGGTTTAATGTATAAGAAAACAAGTAAATATATTTAAAAGAATGAAAAACACGACTGCCGTTACAGAACGTGAACTATGTATTTTTAATTATTTTTATTACATTTTTTAAAGAAATATTTGTGCTTTAGTTATTTATCTATATACATAGATAGATGTATATTTCCGGAATGTATTCAATCAGACCTTTCATTTGACACTAACCTAAAAAAAATATGTAAATTTATTGACATTTGGATATTTCGACATTTAGACAACTACTTACTTGATATTTGGACAATAAAGGTAATTTACGACACCGGATGGTATAACGATTGTAACAATACCACACATTTCAAAATTGGTTCAAGCCTTTAGAAGTTATGGTGGAATAAAGAAACGGAAAACATACAAAAATGAACCCTGAACACATTACACTTCTTTTTAGTAGGGCAATCGTGTTAAAGGTTGGAGAAATTTTCTATTTAGAGCGTATATATGCTTCCGCCTGAAAATACCGTAATTCATAATGAATTAAAACGGGCAGGCAGATTTTAGGACGGCATGTATATTGTTATAATATTAGGTATATCGTAACAGCCAATGCCATTTCTTGCCGACACCCAATGCTAGAGTTTAAACATCTTTAAATATATACCTTGACATAATTTTCTTCTATCAGTCTAAATATAAAAATGTTTTAAAATCTTAACTAAATATTTTCAATTTAATTATAATGTGTAGGTACTCGTATATCTGCAATGGCAATCATAAAAAATCAAACCTCTTGAAAGGCAATCGACAAATATCTAACTGCAGAAGAATTACACATAGATTTGTACTACACCCAATTATTATTTGCAAATTAATGTACGCAAAGCATTTTTTTTCAAGGCGGTATAGATTTCACTTTATATTTAGTTATGAAGTATATATACGTTTGAAGCTGTTAATCGCTAAACGTTAAACATAGCGATTGTTGCTATCGCTATGATTAAAATCCCTTTATGTAATTCCTCCGGAATTACATAAAGGGATTTTAATCTATTTACTCTATCGACTTAAATAAGAGATATCCCTGATATTTACTTAAATATGACCGAAAAAGATAAACCACCGAGATAAAAGATTTGGAGCTAATAGGCCCTGTTGCAGTTAGACCACTAAGACCCATATCTGTAGGGTCGGCCAATTTCAAGGGTCGACACCCATCCGGCAGTCTCCACGCAGAAGTGCGAGTTTGGGTAGGACTCTGGCCTGCGGGATTTCCTCTAGGAATCAACCTTCGGGTCCTTCTGGACGGTTCGCGCAGCGCGTGGCGTCAGCCAATCGACTGTGCATTCCGATTGCTAGCCGGGGGAGTCTGGAAACGGCTTTGTTTCCTATAGCGCGGGGGTAGTTGATAAACTTACGGTAACTGCTGTCAAGTGACAGATTTTAGAGTGCGTTAGAATTAAGATGTTTTACATGCTTAGAAAAAATACATACAGCTTTATAGGTATCCTTTTTATTATAGGTAATATAAAAATCCCTATCATTATGAATATAGTTTATTTTAAATTAGGTTAGCTTTAAGAACATAACGAATTTGTGCGGTTGGCAAACAAATTGTTCACAACCCCCTCGAAGGGGTGCAATTCGGCGAAGAGTGTGCGGCTGCCTCGAATTGTGCAGTGGGTCTCTCAAAGTGAAGAAAAATGTAAAGTTTCTAACGCAGAATAAAGCAGTGCAAGAGACAGCAAACCATCTGCTACTTTTAACTTTAGGGAGCTGATGGGCCCAGTGCAGTTGAGCTCTATTTTTGATATAGAAGCTCCCCTAGAAATATTAGTCACAAGTTATGTTAGATCTTAAATATATTTATGAAGATATAATTTTTTATTTTTGTTTTTTTTTATTAGCTAAATGTATACAGCATATTCATTTTATAAAAGAACATTTTATAAATTAACATTAATATAGCCATTAATACATTTCAAATTAGCAAATAATATAAAGCACCTATTTAAAAGATATTAATTTTATAACCTTTTTTTTAAAGGAAAAAGGAAAAAATAAAAAAGGAGCATTTCTAAATTTAAATGTATAAGTACAATAGGGGAATGGAAATGGAAGGGAGGGATTGTTATAATACTATATGTAATATACGTTCATAAATGGCAATACACACGTATACTATTGACATATATGTATACATATAGACATACATACACACATAAATACATTGCATATAATAAAGTAATAAGTAGTGCGTATTTTATAAATATTTAAATTAATTATCGTTCCTGAGCTTTTCTTCGACTGCGTGAAGAAAAGGCTTCCTGTCCAGATAAAAAATGTCAAGGTCATTAAACCTGTTATTAAAAGAGCTGAGTAACCGTATCATAGTAGAGTTGCTGAAGTGGCTTGTATTGCATCTGGGCACGTGAAACAAACGAGAAACTGATCGTTGTATGTAAGCTTCGTATTTAAATAAAGTTCGAGGTCGCGTATTAAAGATGTTTTTGGAATGTTTTCGCCATCGATAAGATAGTTATATACAATTGGCCGAGTATTTCTGGTAAAACTGATGGCATTGCACTTTAAGGGATTGAGGCAGAACTTGTTTTTGTGGCAGTATACCAAGAGTCGGTCTAGATCGCGTTGCATGTTTATGCAATCTTTCGTACCTTTAATGGTGGAATACATTTTAAATCATCGATAAACGATAAATTTAGATATGTGAAAGCAAGAGGCGATGTCATTATTATAAATATTAAATAATAATGGCCCGAGATGCGAACCTTGCGGTACTCCAGATCGGACCTATAACCACCCACAGTGACAGCTTGATGTCGATTGGCCACATATTAATAAGACGCCAACCATCTCAGCAGATCCCCGTGAATTCCGAACTGTAGTAATTTGGTAATTAGGTGATTAACCCTGTCAAAGGCCTTCGAAAAGTCTGTGTACACGGCGTCCGTCTGTAGGCGTTTATCCAACTAAGATTAGTTATGATAATCTTAGTTAGATTGATAATCTTAGTTAGACTAAGATTAGTTATGACAGAGCGCTTCTTTAAAAAACCGTATTGATACTCAGAAAGCGAGTTTTTAATTGCAGGATAAAGTTGGTCGTACACAATCTTCTCGAAGACCTTACTCAGAACTGGAAGAATTGAAATTGGGCGATAATTTTGGATATTGTTTCTGGGACCTTTTTTATGTATCGGGATAATTAGTGCCTGTTTCCACATGTCAGGGAATATTCCCTCTTGCAACGATCGCGTAAAGATAATTGTCAGAGGCGGAGATAGAGAAGCGGTGCGGTTGTTAAAAAACATAAACTACAAATATTCATGAAAAAACATAATAAAAATAATTATAAATATAGTAGTTCACTTTTGTAACGGCAGTCGTGTTTTTATAGACTTGATTCCAGAAACAAGTATGTACTTGTTTCTGGAATCACAACTTTATGAATGTTGACTATAGTTACTAGTGTATGTATCAAAAGGGATTTTCTCTGCATCAGCTGTTCGAAGTCCGATAGAAGCTCACGTGGCTGTCTCCAATTATTGAGTTGACCCAAAATAACTCGATTTATTCGTAACGCGATAAAACCATAATAAATATGGGACAATTTATAGCGGTGAAGTGGTTAGTGTTTGAATGATAGGGCGGGCGGCAGCGTCTAGTCGCTCGCCGGAGCGAAACTTTTATCCGGTAAGTAATATGATTTACCGACTCGGCGAATACTCGCTTAACGAGTTCACTCTCCTTTCGCTACACAACCGCGAGAGACGCTAACGCCAGTTGCAACCAAGGATACGCCTACTTTCAATGCCGGCTCAGTCGCCCCCTCCACATCGCCCCCCCCCCCACCCAGATCGCCCTCTGTCGACGTCCTTCGCAGATCTAAACTTGGCCTGGGTTATTGATTAGGTTATCATCTATTTTGAAACGTTGACAGACCGTGAATATCAAATGAGCTGATTACGTTACGATTAGGCCCGGCGACATTGGATAATCTGCTCCACTGAAAAATACTTCGACACGCACTACCTCCCTTTTAGAGGGGAAAAACAGGTAAAAAACGGTATTTCGATTAAAACACGTGTTATATATTGATTTATATCGTATTAGATTGATTCATGCCGTACTACGATTTGGTAGCTGGGATTTGACTACGAATCGAAACGTGTAAATAGAACTCAGAGTTTCCAAAAATGATTAATCTTCTCTTATTTTGTCCAATATGGCGACGTTCGTGCTATAATAGTATGGTGGTATATTTTAGATGGCGCTCTAAATACGCCTATACGGTATCCCATCTCGAAATAATATAATCCTACTAATATTATAAACGCGAAAGTTTGTACGAATGTATGGATGTTTGTTACTCTTTCACGCAAAAACTACTGAATGGATTTTGATGAAACTTTACAATAATATAGCTTACACATCAGAATAACACAAAGGCTATAATTTATAAAGATATAGTGTGAATTATCTAAAATATAACGATAACTGTCAAGTAAGTAGGAAAAAATCTAAGAAATTTATATCCAAAATTTAAATTTTAAGCGTCAACATATATCTTGAAAATTTTTTCAACAATAAATAATAAATTTAGAAAATATAGTGCAATCGGTGGTTAAGTAACCCGACCATGTTGCCACAAGACTAGGAAATGGAAATATTTTCCTGAAAGTGTGGAGCTCGCCAAGACGTGTGGCCGACGAGGCGGGTATCGGGCTAAATACCTCCAATCATGATGATGAACAGTACAACCTTACCACGGCCCCCAGTCCCCAGCAGCCCCACTAGCCCGAGCCACGGCAGCGGTTACCGTAACGGCGGGGCAGGGGGTGCTAAGAATCTCTGGGTACGATCAGGCTGCCAAACCAAACTAACCGATCCGGATGGAGAGTGATTGGAGAGGCGTATGCCTAACGGTGGGCGAATGCGCGCTGATGAAGAAGAAGAAGCAGAAGTAGGAAAAAATCTGCCATCTACGAGCTATTCTGGCGTGCGCCGCAAAAACCGTTGGAGTTACACGTATATAATATACAATGGAAATGTTTGTCTTAAATTGTCCTACAAAAAAGCCAGCGACAGCATATATCTATATTTTATGTGTAAGCCATTATAGTTAAAATAGTGAACCATAAATACAATAAAAAAAAAAAATATTTCTAACGCACATTTGGTAGTAATGAATTGATTATTATATCAAAATAAATACTTTTATCACATCTGGTATCTAAAGTAGATAAATTTTGGCTTTTACAGTACATCATTTGGACAAATTTGGACAAATATTTGAATAGTTATGACGATAACCAACCGAGTGCGCGATATTATGGTGATTTTTTAATATATTTTTTTTTATATTAAAAAAATAATTTAAATCGTTAGGTTATGTTTATTGGTCATATTATCAACAATTATGAATTCTTATCAAAATAAGTAAATTTATTGTCTCGAGTGTTTAAAACAAAAGACTTTTATCTTTTACTGAATAAATAGTTAAAGAGATAATACGACATAGGTATGGAACCGCGACTGTGTCGTAATCTATACTTCTATACTAATATTATAAAGAGGTAAAGTTTGTGACGTTGTAGGAAGTAATCTCTGGATCTACTGAACCGATTTTGAAAATTCTTTTACAAATAGAAAGCCACGTTATTTGTGAGTGTCATATGGCTATATATTAATCCGAAAAATGAAAAGACTTTTTCGTGGTCGTTGGATTTACAAAGTAATTCGGAGAAAAACAGTCGAATGAAAACGTTTCTTACGAACGCTACTTTAACGATGAGAGATATATGATTGAGTTCTAGAGAAAAGTTGTAGAGCTTAGTAATGCCTACAAAAAAGTAAAGGAAATCATATGTCTACATTTTCTATTTAAGTCACAAAAAGTAGTTTTCTATATTTAAAAAAATAATTTAAATCGTTAGGTCATGTTTATTGGTCATATTATCAACAATTATGAATTCATATCAAAATAAGTAAGTTTATCGTCTCAAGTCACAAAAGAATTTTCCCTTTTACTGCATATAATTTCCCTTTTACTGCATAAATGGTTAAAGAGATAAGACACTCACAAATAAGACACTCACAAGAAGACACTCACAAATAACGGTAATATATTCAAATTGGCATGCAAATACATACATACATATGCAGTAAAAATATAACCCGTCTTTTGGCAGTCAGGAAATAAATCATAGCACTCAGTACTAACCGAACCACACTCATAATTTCATCACAAGTAAAAATTTTTACCGCCCAACGAAGTGGGCATGGGTCAGCTAGTAAATGATATAATAACTTATATGATAATACAAACAATTTTTAAAAATTATATTTTATTATTTTGATATTATTTACACAAAGATATCAATTTTTAATTTGGTATAATGGTTTTAATACGTAATAATTCGCACTTATATTCAGATAAACTAATAGATGGCTTTTCAGATAAACTAATAGATATCTCTTTGTATTGTTTCAGACATGTAATTATTAATTAATTATTATTGTAATCATTAATTAACTTATTGGTTTTTTATAATCGATCACTTTCGAGGGGTAATCTACAACCGTTGAACCGGTCACCCCAGGAGGTTATAACGATGTATTAGTTCGTTGAAACTGGAGTATGAGTAGAGTCTTAGGGACAACACAGTCCACTACCCATCTACGACACTGACCCCTGGAAAGCACCCAGCGGGCCGCCTCAGCCCTGTCTACCAAATTTGGCCGGATTTCTCCGTCTCTCGGTCTGGTCACGAGTACAAAAAACAATTCATAATCAATCTTATCATAGATGGTTAAATAAATTGCTATTAGTTTAGACATCAATCCTATCAGCGCAAGCTGTATTTTGACGTTTCAGACGGTTTGCCAAATCGTACTGTGGAGTTTAGCAACCAAGTACCTTATATAATCAATGATACTATGTAATAATCGAAAGAAAATATTTACTGTTAGCAATTTTTGAAATAGACCGGTTCCCATTGTTTATTGCGTTCAGGTTATGCCTAAACAAATTCTATACTATGTTCAATTTTATTACTTTTCGAAGTGTATATTTTTTTTGGTCAATCGACTTAACTTCTGATGAATCGCAAATAAATCAACGATGATCAACAAACGAATAAACGATAACCGAAATTAAACGAATAAGTTAATTTCTTCAGTGGATCTTATAAATACCAATTATCAGACTGCATTCTACATGTTATTTACCGACTTCGTAAAAAGGAGGAGGTTATCAATTCGGTTGTATCGTTTTTTTAAATGTTTGTTACCTCAGAACTCCGTCATTTATAAACCGATTTAGAAAATTCTTTTAAGCTATTGCATAGCTTTTATCGCGGGCCTAGCAGCGCGGCGACCGAATGAAGAAATTTCTTAACGAAAATTAATGATTTTAAACTGATAATTACGTCTAAACCAGTACTGCTTACGATTCGAAAAAAATATGTGTTAAACAAGAACATTTTCGTATTATTTTTAGATTTGAATATTTTAGATTTTATTTATATTACATAGTGTAATTAATTTGTGAAATTAGGTCTAATTGAACCCAAAAACGACTACTACGCAAATACTATCTGGCGTATTATTATGAACCCTGCACCATTTTAAAGATAATTTAATTATCTATCTTTTTATCTACGACTTTTTTCGAATAATCCGTTTTTTTTGCTTTATCGAATAAAAAATTCGTGCGCGGCGCTCTATCGGAAGACGTTAAAATTATTCCGAATCATTTGCTTCCGCAACCGCAAATGATTCGGAATAATTTCAACGTTTTACGATAGAGCGCAGTTATCTGATATCAGAAAAAATAAAATAAATAAAATAAATAAATAATTATAATTGCATAAGTTGTTCAAAATGCTATGCAATAGCTTTACTGCGGCAGTCCCCGAGTGCCACACGTATTTATTTTTATTTGAAATGATATACTTGCAGATTGGTCTCATTTTTATCAAAATCCTGTTTTGATGATGGGATCCATAAGGAATTGAGGGAACTCCTCAAATATTTAGTTCCGATGACAATGCTTTTTTTTCGTAAGCATGACCTGATTCTACACCCAGATTGGCTCCCGGCGAGGGGACCCCTCAACGGTCAAAAGCACAAACAAGAAATTGTGTATACGCATTCAGTTATATTAGCCCGTTCTAATGTTTAACCATGACATGGCTGCTGCGCCTAGGATTGGCTCTCGGCGTGGGGACTCCTTAACGGTCAACAGCACAGACACGAAATTTCGTATATGCATTCAATTATGATAGCCCGTTCTAAGTTTTACCAAGACAGGACTGCGGCACCGAGGTTTGGCTTCCAGCGAGGGAACTCCTCAACGATCAACAGCACAGACGCGAAATTTCTTATACGCATTCAATTATGATAGCCCGTTCTAAGTTTCACCGTGACATGGCTGCTGCACTTATAACAATTTTTAGAGTCGTTTTGTTTTGTTAAAGTTTTAGATTATTTAATTTAATTTGTAATGTTGAATAAACCAGTTGGTAGTATGTATATGGATACATGTATGTACCTACATTTTAAGGTATATTAATATAAAGATTAAACATTTAATCGCAGATTTTCTGGGATTTATATAGAAATGTTATGACATTTACAACCAAAATTCTTCGATAATTTCATTTATTATCAAATGGACAATAGTACTAATAATCAAATAGATTTATTTGATGATTTCACAAGTTATCACATGGAAAGTAACAAAAATAATAAAAAAAATACGTGTGGCACTCGGGGACTGCGGCGGTAAAGCTATTGCATAGCATTTTTACCAACTTATGCAAATATAATTATTTATTTATTTTATTTTTATAATTTTTTCTGATATCAGATAACTGCGCTCTCTCGGAAAACGTTGAAATTATTCCGAATCATCTGCGGCTTCGGAATAATTTAAACGTCTTCCGATAGAGCGCCGCGCACGAATTTTTTATTCGATATAGCAAAAAAAAACGGATTATTAAAAAAAATTCGTAGATAAAAAGATAGATAATTAAATTATCTTTGAAATGGTGTAGGTTTCATAATAATACGCCAGATAGTATTTGCGTAGTAGTCGTTTTTGTGTTCGGTTAGACCTAATTTCACAAATTAAATACACTATGTAATATAAACAAAATCTAAAATATTCAAACCTAAGAATATTAGGAAAATATTCTTGTTTACCATATATTTTTTTCGAATCGTAAGCAGTACTCGTTTAGACGTAATTATCAGTTTAAAATCATTAATTTTCGTTAAGAAATTTATTCATTCGGTCGCCGCGCTGGCCTAAGGCCCGCGATAAAAGCTATGCAATAGCTTAAAAATACAAATAGTAACAAAGTAATAATAATAATAATAGTCGATAGCCACAATAATGTAGTAGTCAATCATGGAATGAATAAAGCATAACGATAGACAAGAAAGTCAAGAGAACTGAGAAAATTCGATATGGTAAAAACCCTTATAACCTAAATTGGGTTTTTAATTAAAATCCATTGTACCTTTTCCTAAAATCAACATCCCCATGGCCCCTGATGCATAATGGCGATTTGTTCTAAAATAGGCTAGATTAACAAAGACAGCTATTTCGTCACTTACTTAGTCGTACTTAATTAAAGCAAATAACGCAAGTCATCTTCCTTTATTAAGCTATTGCATAGCTTTTATCGCGGGCCTAGGCCAGCGCGGCGACCGAATGAAGAAATTTCTTAACGAAAATTAATGATTTTAAACTGATAATTACGTCTAAACGAGTGCTGCTTACGATTCGAAAAAAATATATATTAAAGAAGAACATTTTCCTAATATTCTTAGCTTTGAATATTTTAGATTTTGTTTATATTACATAGTGTAATTAATTTGTGAAATTAGGTCCAACCGAACACAAAAACGACTACTACGCAAATACTATCTGGCGTATTATTATGGAACCTGCACCATTTTAAAGATAATTTAATTATCTATCTTTTTATCTACGATTTTTTTCGAATAATCCGTTTTTTTGCTTTATCGAATAAAAAATTCGCGCGCGGCGCTCTATCGGAAGATGTTTAAATTATTCCGAATCATTTGCTTTCGCAGCCGCAAATGATTCGGAATAATTTCAACGTTTTCCGATAGAGTGCAGTTATTTGATATCAGCAAAAATAAATAAAATAAATAAATAATTATAATTGCATAAGTTGTTAAAAATGCTATGCAATAGCTTTACCGCGGTAGTCCCCGAGTGCCACACGTATTTTTTTATTATGCAAATGAATAATCGAGTTAGTTAAAATAGTCCTGATATTTTTTCATGTATACATGATTTCTTGGTATATTAGGAGGCATAATATGTCAAAAATACTCGATGACATATTTGATGACGAGTAACCAAATAATGATATCCATCTGTATTATTTCCCACGTGTCAGCGGCGATCGAATTGTGAAAGAAATTACACCCCATTTACCATAAATCGCTGTTACCGAATAGTGCTATTAAAATAATTTTTAAATCTACAGAAAGTTTTCTTAGAAAGTAATAATATACACTGAGGGTTATTGAACTCAAATCTGGCATAATGATAGCTTCAATATTTAATTTAAATACTACAAGAGCGACTAATTCCTGTACTGTGGAAGAATGTAGAGCAGTCTCTAATGTCAGAGGTGAGTAATTCCCGAAGCGCGGGCGAAGTTCACTGACGACGAATTTGCTCGTCTGAGAGGAGATTCAAAGGGGCGAGACTAGAACTGCATTCCACCGATTTTATACTGCAGCAGCCAAATCGAATGCCGCCGTTGGCATAAACCATTACTGCCTCGAGACGCGACGCCAGGGCCACGCAGAGACACACTTTCACAGGAAAAGCAGTAGTAATAACTTATAATTTTGGCAAAAGCTTCGTATGTACTATTCATGTATTGCGGATATCGGGTAGTGAAAGGCACCATCGCATTGAGAAAGAAACAGCCGAGGTGCGAGTCCACGCAAGCGAGAAGAAGACAATATGAAAACCAGTAAATATATTATTTTTTTATTTATTATTCTTTATTTATTTAGTACTTTATTCATATTTTTTTATACATATAGCCACATTATTACCAATGTTATAAAGTAACTCGGAAAAAATTAACACGCAAATGTAACAAATGGTCAGTGCCCACCTAACTAGGACTGAAACGTCCTGTATCTAGGCGGGTGAGAGATTAAAAAGAATAATAACCACGACTGCCGTTACAGAAGGTGAACTATTGTATTTATAATTATTTTTATGAGGGTTTTTTAATGAAATATTTGTGGTTTATGTATTTATCCAATTAGATATGTGTATATTTCCAGAATGTACGCAATCAGACCTATCAGTTGACACTGAACACTATGTATTTATGTTGATTTATGGACATTTGAATATTTAGACAGCTAATTACTTGATATTTGGGCAGATAAGGTACCCTATAGCACTTGGGATGATATAACGATTCTAACAGTACAACACACTTCTAAATCAGTTCAAGTGGGATGTTCAGTTCAGTTATGGTGGAATAAAGAAACGGAAAACCTCCATATTCAGACTCGCAATAGGCGGCGCGACTTATATGAAAGGCAACGTGTGTGAGAAGGACAGCACGAAAACAAGCGGCCCCTAACACGCGACGCTAGCGCGTGTATGGTTGGTCGCTCGAAAGCCACGCAACCGCCGCGAACTAAAGAAAAAACGGCGACGCTACAACGTGACATCGATTAAAAGAAGGCACCCCGGCGGAAGTTCGTCATCGACCTACGACACTTCCTACGCCAGAATGGCGTAGGAAGTGTCGGTTTGTCGTCAATGCGGCTAGGTTCGAGGCGATCATCACCGGCTCACTCAAAGTCTACCCAGAGTACCTGGGGGGCAAATCGACCGTCGCGTTCGCCTCTACTTCTTGCACCAATAGGAAGCGTCAGTCGCCGCTTCGAATTCGCCTATTTTGCGCTGCTGTCCATGCTACGTTCGGCCGCGATCCCGGCGAAGACACGACAGCTGATGCTGAATTTAACGTACGCTGCACCGACCTTGTATCACCTCATGCCGGCATATCAGCAGAAGAATATCCAGAGGGTGCAGAAAGTGGGACTGAGGAAAATATCGGGATATAAGCTTACGGTACGATAAAACGCGGCTCTGGAACGCTACTTTAGCGAGACACAGCCCGTGGAGGAATCGCATCGAATCGCGAATCGCGCGCTATGTACCAAAGGACCGAAACCTCGCCTTACGAGCAAATCCGTCACCTCGCTCCGCTACACACTAAAACTCCAGAAGTCTGGAAGCCGTACCCGCGCTGTCTGGCGCACCAGAGCATATATCGCCCCACAGCAGTCATAGCAACAGAGATGCCATGTACCCGCTACCGTTTCATAATTTTACCATAAGGCAGCTAAACCATCAGGCGCTTTTACTGCCGCAGGGCGTGTAGCCCTGCGACGCCACATTCAGAAATCCTGGGCCAAAGGGTCAACGGCCCCGGCTCATGAGATCCCCCGCTCAAAGCTAATATAGTTAGCGGAAGACGTCACGGGCATTTATCAGAGCCTGTCGACTAAACTACTGATACTGCAGTTGGTCAGTTTAAATTCATCAGCAGACGGCGGCTGCGCCGATCACTAGTAAATTCGTAAAAATAATGTCTGATGATTTCGTCTCTTCATACGAAATTGTCACAGGCAGCCTCCTCGATAAGCTAGGTGGCGCAGCTCGGTCACCATATCGGAGACCCACCCCATTTGCACCTCATGTGCACCCCATTTGCACCTCGTGTGCACCTCATTTGCACCTCATGTGCACCCCATTTTTAGTTCGGGGTGCGACTCAACGGCTGCCCGGTCAACGAGGTGACAGCCACATCATGCATGTCTCAGAGGAACAAAACTATGAGAGATGCATGAAAATACAAGATGAAGAAGCTTATGCAGGTTATTCGCTACAGGCCAATGATGCTTGTAAAAAACAACTCTGTACGGTTCTGTACGCAATATGAAAGCTTTTTAGGTTTTAACATTTTCCCGGGAAAAGACATGTTTTCGTTTATCAGCAGATCCTTGAACAAGAGATTATTTTACATGAAAAACTAAGTTTAAAATCTTCTACTTTTTTTTTAATTTAGGCCTTCATCACCAAACAAAAAAGATATGGAAATCCAAAAGATATAAAAAGCGCCTTTTCTCGGTAACCTAGGCCTAATTAAAAAAAGGTGTATGACTTTCAACTAGGGTTGCCATCTGCCATTTCTTGATTATTAGGGTTACCGACATCAAATATACGGCTTTTAAACATTTTTAAGGTAGAATAAAACAGCTTTTATGAATTTATTATTGCAGATCTGCCTTTACAGTATCAATATTTGGATATCAGTCAAAGCATTCCTGCATTTGAAAACTATTATTTAATAACAATGAAATGATATATGAATAGTGATTTTCATCATCACGATAGGAGGAATAAATCCAATCTCCACATAAACCGACAGCGACTTAGCAAAGTGCGATATAGTTTTATTCACCAAAATGTGTCCTTCTATAATAAGATTCCAGAGCAAATGAAAAGCCTTGGAGAGGACCAATTTAAAAAGATAATTATAAATAATTTGGTAAAAACCCAATTTATTATATAAGAGAGTTTGAAAATTCCGAGTTTATTTTCCATGTTGATAATTAGCAAAGGCATATTGCTGGATTGACAATAAAATTATTTTACTTTGATTATTCTACATAGAATTTGCATTTCTATTTTAATATATTACTGTCTCTTACTATTTAATGACATTAGCATATTTTGATTATTTGTAAGTAGGTAATTTTTAATATAATATTTCAGCCATGACAACTATCATGATAGTTATATTTTTAATAATAAAAATTTTAAGCATTTAATTTTGTGACACATCCAAGTGTAGGAATGCCTATCTACTGAAGTAGTTGATTGTATTGTTTAGATACAACAGTTAGATTCTTTGTTTTGCGCAAAGACATTGACAAATGCACCAAATGGTCGTAATTCAAATGTGAAGACAACATAACCAAACACCGTTTTTCTTGGCACGCTTAGCGCACTCCCCTGTCGCTCACCCTCGAAAAACGAACTGCGCAACGCGCCAAATTCATACCGCCTCGCGCCGCGGCACGCCAGATAGATCGTCCGCGCGCTAAATGACGCAAAAACTCTTTTATTTTCTGTCTTTGAATCAACATTTCACAAATTGTTTCTCGTCGTTCGATGTCTCTTTATTTTAACTCATATGAAAACCAGTTACTAACTTTATGACATTTGCACATTGTTTTTAAACGTTTGCAACGATATATGCATAAAAAATTTAATGCTACAGCAATTTCTAATTGTGTTTGACTAGAATCTTGAGTGAATAATATTTCTACTTCAGTATCTTTAAATTTTTATGTGGTTTTCCATGCTCTTTATCCTCGATGCAAAAATCATCATTTTTAATTCGACGAAACCATTTTTTGCAAGTTTCATTCGATGGAGCATGTTTACGGTATATTTTCACAAGCAAAAGATAAGTTTCCGCTGCACCTTCTTTGCAAAAAAAAAATGTAATAAAACTTCCCGCAAATGACGTTTATTTGGAATAAAAATCGACACTTTCAAGGAGTTAAAAATGCTTTTTCTTTATACTTTAATCAAATGTCACATACTTCGTTTGATAGCTGACTTCAAGCTCTATCGGATACAAGTATTGCGATTTTATATTATACGTAAAAAGCACTACAAACGACAGCTATTGCGAAAGGACGAAGTCATGTTCATACACCCAATATTAACTCGGTTTATCATGTAGCACAATATATTGTACAAATAAATCTCTTATTATAAAAAAACATGATTTTTTTCAGAAAAGAATCGAACTCAGAAAACGAAATATTCAATATTCTGGTTTAGTTCCACGTGCAGAGTTGATTTTTGAAAGAATTGTCGGCTTGTCGCGCACAATACAATCACACCGACCATAACGCAAAAAAATCACAAAGAACATAAAGTGCAGAGTTTAAGCAGCAGAGTGGCTGAAAAAATACGTCAACATCACGAAAAGTAGAAGTGAGTGCGACAAATGGTAACTCGCATCCTGACTATGATATTGGCTATATTTGATACTTGTTAATACATATACACATTTATTTGACTGCATTAAAAAAAAAAGTTTTTATTTAAAAAATATATTTGAAATTAAAGGCTGCTCTTAATAATGACATAGGTACCAGTGCATAGTAAGAAACCTATCCGACTTATTTAATTTATTGATCAATTTATTTGTTTATTTATTTATAGGTTTATATATTTACTTAGCTTAATATTAGTCGATATTTTACTTGCTATAACGATACTTTTTTATAATATACCAGACAATTTTTTTACACAATATACCCATTTACGACCCTTTTTTGTATTTAGAATCATAGGAAAAATGGCTTTATCACGTACACTCTGTGTGTTTCAGCTCTTTTATTTTTATGTTTTTATTGTTTTTGTATTAGAACGTACGTGATAACATTTTGTTGCGTTTGGGCTATAATATAGCGGACGTACCACGTACGTTCGTATGGGTAGGGCGGTTAATATTTACTTAGTTTAATATATTTAATATTAGTCGGTTTGTTAGTTATTAATTTATATAAATCCTATTTAGCTTTTAAATATGAATCTGAATGAATGAAAAAAAGGTTAAAAGGAAGTCACTACGTTTTAAATACCACTACCCCAGAATAGATATCAAATCTAGTAAGGTAATAAAATCCACACATATCTCATCTAATCTGCTTCGCAAAATAATTTTTATACCATTTTTTTCGAAATATGTTAATTGTACTTGCAAATTTTAAAATATTAACAATAAAACATTATTTCTGAAGCCACAGCAGCCAGGGTGAGTCTGGAAGCAGGGCAGAAAGATAGTACATATTCATATAGTGCTATTTTACCGATTGTATATGTAACGGTTAGCAACATATATAATTTTGCGACTACAATTTTATTCACATGGTAACATTTTTCGCAAGAAATCTGTCGGACATAATTTATAACATAATTAATCAGAATTCATAAACGTGTCTTTCGCGCTCAGCATTTTTCAAAAGTTTCTTTCTATATACGAACTTTTCAAAGTCAAATTGTTGGCTTTATAATCCGCAATTTTTCATGTATAAAATCACTCTCGATCCACCACGTGACTCATTGGTAAGCGTCTCTGCAAAATTAATTAAATAGATAACAAATTAATAAATACTAATGTTTGTGTTTCTCTACTCTCTTGGCTTCTGAGGTATAAATGGACAAAAGATTGGAAGCCTGGTTTTAAGACATTATCAGAAAGAGCGACCAGGCACTCTTCCAATATATACATAATGGATGTCTAAACAGGCAACCATGGAAACACATTCAAAACAAATAAAATGATTTGGTTTGGTCCAAAACGAAGGCTGGTTTTATCATTTTAAAACAGATTTGTATAAATACAGGCAAGGTCGGATATGTAGACATATAGTACAATGTCGCTAGTGTTTGGCAAAGAGCAAGATCGCTTTCGCTTTCCGAGGACATGTAATCCGCGTATTCCGCGAGCGAAATCCTCGAGGATAGTTGGTTTTAACCCTCCCCCCCTTTCCTCCCCCCACCCCATCCGTCTGTAATCCTCTGTCGGGCGCCAGTGAGTGTGCTTTCCAATTATTTACTTATTATCTAGCGCACCGCACCGCACATCTACTCAACGCTCGCTGCACGGGGCGACGCTCTACTCAAATACCGCGGTTTAACCGACTCACGGAGAGTCTCGCTATTTGTTCAAGTGTTTCGTTTACCTAAGTACTCACCGCAGCGGTAATCATAGAGGCCTGGATACTACCATTGATTATATTGCGTGATAGATTGCTCAACTCCGTACTACGATTTGGCATCTTGCGGTGTCGACTACAACGGGCGAGCCCGTCACCACAGGACGTTTTAACGATTAGTCGTTCTGTCGCCCTGCAGTGAACGTAGAAGACTTTGGACAGTACAATCCTACGTCCAGCTACGTCACAACCCGTGAGAGTCCAACGCCTTACCGCGAGTTAGCCAGGAATAAACCCGGCGGGCTCGAGATACTCGCGCCCTCACTTCCAATTGTGACCAGATTTCTGCGGTCTCTCGATTGGTCCCGAGTTCGAGGTCGCTTGCGCGGTCCTCTCCCTTATGAAGCGGTGAAACGGAGTGCACCGAATCTATCGCGGACCAAGGCGTCCTTTGCCCGCCTCTTACACGGGATCGGATGGCCAATGGTCAATTCAAGAGCAGTCGCCATAAGGTACGCAACCATCCCCGCTCTATAGGAAACAATACAGTTCCCAGACTCCCCCGACTGTTAGTCGGAGAGCACAATCGATTGGCTTGCGCCGCACGGTGTGCAGACCGTCCAGGGGCGCCAGAGGTTTGATTCCCAGGGGAGACTGGTTGACCCAGTGTCCTACCCAGGATTCGCACCCCATGCGGGGAGGCCGTCGGATGGGTGTTGACCCGTGAGTGTGACCGACCCTGAACACATGGGTCATCATGGCCAACTCATCGTGGGCCCGTTAGCCCCCGTTAGCCCCCACTACGATTTGGCAGTTAGGATTTTACTACGAAACGTAACGTGTAGATAGCTGTCGCATTTCCAAACTTGAATTAATCTCCTCTTATATTTAATATGGCGGCGTTCGCGGTATATTAGTATGGCGACGCACTATATATGACACTCTAAACACTCCTATACAGTATATCTTATGACGAAATAAAATTATAATACCTATATCATAACATAGGAAATTTATGTTATTATATAGGTATTAATTTAGCATAGCTCTTATATTTTATTATTACTTACATAAAGATATCAATTTTTAATTTGGTATACAGATTTGTTCATTTAGACTAAAAGATGTCATTCTATCTCTCCCTATTATTTCAGTAATATAATCAGCCTATATATAAATACGATAGATGGCACTTGTAAATGTTATTATTATTATCATTGGTTAACTTACTAGGTTTTTTATAATCAATCAGGTAATTATGAAAAAATATGTTTTATTGATGTTAGTTTAGATGGCCAAATAATTTGCTTTTACTTTCGCCGTACAATGCTCTCAGCGCCGCCTGCATGTCGCCGGCGAATAAAGGTTGCCAAATCGTATTATGACGATGATTTACCACTTGGGAAATATCTAAAAATATCTAAAATCTCAACTCTTGATTTTAGAGCGGATCAATTCACTTTTACGTTTCATTCACACTTCATATGGGTTGGTTATTTAATTCGGAGACTATCGCGGTTATTTGACATTATAAATAAGATAAAAAACGAATTTACGGCTTGAATTTTGTAGCATCCGACGTTTAGGCGACGTTGCAGCCGCCGTTGTCCAGGGTAGACCTACCTCCACTATCAAATAAAGCTCTGTAATCATTTGTAATGAGTAGCTTACATAGACATTTTTATGGCAGTAGCTTCAGCGGTTTTGATTTTCCACACAACAGTAATTCACTCTTTTAACCCCCTTAGGGGCTGCATTTCCAAAAACCCCTTCTTAGTGCTTGCTTACATTATAAAAGTAAGCCTTGTGCAAAATGTAAAGGTTGTAACCCCAGTGATTTAGGCTATGCGTTGATATGTCAGTCAGTCAGTTATTCGGTTTCCTCTTTTATATATATAGACTGGCTGTTGCCCGCGGCTTCGCTGCACGTATAGTTTCGAATAGATTTGTTAATTTAAACAGAGTGACGTTTATTTGCCTATCTAGACGTTACCTTTAGATATAAGGTGCAAGATGTCCTGCTCAGATGCAAGCTACCTATCTCACTAAGACGTACGAGTCTTGTTCCTCGCCACCCGTGCCACCTTTCGCAGTACGCTGACCTAGACATTTCGAGGTGCTTCTTAACTATACCACCCAAAAACTTCTATTTACTATACCACAAAGTTCTATTTAACATCCGTTATAACTAATTTATTTATTTTGGTAATGATTCTTATTTTATGTTTTAACAAACACTGCCTAATTATTTTTGTTATTTTTTTAGACTTTTTTGTCTAAAAATTATGACACGGTGCGCTGAAACACCACATTGCCAGAATCATCTAAATGTAATAAAGAAATCATAGAATTGCGGCAACTAGTCAGGGATAAAGAATTGGAATGTCAGCTCCTCGTGACTTCCATCTCAATTAGAGATAAACAAATTGAAGAACTACATAAGCTTCAGACTGTAAATCGATCAATCCCTGTCAGAAAAATGAATACGGTACCGATCAAACTCAGATATACAAAACGGTTACCGATAACACAAATGAACCTAACATTAGCAATTTTAGTCGATCTAACACCAGAAAGAAATTTGTTTTAATTGAAAATCAAGAAGATAAAAATCTGAAAAAGAAAATAAAAAATCTAGGAAATCTGACTCCCAAAAAATTCAGCCCAAAAAAATATTAAATAAGAAAAGGGACATAAAAGAGAAAAATAATAGAGGGAAAGAACAGAAGAAACACCAAGTACTAATTTTAACAGACGAAAGCGGGAAAAATTGCGCTTCAAAATTGAGCTCTATCCTACCAATCGCCTAAAGGTATTGTCAAAACGGGAGCGCCTCACTAGAAGTCGTGGAATAATTATGGCTCTATTGCTTCATTGACGAAAAAAGATTTTTGCGTTATTGCGGAGGTATTTCAAAAATCATCAAGAGACAAGAGCTACTACCAACGATATCCGCTTAAATCTAGAGGAACTTCTGAAAGCATCATCAAATACCAATATAATCATAACTTCCATTCCATATAGACTGGATAATGCAGATGCAACATTTTTAATGAGTTGTAATAATAAATGTTTGTAAGACTATAATAAAGGCGCTGCCATCCAGCCAGAGTGTTAATAAAATAGTAGCGATCCCTGAATCCACACATCTCTATCTAATTACTGAAACGGAGCTAATTTCCTGTAAATAAGGCCTGAAGTCTAAATCTGCGACTGACATTTAGGAACATTCTATGAAACTTTTAAAAGATGCGTCCGCCGTAATTTATTTATTTATTTATTTATTTATTTATTTATTTTCAGGAAAACCAACAGCTAATTATAATTTAACAATGCCAGAGTAACATAGCAGAGAGCCAATTAAAGGTTTTCACGTTTAAATAACGTTGTAGAAACATATGTGATCTTTCAATTAAAGCTATCGATTAAGAATGCATCAAAAATTATTCAACAATTAATGCTAAAAAATTCACTGTTCAGCTGCTGCCTAGCTGAGTTAACACTCGTACAGAATAGATCAAAGTCAAAGCGTTTAATCATGTCATTGAAATTGTCACTTGTTCGCCACAGAAATGCATTTTGCCTATAGTTGGTACCAGCATGAGGAACATGAAGAGCAGGGTTAAATCTATTGAGTTTGGAAGGAACACGGAGATTAATTTTATTTAGTAAGTCAGGACAGTTAATATTATTGGAGGTAATTTTTAGCAAAAAGGTTAAGTCCGCGGTTTCACGCCGCTTAATCAAGGGGAGGATATGAAATTTCTTGCATAAATTGAAATAGTTAGATGAGCTGTATGGGATTTTCAGACGGAAGCAGAGATATTTCACGAACTTCATTTGAATGCGCTCGATTCTGTTTATATATTTGTCATAACAAGGGTTCCATACCTGAGATGCATATTCCAAGATGCTTCTGACAAAAGTGCAGTAAAGGATCTTGAAAGTTTTAGCACGGTGAAAGCAAGCTGCACTCCTCATAACAAAACCTAAAGCTTTGGAAGCTTTAGAAACAATAGATTGAACGTGATTATCGAACAGTAGATGAGAATCATGAATGACACCAAGATCTTTAACCACGCTGCACCTCTGCAAGTTATGACATTTTAATGAGTATGAGGCGAGAGTAAATATTTTTTTACGGGTGTAGGTGACAACGGTGCACTTGGATGGATTGAGGTCAATTTTATTAGAGAGACAGTAACTGTCCAATCTTGAAAGGTCCGCCTGAAGGTCGGCGACATCACCGACCGATTTAATTATTTTGAAAATCTTCATGTCATCAGCAAAACATAGTAAGTGACTATTTAGAAAACAGCTAGCTATATCATTGATGAAAATTAAGAACAGCAATGGACCAAGTAGTGAGCCCTGCGGTACACCGCTAGGGATAGCAACCCAACTAGAAATATAGTTTTTGATGACGATAGCTTGGGAGCGATTATTGATATAGGAGGAGAACCATCGGAGGAGGTCCCCTTGTATACCCATAAACTTAAGCTTGTTCAAGAGTAGTCTGTGGTCAATCCTGTCAAAGGCTTTACTGTAATCAGTGTAGACTACGTATACTTGATAGCCGTGATCCATAGCTTCAGTCAAGAAGTCATTAAAAAGGATAAGATTGGACACCGTCGAGCGACCCCTGATAAAACCATGTTGCGACGGATTGATAGAGTTTTGGAGAGCTGCATATACTTGGTTATAGACGACCCGTTCGAATATTTTGGCAATAACGCATAATTTCGAAATGGGTCTGTAATTAGTAATTTCTGTTTTCGAGCCCTTCTTATGTATGGGTGAAACAAAAGCCGACTTCCAGATACTGGGGAATTCACAATTAGCTAAGGATTTGCGAAACAACAGGGATATTGGAACACAAACAGTTTTAGCGCAGCCAATTAGAAATATTGGACTGATATTATCAGGTCCAGCCGACTTAGAGGTGTCTAAATGAAGTAACAATTTTTCCACGTCGTGATCATTGATCTCTATGCTACAGATATCATTTGCCTGGGAAGGAATAACGTCGTTGAAGTCGAGTGGCGGCAAATCAGTAGGCTGCATATCCGGTACCAAAAATGTAGAAGAGAAGTACTGGGAAAAGGCTTCACACATGGAATCTCCAGTGGTCGCAATCAAGTCAAGGTACTTGAGAGGTGTCGGAATGCTATTGGATTTAGAGCAATTATTTATAAAGGACCAGAAGTTTTTTGGATGTTTTTCGATACCATCTTCTATAGATGTGATGTATGATTTGAAACACTGACTCTCTAATAAATGAACCCTATCCCGTAATAATTTAAAGGTTTCTTGATCCGTTTTCATATTATATGTTTTGATTTTTTTATGGAATTTATATTTTTCTTTAATGAGCTTTATTAGTGCTGGAGAATACCACTTAGGATATGAGCTATTAGACATAATTTTGGTAGTAACGAATTGAGTTATTAATTGGTCAAGAACACAGTAAAAATATTTAACGGCTTCCTCAAGAGACCTAGATGAGAATTCTGTGCTCCATTCGACTTCAGCTAATTTAGAGTTAATAGAGTCATAGTTACAATTATTATACAGAAACTTAATATACGACTTGGATTTTAAGTTTGGAATATGTATATAATTAACACTGGCTAGCAGAGCTTTGTGGTGAGAGTCAAGGGGAACCAGGGGGTCGAGACATTCAATTACCGTTACTTCATCATTTGACAAGACGAGATCTAAGATTTTTCCATATACATTCCTCACACCGTTAAATTGGCGAAGATCATGAGTATTCAGTTCATCGATGAGTAGTGATTCAGCAATAGACGAATAACTAGACGGCAAGAGATGTAAATCAGAGCTGGGTATCCAGTCAATACCACTTAGGTTGAAATCACCCAACAAGATGAATTTATCTGATGGATTAGTGATAATAATGTCATTTAGTTTGTTTAAATAATTTTCTAACTGTTCCAACATAGACAGACCCATGTTTTGTTTACAAAGATATAAGCAACAAATATGGACGTTGATAAAGGATTTATTTTTGTGTTTAATTGAAACCGATACCCATAGATCTTCGGCAGAAGATTGGAAGGTAGTCTGAGGAACAGCGAGAATATCTTTTCGCACTGCTATTAGCGTTCCCCCTCCTCTGGATTGACCTGTCAGGTCATAGTCCCTATCACGACGCCACACCACATACCTACTGTCAAAAAGTTCATGGTTATTGAAACTGCTCATGAGCCACGTCTCAGTTAGTACGATTATATCATACGAGCACAAGCAAATGTTACGATAAAAAACGGATGTCTTAGAACGAAGGCCTCTGACGTTCTGATAATAGATATTTAAGTCAGTGCTACCCATTAAGAGACCCCACACATAATTCCAGAATAAACTCAGTGAAACCTAAAGTAAAGAAGTAATTGAAAATTTCCAATAAATGTAAATATGATTAAGATACATAACCATGTTCTGTCCAATGGCATAAGTATAGAGTAGCATTGAGTGTGATAAATGAATTATTAAATATAAGACAATAGAATTAGTACGATCAGGGTAGGCAGACGATATAGGCGAGCATAGCTGACTAGTGAAAATGCAGTATGGAAACCGGTATCTGACGTGATCATCCTGCGCGTGTGAGTGACGAGTGAGCGGGGCAGCGGCGAAAGCAAGGGTTACAAACATTTTTATACTGAGAAGGAATGAAGCGGATGTATATAACACTATTTCAAAGCAATTCAATACATACAATACGAAAAAATGAACTGCACTGATAAGTGCGATAGTTTCACACAGGTACATATTAAATAGCGATGGGAAATATACAACAGCATAGAGACGGATTAAGCAACTTTGTTTAAATCAGACACATTGTTGACGATGAACACTGGGGAAGTGTCATTTTTCCGGATATGGGTTTTCCCGTATTTCACCCAGACGTACTTGATCCCTTTCTCGTTCCCGAAGGTCTTCGTCTTGTTTAGCAAGGACTTGGAATCCGCGTTGAGGTGGTCGTTAACGTAGATGCGACGAGCAGAGTCACGGAACCCTATGTCAGGGGCTGCTAGGGACTTGCATAATCTCGCTGCTGCCACGAACTCCTCCTTAACATACCGGTTAGTGAAGCTCACGATTATTGATTTGTCGTTGGAGCCATATAATGGAACTCTGTGCAGGTAGTTGATTTGCGTCCTTGGAATGCTAAAATTGATTACTTTACTAACGGAATCAATTATTGAGAAAAGATTTTCATCTTTACGCACTGGAACTCCTTTGATTTCCACGTTGTTGAGACGGGACCTCTGGTCAGCAGCCGATTGCTGAGTTTTGAGTTCAGCGAC
Organism: Micropterix aruncella; assembly: GCA_944548615.1. Taxonomy (NCBI): domain Eukaryota; kingdom Metazoa; phylum Arthropoda; class Insecta; order Lepidoptera; family Micropterigidae; genus Micropterix; species Micropterix aruncella. Next base: position 34,037,408 of record OX155962.1, read on the forward strand.
GTCTTTCTCCAGGACATTGATTGATAACTGCAAGCCTTCGATTTTGGAAACCCTTGACTCCATCTCAGCGAACTTTGTACCGAGGTTATCTATCTGATTTCCCATGAAGTCGCAACTATTTTTCAGCTCTTTCATCTCATTCTTAAAGGTTTTGAAGTCTTCAATCAGCGTCGGCAGTCCAACAAGTTGGCGCTTAATGTCGCGAATTTCCTTGATGATTTCGTCAAACGGCGTTGGTTTTGGCAATGATGCAGGTGACGCCGCTGTCACAGGAGAAAGGCCCCTGCAAAATTACATCGAAATTGCTTCCCATTTTAAATAGCTTCCCAAAACTAGGAGTATTTCCTTCTAGAATGAAAATAGAGAAAGTACTTCCTATTGATAAGAAAGTTTCCAAAACAGAACCAAATAATTATCGCCCAATATCTTTGGTACCTTCTTTTGCAATGGTTTTCGAGAAAATAACTTTCAACCGACTATTAGAACTATTGGATAAAAATAATATACTATGCAATAACCAGTTTGGTTTTAGAAAACATAAATCAACCACCATGGCAATTGTAGAACTATAGAAACTCATCTTAAATGCCTTGGACAACTCTCTAAATCCGCTCGTGGTATTCTGTGACTTGTTGTCCAAGGCTCTCGATTCTGTCAGTCATGATATTCTTCTAGATAAACTGGAGATGTACGGATTTAGAGGCAGAACTCTCAATTTACTAAAATCATACCCTAAAGATAGGTCTCAAATTGCGGAGATAAGGAAAATCAAATCGCTCCCAAAACAATACAATACAATACAATACAATACAATACAATCAACTTCTCCAGTAGATAGGCATTCCTACACTTGGATGCGTCACAAAATTAAATGCTAAAAATTTCATTATTATAAACATAACTATCGTGATAGTTGTCATGGCTATTATATTCAATATTACCTACATACAAATAATCAAAATATGCTAATGTGATGAGTCAGGGAGAATAATATATTAAAATAGAAATGCAAATTCTATGTAGAATAATCAAAAAATACATATTTTATTGCCAATCCAGCAATATGCCTTCGTATTTAAAAAAAAAATGAATTTAATTATATGAAAATTAGAATGTCAGCTATCATAATACCATTATGTTTAAAACTTTACGCATTTCATTAATCATCAACATGGAAAATAAACTCAGAATTTTCAAACTCCCTTATACCATAAATTGGGTTTCTTACCAAATTATGTATAATTATCTTTTTAAATTGGTCCTCTCCAAGGCTTTTCATTTGCTCTGGAATCTTATTATAGAAGGACAAATTTTGGTGAATAAAACTGTATCGCACTTTGCTAAGTCGCTGTCGGTTTATGTGTGTTATTCACCGGAGCTTCTGTTAGGTGTCTACGAGCGTACATAATATTTTGGTAGATGTAAGAAGAAAAAAGAGTCATTATTCCTGATTTTACAAATAGCGGCTTACAAGAACTTCTTGGTGAGACTCTATATAAACTGCGTACCGCTCTTTTCTGGAGGAGAAAAAATCTTTTTGAGTTTGGTGCCATTCCCCAAAACAGTGTGCCATTCGTTATTAGGGAGTGGAAATATGCAAAATAAACGGATTTCGCTGCTTCAAAACCGCATAAACTTCTTATCTTTCTAATGGCGAATATGGCACTGCATAATTTTTTACTGAGATCATTTAAGTGATCAGACCATTGTAATTTTTGATCGATTTCTAATCCGAGAAATTTCGTGGAGGAGACATTTTCTAGTTGGTCAGACCCAAAGTATACGTCTATTTCGTTATAATCAGACGGCCGCAAAGAGAAGCATATTGATTTTGATTTATTTACGTTAAGTGACAATTTATTAACTTGGAACCATATACTAAGCCTGTCTATTGTTTCTTTTATTCTTTGGGCCAAAGTGTCTTTATTTTTATCGCTAAAAAGAAGTGAAGTATCATCGGCGAATAAAATGATTTCATCATCCACGGATTTCAGGCACTCTGGGATGTCATTAATATAGACGAGGAAGAGAAATGGTCCAAGTATCGATCCTTGAGGAACACCTTTGCGGATATTCTGTGGCGCGCTCTTGCTATTTTCGACTTGCGTAATCTGAGTGCGTTCTTGCAAATAAGATTCCATGAGTTGCAGTTCCTTATTCCTAATGCCGTAATATTCCAATTTTTCAAGTAGAATTGAGTGGTCTACGTAATCAAAAGCCTTAGAGAGGTCACAGAAAATGCCTACGGTTTTTTTCATATTGTCTAGCCCAAGTAGTGTTTTTTTAATTAGACTGGCGATTGCATCTTGCGTAGAGAGATTTTTTTGAAATACAAATTGTTTTTTAGACAGGATTTGGTTTTCAGCAAAGAAATTAACAAGTCGGATATGAAGTAATTTTTCAAAAATTTTGCTGAAAACTGGTAAAAGCGATATGGGTCGATAATTATCTCTGTTTTCAGGGCAACCTTTTTTAAATATCGGCACTACTTTGGCCATCTTCATTTCGGTGGGAAAGAATCCATGTTCCATGCATCGATTAAATATAAAAGATAGATTGTGCGAGATTACGGTTACAGAACTCTTTAGGATTTTGGTGGATATATTCCATAGGTCTGTTGAATTTTTCATTTTAAGTGATTTAGCAACTTTAATTATTTCGGAGGAATTGGTGGGGGAGAATAACAATGAATTTGGATTTTTATTACGATAGCCCTCAAGCAGGCCTAAAGCTGAGTGATTTCCCTTATTCTGGCAGCTGGTATTTAAGGGTATAGAGCTGAAATAGTCATTAAAAAGTACTGCAACCGTTGTCGCATCATCTATACTACTGCCATTGACGTTGAGGCGTACGCAATTATTACCCGTTTGGTTCCGTGTACATTCTTTTTTAATGATATTCCAAGCAGCCTTGATTTTATTATCCGAATTATCTATAGTATATTTTAAATATTTCTGCTTAGCAAACCATACTACTTTTTTGTATGTCTTTTTGTATGCTTTGATGTATTCGAGAACTATGGTATCATTACTATTTTTCTGTATTTCATTCAGATGCAGCATCCGCTGTTTGGATATCTTGATTCCCGGTGTTGCCCAGTCATTAAAAGTTTTTGAAAGTTTCTGAGTCGATTGCCTCACGGGAATTGAGCTATCCAATGCAGCGAGATACCATCTGAAGAACTCACCATACAGATGATCAGGATCATTCGTGGAAGCGATAAAATCATTTTCAGTCAAGGCTGTCTGGAAAATATTAAGGTTTTTTGCCGTTACTTTTCTTCTGCTAACATTCTGTGCCCAACGTATTACATGTGGGGTACCTCAAGGTTCTATTCTTGGTCCGCTATTATTTATTATTTTTGAAAACGATGTGGGTAATTCAATACCCTTAAAATGTAATACGTTACTCAATACGCAGAGGACACTAGCTTCATATTCCAAGGTACAACTAGCGATGAAGTACGACATAATGCCAACAAATTCTCGGTAGCTAGTAACTGGTTTAAAACGAACCAATTATTATTAAATCCCACCTAAACCGTAGCCATGAATTTTACCTTTAAAAATGATTAAACAGTTAACAACATCAATATTAGCATGGATTCCAATAAAGTTCAGGTTCTTTACTCTGCCAAATTTCTGGGTATTTCAATGGACCAGAAATTAAACTGGAGTCCCCATATCGATCAGCTATCTAAGGAACTGTCTTGGGCTCTTTTATATTCTTACCGATGCTATCACTTTTACATATTTCTTTTATATATGACTTGGATAGTACCGAATTATTACGATTTCGGTTATATCCAAGTCAATTTATATTTCAAACAGCTCATTTTAATTGATTCGCGAATTTGGTACAGAGGTTGCAATTGGTGGCCATTGCATTTTACCTTCATTGTAATTCTGGAAGTATGTCTCATTAAACGAAACCACTATAACCTATATCTGAAAGATTAGCTGGGGTAATCGCCGGGCGTAATAGCCGTACAATCAATTACTACTAAACAGTACGGAGATTACGGCCTAGAGCCGTACAAGCGTAGAGCTGTAGAAGCATAGAAGCGTAGCACCGTAGAGGCGTAGAGGCGCAGACTGCGCCGTACAAGGAAGTCGTTCGTACGCCCCTGTGATTACAATCCGGGCAGTGCAGTGACAGTAATGTGAAGTCGGAAATGCGAGTGGATGGGTCGGATGGGTAGTAGTCGTCTAAAATAGTCATTCCGTTTCGTTTGTGGGCCGAGCCGAAGCCCACGCAGCGGCGTTGCCAACTACTGCACCGCAACGAGTTTATAAAACATTTTACAGGGCCAAATTCGATGCAAATTTAAATTAATTTATTCAATAAATATTTTTCAATACAATTTACAACAGCCAAACCCAACTAGACGGCTGCCTGTTCTAAAGTAGATAATTTAATTTCACTTCCGCGCGTATCTTCGAAGAAGTCGATCCGAGCGAGTCATCATTAGCTGAAGTTCTTCCACACCTAGACTCAACACACCAAGTGTAACCGTAGATTATGAAGGAGCAATAAACCCTAATGTACTCGTATCCCGTAAGTCTCTCGTGAAATACTCGCTCCTTACAAACATTTTTAGGCTAAGGTATGTAATTACCGCACAAAATTCCGATTTCTTCATTTGGCCAACATACTTCAATAAAATTCAAACCGATGATTCCTATTTAAAAATTAAAACAAAATAAAATAACTCTTTTTTTTTGAGATCATAATTACAGTATGTAGGAGCCTATGCCTGCCATTGTTTATTTTTATATGTTTACAAACAGTTTGTATACCTATAAGGTACCTTAACTTTCCTAATAATAAGTATGTAGTTGTCTAAATGTCCAACTGTCCAAATATAAATAAATTAACATAAATATATCGTGTTTAGTGTCAAATGAAAGGTCTGATTGAGTAAATTTTGGAAATATACATCTATCTATCTATAAGGACAAAAACATAAACTAGCAATATTTCGTTCGCTTGTAGTATGCCCAATAAATATGTGTGTATTGCTTTATCAACTCCATAGTACGATTTAGGAACCCTTCTGAAACGGCGAAATGCAGGTGGCGCTAAGAGCATTGACGGCCAAATTAATAGCAATTTATTTGGTAATCTATAATAAAAATGATAATGAACGTTTTTTTAAGGACTGATTGATTATAAAAACTTACCTTTCATAACAATAATAACATTTAAATATTACTGCCATCTATCGCATTTATATATAGGCTGATTAAATCACAGAAATAATATGGAGAGATAGAATGCCATATATTAGTATATCTGAATATAAAGTGCGTAATTATTACGTATTGAAACATGTATACCAAATTAAAAAAATACATCTTTAAGTAAATTATAATGAAATAATTAGAGCTATGATTGAAAAATTCTTTAGTTGTTATGTTATTATTTTATACCGTGAAGACATGTTTAGAGCACCATCTATAGTGCGCCGCCATACTGCTATACCGCGAAAGTCGCCATATTGAACATAATATTAGAAAATTATAAATTTTTGAAGCTATGAGTGCCACCTACACGTTGTGTTTGGTAGTAAAATCACGGTTTCCAAATCGTAGTACGACGCTGAGCAATCTAGCTCGCTATACAATCGCTTAAGGTGTTGATAATTATTATTTGTTGTTTGATATTTAGGGCAGTGGCGGATATCTGTTTTTCTTAAGTATGGGCCACTTGACCTTTTGCCGCCCTTCACTCATACCTCTCTTAAACACTTGTATTCATTTACGTAGGCCTTTTTTAGGAAATGAACCATTTTACGTTTTTACGTATGTGTGTAGGTATTGAAAAGCCAAACGAATTACTGCATTAGTCATAAAATAAAAGTGTTGTGAAACAAGAATTACACTTTTTAAGGTATTTTACTGGCGAAATCATCTATAATATCGTTACAGATTATAGTGTTCATTGTCTCTGCCTCTATAATATGGTCGTTACCTATGAAGTGGCTGTTCTATAAAGAAATTTTAATGCCAAAACTTTTGTATGGGAAAAATATATTTAGTTATTAGAAATTTTGTTCCCTATTATATATGCAGATTTGGGATTTTAATTGAAGTTGCTGTATTCCTCTACTGTACAACTCTCGTGGACAGGAACCAATGAATGCTTTAAAGGCGTTTTCACTGACTCTTCAAATTAGATTTTTTTCCCTTATTATCTAAATTCTGAAAAAAATAATAAACTCTATTGGAGCTAGGTCTGACAAGTATGGTGGGTGACCAGGAGTATCCATCCGCAACTCCTGCAACTTTGCGACTGTTTGCAGTGAAATCTGTGGTTATACGCTGTCATGCAGAAGCAGTGGCGATGAGCGATTGACCAGGCTCGGTTATTTAATCACGAGCTTCTCCGTCATTGTTGGCAGTTCTTAACAGTACGTATATACGGTAACTGTATAGCCAGACTGCAAAAAGCTATAAAATGAAACAAATTAAAGAATCTATAATATAAACAATGTATATTATCATTGACATATATCAATGTATATAAACAATGTAAATTAAAAATCTATATATATATAAAAAGAACCTATAATATAAACAATTTGAAAAGAAAGCAAATTTTCAACTTTACCATGGTTGCACAAACGAAAATATTTGAGCAAAAACAAACAACGGAAAGACAAATAAATAGCTGAACCTTAAAAAGAATAACATGGCTTTGAATTAAAATTTATTGGAATTTGAAATTTCAACTGAAACCAAATTCATCCAAGTTCAAAGTGGCCAGTTTGAAAAAACAGCAATTACATACTGTAAGGACATCTTGCGGTGTCAACTACAACGGGCGAGCCCGTCACCACAGGACGTTTTAACGATTAGTCGTTCTATCGCCCTGCAGTGAACGTAGAGACTTTGGACAGTACATTCTACGTCCAGCTACGTCACAACCCGTGAGAGTCCAACGCCTTACCGCGAGTAAGCCAGGAGTAAACCCGGCGGGCTCGAGAACTCGCGCCCTCACTTCCAATTGTGACCAGATTTCTCCGGTCTCTCGATTGGTTCCGAGTTCGAGGTCGCTTGCGCGGTCCTCTCCCTTAGGAAGCGGTGAAACGGAGTGCACCGAATCTTCGCGGACCATGGCGTCCATACTGTAAGGACAGTCGGGGGAGTCTGGAAGCTGTACTGTTTCCTATAGAGCGGGGGTGGTTGCGGACCTTACGGCGACTGCTCTTGAAATGACCATCGGCCATCCGATCCTGGGTGAACAGCCGGGCAAAGGACGCCGTGGTCCGCGATAGATTCGGTATACACCGTTTCACCGCTTCGTAAGGGAGAGGACCGCGCAAGTGACCTCGAACTCGGAACCAATCGAGAGACCGGAGAAATCTGGTCACAATTGGAAGCAAGGGCGCGAGTGTCGGCCCGCCAGGTAACATTACTGGCTATCTCGCGGTTAAGGCGTTGGTCTCTTGCGGGTTGTGGCGTAGCTAGATGGTGGACTGTTGTGTCCCATGTCTTCTACGCTCACTCCAGTGAGATAGAACGACTAATCGTTAAAACTCCCTGTGGTGACGGGTTCGCCCGTTGTAGTCGACAACCCAAGATGTTAGTCAGAGTGCACAATCGATTGGCTTGCGCCGCACGGTGCGCAGACCGTCCAGGAGCGCCAGAAGTTTGATTCCTAGGGGAAACTGACCATAAGGCCTGAGTCCTACCCGGGCTCGCACTTTATCACAATAGAAAATTAAATCTTTTGTCCAAATGACATTTAACATTTAATAGATAGAAACTTTATCCACAATTGACTTGCTTATTAAGTTCACAATCGCGGACGAACTTGACGGCTTATACTATACTAAATCGAGTGCTCTCTGACATATGCAGCCCACTTAAGTCTACCGCCTTAAGGCCGCGACACGCCTATTGACAAATCCAGCACTGATTTAGGGATGTGTCGAGATGCTATGCCCTTAAATTATCATTAATAATAATTTACCCTACTTTCTAGATTGTTTTCGAGGGAAGGCCCTTGTCTCGATTTAAAGAAAAAAATCTTACATGGCCTTTCCGTTTTGAGAGAGGATCAGATAGGGCGAAACTATTTTGTAGGCGGCGCTATCGCCATCTTAACGGCTCGCTCTCCGGGAGCAGAAGAAAACGAAACAAAGGCCGCAAATAAATCGAACGCGGGCGATATTTAGCGGTATCGCGCGAGATGGCGATGTCGATAGCGAGCGAAGGGGGGAGGGGGTTACGCTACATGGGCTTTGCCACTTCGAGGAAGCGATGCTTATCAACGCGTAAAAACGTCCCAATTCGCCTCTGTCTGCGGAAGGGGTGCGACAGGGAGCGTGCTGTCGCCTCACTCGCTCTAGATTTATATCCGACGGCCGAAGCTTTTATTAAAATAGCAGATGTCTCCGACTCCGACTGTCTCTCATCCGTCGCAAAATGGAAGCGGATGGATTCCACACAATATTACGCATCGCGATGCATATTCGCAATATGCATGACGCAAAACGTTCGGAGGTAAGATTACAGAAGGAAGTATAATTAAAAATATTCATCAGATTAGGATTTCCGACCGTTTCAGACATTTCAAAGCTTATTAATGAAGAAATCTCTAATTAGTAAAAGTAGAACGAAGCTCAGAGTTGATAAATCATTTAAAAATAGCTACGTAAGTACCTTCATTAGGCATCATTGTAGTCTCGTCGGTATTAATTAAATATTACTTGTCTATAATATAATGTAAGGATGTGTGAGACTCCTAGATCCCAATTGCTCGTAAGTGAGGAGTGGTGTCATCAAGGGGTTTTCTCCGTAGTGAAAGTCGTTCTTGCTAGGGTTGAAGTCGTTTATTGTAAAACGTAGTTGACGGTTGCCAGATGTAACGCTTCGAATGATAAGTCGCGGTGTGTGTAGTGTGTGAGTGCACTGATGATCGCGGCTGAGTAGTTGAAGATTGGTATCGCGGATAATGAAGTGACTGCTCGTAGATGATGATGACGTATGAGCGCGGTAGCCGTCCACTAGAGGATGATCACGATGTGTGAGCGCGGAGAGTGACAACTCAAGGATGATAAATAATTGATCGAATGTATGGGCTTATATAAGGTGCTAAATGATGCAGTACCGTAGGCGTGGGGGAAGTGAGTGTGTCCGATTGAATCGATCAGGAGAAATAGATATGAGTCACCGGCTGTTTAATTGCTGTTGACACGTGTAGAATTGAGTGTGTTTGCGGTATGGATTTCTATAGAATCTAATTCTTTTGTTGACTCGATATGTAGGGCGAAGTACCTACAGATGCTTTAACTTTTTCCATGCCTTTCCGTCTATATACATATATGTATATAAATGGATGTTGGTATATCTGTCTGTCTGCCCGACCTTAATAGACGTCGACACCGTTTGACCGATCACCATGAAAGTTGGCACATATATGTATTTTTTTGTGTTGGAAAGGGTTTTACGATATCCGCTTTGTTGTAACTCGCCACTAGATGGCGCTGCAACACATCAAATTCTATACGGTTCAACCGATCGCCCTGAAAATTGGTATAGGTATATATTTATTTAAAAATGTATATAACTATAGCTTGCCTCGTGTGTAGTACAAGTTACTAGTAACATCCTGATACAGAAAATGATGGCTAATTCTGCTATTTGGTCACTATTTTTAATGGTTAATACTAAGAATGTGCCACGAATATTTACACGAAGCGTTTGAATGCAAAAAGTGTATAATGAAGGAATTAGATTACTATACATATAATTCCCTTCAATTGTGACCAAATGATGCGATGCCGATAGTAAAAGCGGAAATAATATATAAAGCCTACCAAAACGTATCCCTCTGGTCCTACATAAATTAGGTACTCTAAATCGTCGCATACAATAGTAAATTTATCAAAATTACCGTTCGAGGTACTCGCGGGGTAGTAACTGATATGGATATCTGGATATAACTTGCTGCTGTTATCAAAAATAAGAATGTTTCGCACTCCAGAAGCTTCTTCCATTCCTGGGTAATAAGCGTGTTTTGAGGTTTATGTATATTCGTGGTACGCAGTATCGAATTTTTAAATGTCTGTACGGCTTTGCCCGCTACCAAAGCAGTAAAAACCACTTAGATATTATAAATTAATTAATAACGTAATTTAAGCTTTCGCTTCAAATTCTAGGTTTTATTTAAACAGTGTGAAATAAATTTCAAGGCGTGTAGGATGGTTGCGTCCCACATTAATCTAAAATATATATTTCCATAACCGCGTAATTACACGTCAATCACTCTGACTAATACGTTTATTCGTCTAAAAGTAATATTAGATTTTTTTGTAAATTACTGCAACTGACTTTTAGAGATGTTACTGACATATTCCAAAAAAACTTATAAAGAATACAGCAGATTTTTTTCCTGTAATTTTAACAAGTTCCTAATTATATTTTTTTTCTAAGAAATCAAAATGAACAAAATCCACCCTCTAGGGTGAGCTTCTATAACGCAGTTGACAACAACGTCGAAACATCAGGTTTCCCCACACTTTGCGGTAAAATCCGTTTTGATTATTTTCAAAATAAAAAGCATCCAAATTAATACAATGATGAATCGAAGACCATCGTAGTTGTTTGACATTATAGATAGGTTTAAACATGAATTTATCGCGTGAATTATAAGTCTACCTTGGTCAACGCCGGATGCAACATCGCCGAAAAGTCGGGTGTTAAAAATTCACGCGGTAATTTCGTTTTTAAAACTATTTATTACTTTTAATGACTCTGCAATCACTATTAGCTTTGTAAATTGATATACTTAATGACAATTATATAATATACTAGATGACCCGGTGAACTTCGTACCACCTAAGATTTATTTGATTGTAACTCTTCATAATGGTTTATTAATCCTAATGAACCATCCAAATCTAATTCATTGAAATCTATAATATGGCCGAATCATGTACGGTTTGAGTTTAGTTTCGTGATTAAATGAAAGTCGTTTGTGATTGAAATAAATTCAATGTATTTAATTTACATGATAATATATAAATGCAGTTCACATTCAACACAAAACATTCTAGTAAAATATGTTTTTCGTTTTGTTTTCCGGCGCGTAAATGAACAAAAATGATGGCTTCCCGACCGATGGCTTGGCGAACACACAGTAACATACAGTTGTCTATGCGCGAAATACGTAAATTCCAAGTTAATTCCGCAACTTCCAACACGCGTGATTTGTCATCGTGAAGGCCAAACGCACGGGGAATCTAAATTCCGCTATCCAGAATTACCAAGTGTACAACTGTAGATTGTCTTTCGTATGTCGCAAAAGGAAAAGATGCGCCAAATCGCCTCGTTGCTGCTGACATAGCGACACGTCTGATACTGAGATACACTGAGATACACCTCGTTGACTCCCCACAGCGAAAACAACCATATCGCTTTATTTTACGTATTTGCATATATAATTTATCGAGTTGATGAAGTTGCAATATTTCACATTGATTTGCGCTTTAAAAGCCTTGGACAATAAGGCACAATCTAACGATTGACCACATTTACATCTTGCCCTTTGACATTCACAACTGCAGATCGCCCATTGTCCGCAACTGATCGGCGACGATACAATGGGTATCCGTCATTGCCTGTGATGGTGTTAGCAATCAGGTCTCTCGGGTAACGCCTGGAACAGTTACTATCGAGCATACAGGGCGTGACGTTGTTATAACTTCACGAAGTCCATAGATTATATTCTTAGGCACCACTGCAAGCAATTTCGGATTAACAGCTTCATCTTGTATTTCGGCCGAGATGATGGAATCATCTCACATCAGTGCGGTTTGCACTTGAAGTAGCTTGCCGCACATTTGACTGACTTCGTCGACCTATGTTATCTTTGCTTCTCGACATTGTAATGGACACTGTAAAACGACACGGATATTTTTTTCACACTCACTCAAATCGATCGAAAATTTCATGACGTCTTAACAGTATTGAAATCCCCAATCAAAGTCCAAATTCGTGGTTATGTCATTAAAAAAAACGGTTGTGTCACCACAAGACTTTAAGTAGCCAGGAACGTAATTCATCTGAATATTAATATAATTAATCCTACAACAACAAGCCCCCCCCCCCCACCCCACCCCAACCTAGCGACACCTTTTAAAACTCGAAAATCGAAATCGACTTTAACTTCGACTTCGACTTTTCGACTTTTCCGACTTTTTCTACTTTTTCCACTTTTTTGCTTTTTCGACTTTTTTGACTTTTTCGACTTTACGACTTTTTCGACATTTTTTACTTTTCCGACATTTTCGACCTTTTCGACTTTTTTGACTTTTTCGACTTTTTCGACCTTTTCGACTTTTTTGACTTTTCCGACGTTTTTGACTTTTTGAACATTTTTCACTTTTGCATTTTTTGAGTTTTCGGCTTTTTGAAATTTTACACATTGTACGGAATGAATAACAGTTATGGATACAAACAATATGGATGGATGGAGCAGTCAAACAATACGATCGCCGCGATAGCCATCTAGAAAGTGGCCAATGTTCCCAAATTGACCTATTTCGATTTTTTCGATTTTCATTTTCTTTGGGTTTTTCCTAAATATTTTTTTTGTAAACCACCCCTGAATCAAGCCAAACAAAATTAAAGAAAAATAATTCAAATCGGTCGAGTCATTTCCGAGATCCTGCAAGACTAACGCACGGCGATTCAGTTTATATATAAGATTAGGGAACATTTCCAGATAAATTGGGGGCAGCAACGATAGGCAGGTACGAGTACAAGAAAACGTTAAGGCTGCGGAAGTTGGCTGTGATTTTGTACTTTAAACTCCTCTCGACGTCCTCGAAATTAATGAGTGAAATATGGGGTAAAAATAACACTTTTCAGGTGAACGGATTAGTTTGGGGCAGGTCGGTCGGCCGCAAGCTTAATGAGGTCTAAGCTGCCTGTAAACTCGGATGGCGCCTCCAGGGCGACCTCGTTAAAAATCGGGGGACCTCCTACCCATCCCCTCCCCTCACCTTCCCTCTTCCACCACCCCCCCTCCCAGTTTCGCCCCGCCCGCGCTAATTACACGCTCTTTCAATTTTCTCCTAGCAAACAGCCCCATTAATATTAGACGCCGTTAGTTTGGGTTTAACTAGATTAATAACGTGCTATTTACAAACTATTAGTCTAATTCCTTTCGAATAACTCCGAAATTAAACATTCTCGATACCAGAGTGAGAGATATCTTCTGAAGGAGACTCAACAATGGCAGCGAAGTGATCTCTTAAACTCTTGAAATGCATCACTTTGCGGCGCAGATTCTCGAGCGACATGCGCCGGCACAAAGCATCTAAAGATAGTCGCTCTATCCCTGAGTGCAGTAAAAGCTGCAGTATTCAGGCATTAAGAATGTAAATGAGCACTCAGGCGAGCCGGATTCCATTCAAACACTTTTCTTTCCTGGGAAATTGAGCGGTAGCAATAATTGCAGCCGCTGCTTCGAGCCGTTGAGTCAGCGATTTTTTTATTAAACGAGGATTAACAAACGAGTCTAAAGGAGAGAGACTTGTAATGATGAAATCTTCCCAAGCTTGTTATTCAGCTCGGTGAGCGATTTTCGTACCGATCATTTCCTTCAGTTATTGATCTTTTAACGGGTAGGCGTCTGCGGAGATGCCTGAGATTTTATTTCCCCATTTATAAGTATAAATGAAATAACCCATCCTCATAGTCATAAGAAAATTTTATAAAGAAAAGCAACACAATAATGTAATGCGTGTCAATATTGATTCGACACTTGGAGTCGTCGACTACAACGGGCGAAACCGTGATCTCAGGAAGTTTAAACGATATTAATCACTGTGTTCCCCTTGAGGTGAGCGTAGAATACTTAGGGACAAAACAGCCAACTGTCCGTAAGAGACAGCAGAAACACCACTCGCCCGTAATTGACCAACGCCTTACCGCGAGACACAGAGTGTGCACCCAGGCGGCCGACCTCGCACCCTTAGCTCCAGTTTCGGCCAGATTTCTCCGGCCTCCCGACTGGCCACGTGTTCGAGGTCGCTTACACGGTCCTCTGCATATCTATCGCAGACCACGGAGTCCTTTGCCCGCCTGTTCACCCGGTAGCGGGTAGCCGATTGGTCGTTTCAAGAGCCGCGGTTGACACAAGGTGTAATCAAAGTCGTTTTCAGACTCCTCCGGTTATCTGTCAGAATGTACCTACAGTCGATTGACTGA